>CM062809.1:1199715198-1200112203 GCA_031772625.1 Pinus tabuliformis | reverse complement strand
CTTAATCCACATTCTCATTAGTTATTGCATGTTTTTTATTATATTTATGCTAATAGAGTGAATTGGTTTAGTCATTATGCCAACAAGTCTAATGTGTGCTTTGTATAGCCTTTTTGGTCAATTTAGAGACAAAGTCAATGGTTGAAATGAGCACTTGGGAGCCAAATTCGTGGAGAGTAATTTTAGGAAGGTGTTCCCTTCATTTATGGGCCCTTACCTCGAATTCTCCACCATCAGCTCAGAGTTCAAGGGCCACCAAATCAATTAGCACAAGGGCAGCCAAGCAAGTCAAGTAGGACTATTGTTAACTACAAGTTTTGGGCAGCCGAGTCCCTAAAGTTTAGGAGGACTGTTGGGTCCTCAATTTGTATAAATAAGAAGGCTTAGGGCCTCATTTGGGTTAGCTAGTAGTTAGCCAATGGTTAGTCATTTTGTAGGCAGAAGTCAGCTAGTTTGTGTTTCGATTTTGAGGCAATAGATTAGCTTTTCTTTCAGCTCATTTTCAAGTTCTCCTTGTGGACAGTTTTGATGTAACTCTTCTTTTCTTGCTCAATAAAGATGAATCCAACTTTGCACAAACTCTAAATCTCTCTTAGGAGGCTGTAGCTCTTGGGGTTGGGCCCATCTCAAGTGCCCAGTACCTCCTTTGTTTATCTTTATGTGTTTTTGCTGCATTCTTAGAATAAAATCTGCTATTTAGATTTAAATATTGTGTTGTTATTTAGGTTTCTTTCGATGATTAAAAAGGTTCTTCATGTTCAGATTTACTTGATAGGTTAATCACAGGGAATATATTCAGAAAAAGGCTACCAAGTACTTTGGATCTCACCTCCCTTCAGTGGAATCATGAGCTGGGACCAATGTAACCTTGCTGCCCACAAAAACACATTCTTTGCTTCACCATGCAATTATTAGTGTTCGAATCTCATTTGCAGAACTTGATATCAGTTTTGGATGCATGTTTAGGTTTATGATTTCTTAGTTGCATAGTTGTTTCACATGGTTTCCTTGCAAATAAACTTCTGTTCATTTCCTTTTGCTGTTAGGTCAGATTAGAGTAAAGTAACTAGGTCATAGGTTTTATAAGTGTTTGTTTGGTCAGTTTGAAAAACCACTTGCAGAGTACCTATTATCCTTCCTTACCTGCCCATACTCCATCCAACCTACCTGCTTCACCCTTCACTTAGAACCCTTACCTTACATTTGCCTCATTCGCTTACTTTGCCATGATTCTCATCTTCTTGTGCAACATCGTTTCATCTCTCCCTTGAACAAATCGAACCATCCTCGCCATTCCTTAGCTCCATCCACCAGTTCCTGGGCCACTTCAGACCCCTATCCTACCTCCATATCCATTCATGCATCTACCCTCACTCACCCATCCTCCAAAATCCAATTTTTAAACATCCTGTAGAAAATCGCAGAACATCCTGTAGAAATTTCAGAACATCCTGTAGAACCCCTGCAGACTTCCTGTAGAAGCTCATAAACGCGGTTTCTTGGCAGCCAAAATTTGTGAAACTCTCTAGAATGGTGTTAGGGACCCCTTAGGCCCTCTCCGAACCTTCCCAACCTCTTCCAAGCATTTCTCCTCCTTGATCCACCTCTGCACAGTCAAAAATAGTTAGAAGCACATGCATGATAATTCCAACAACTTAATCAAAAATACAAAAAGATGTTTTCTTCAGATAGTGATAACTTAGACACATGCATTTTACCTTTATAGAAGTAATGGCATCTCGTTTAGTAGTTTGCATGCTCTCCTTTGCGTCAATAGGACTAGCTGGTAGAATTAGGGTTTGCTAGGGTTTGTGTCTCTTTTTGGCTTTCAGTTTCTTTCCGCAAGTAGATTAGCTTCCTTTGAGTTAGCTTTCATCCATCAGTTAAAAAGCTTCTTCTAAGAGCTCATAGAAGTTGGCTTAAACCCCTAGCGGACTTGTGCCAGCTGACCAAGTGACAGCTGCGGCAAGAGCTAGTACTTGTGCATACAGCACCATCGCTTCCAAGTTTGTTACGAACTACCGGGTTGATAAAATTAAAGAAGGGATTTCCAGGAGTTGTAGCATTATTGCTACAATACTGGAGCCCACCATGACTGTAGATAAAGAATCCATACATCACCACGCCATTGAAAACTAGGCAAGTAAACATTGGCATAGAGGCGGAGCTGAAGTTTGTGAAGATTGGGGATTACTGGGATGATGCTATAGTAGATAAAGTCACTGAGTTACTCTGCGAATATCAAGATTTATTCCCTACAAATTTTCGAACTTGAAAGGCATCGTAAGTGATTTGGGAGTGATGAAGATAACTATGAAACTGAACGCGAAGCCTGTTAGGCAAAGGTCATATCGCCTTAATCCCAAATACAAGGAAAAGGTTCACTTGGAGTTGGACAAGATGCTTGAAGCAGGTATTATTGAACCAGTGGAGGAATCTGATTGGGTGAGCCCAATGGTATTTTAGGAAAAGAAGCAGAAGGATGAAATAAGGATTTGCATATATCTCAGAGAGCTTAATGATGCCTGTGTCCATGATCCCTTTTCGACACCGTTTACTGATGAGGCACTAGACAATGTGGGAGGATAGGAAGCGTATTCATTCACTGATGGATTCTCTCGATACCATGAGATTAAGATCATGCTAGAGGCTAGAAGTAAGACAACCTCTGCAATAGAATTGGGTTGTTTCCAATATACATTAATGCCATTTGGACTCAAGAATGCGCTGGCAATATTCTCTTGCGTAGTCATCGCGACATTCAAAGAGTTTATTCACAAATTTTTGGAGGTATATTTCGATGATTGGATAGTGTTTGGGTTATTCAAGTGCCATGTAGACAGTCTGCGCTTAATGTTGGATATGTGTCGAAGGTATCATATGGTGCTAAACCTGAAGAAGTGCTTGTTTTGAGTCCCCTTTGGGATTTTGCTGGGTCATGTGGTATGTAGGCAAGGACTCATGGTGGACCCTGCCAAGATCATGGTAATAATCAATTTGGAAGCCCCAAGGAGTGTTAAACATTTGCACGCAATGCTGGGCCATACTGGGTATTATCGGAAATTCATCAAGGCTTATGCTCAGATTACCACACCCATGGAAAAGTTGTTAAAGAAGGACGCTACATTCCATTAGAATGAAGAATGTCAACGCAATTCGGATGTCTTAGAGGAGAAAATGGTTACTGCGACGATCTTGGTCTTCCCAAACTGAAAGAAAGAATTCCATGTGCACGTTGATGCCTTTTGTATTGCATTGGAAGCAGTGTAGATACAGGTTGGTGAAGGAGAACTCGATCACCCTATAACATTTGGAAGCATAAAATTGTCAAAGGTTAAGAAGAATTGCTCCACAATAGAATGCGAGGGATTGGCTATGGTGTACATGCTCCAAAAGTTCAGGCACTATCGAATGGGTGGAAATTTCAAGATGTACACAGACCACTCCACCTTGAATTACCTAGTCAATAAGCTTGTGTTGGGGGGGGCGGGGGGGGGGGGGGGCAAATATTCAGATGGTTGTTGTTATTCAAAGAATATGATTTTGAGGCAATTGTGAAACCAGGAAGGTTGAACGCAAGACCTGACCATGTATCACGCATTGAGATAGGGGAGGAGCCTACTAATTTGGAGGAAGGGCTTCTCGACATGTAGCTCTTTGCGGTGCGCATAGTAGATAACATCTTCATGGGTATTATCCACTTCTTGACTATAGGGATGGTTCCAGAAGGATACACCAGTCAGCAAAAGAAAGAGTTGGTGGTGCGCGCGAACGATTTCTTAGTAATTACAGGCCATTTGTATAATATGGGATCGAACGAGATACTTCGACGATATGTGCCTAATTTTGGACGAAATAGTATACTAGTTGAAGCTCATGAAGGAGCTATGGGAGGACATTATGCAGGGAAAGAAACAACGTAGAAGGTTTTACGCGATGGGTTGTGGTGGCTGACACTGCATAAAGATTCTAAAGCATATTGTAAGGCATGCGATGCATGTCAGAGGATGGGTAGACCATTGTGGAGGGATGAGCTGCTGCTGAATCCATAGGTGTCATTACAACCATGTAAGAAATGGAAAATTGATTTTGTAGGACTGATTCAGCCCCCAGGTAAGAAAATAGGTGCATGCTACATCATCACCACGGCAGAATATTTGACCAGATGGACGGAGGCACAACCTGTGAAGGACTATACAGGAGAAACAAATTTTTTTTTTTGTTTGAATATGTTTTGACTAGGTTCGGTTGCCTTAAGGTATTGATGAGTGACTGCAGTACACATTTTCTCAATGAAATGATCAACAAGCTGAAAGAAGAGTTCCATGTTTACCATTAGAAAAGTACACCATATCATCCTTAGGCCAATGGAACAGTTGAGGCTTTCAATAAGATATTATAAAATGTACTGATGAAGATATGCAATGCACAATGGAATTATTGGGATGTGTGTGTACCAGCAATGTTATGGCAATATAGAACTACTTGCAAAAAGCTAGCAGGTCAAACACCTTTCCGATTGGTTTATGGTGTAGAGGTTGTAATGCCATTGGAATATATCATGTCGAGTCTATGCGTAGCGGTTTTCACAGGAATGGTGGACCACGGAGCCTTATAATAATGTCTAACACAACTAATGGAGCTCGAATAAGATAGGTTTCTGGCTGGATTCCATTAGCACGTTTAGAAGGAATGCGAAAAATCTTGGCATGATCGGCACATCAAACTGCACACATTCAAGGTAAATGACTTGGTTTTATTATATGATAGAAAGTTTGCTAATTTTCCAGGAAAGTTTTAGATGCACTTGCTAGGGCCATATGTCATCAAGGAAATTACAGATGGTGGTGTAGTTTAGCTCGCAAAGTTGAATAGAGAACCATTAACAGGAATGGTAAATGGAAGCTGGTTGAATCCATACACAGGGGATCCAGCCCAATGACTACATGATGGCATGACAGTCTTAGAACTCCAGGCAGCTACAAGGGAGCGCGAGACTATAAACTACGCTACGGGTTGGTGGAACTACGTGTCAAAGGGGCTGCGCGGAAAAGGGTAATGTCACAATATCAAAAGGTGCGCAAAGGGAGTTGCACTATGAGGGGAGATATCGTGCAACACCACCAGAAAATGAATGTTACAGTCACTTTTCATGATTTGACAACCATGATATGGTTAAGAGGAGAGGGGGGGCAACATTTAAGGCATTTAAGGCTGAAATATTTGAAGATATGTTGTTAAATTAGAATTTATGGACATATTTTGTGGGCAACAAGCGAATTTGAATTCAAATTCACATATAAATTACGCGTGGCTGTCCAACAGAGAACACTTTGCATCCTTAGAATTTTTGAGCTGTGTTGTCCATTGTTTATGAATCCTCAGTTTTTTGCATATTTAGTCGCCAACTCTGTGTTTGAAACGTTTCCTAAGGATACCCAGTAGTTTATTCTCAGCACTATGTCTAGACCGAGTGAGACTGCAAGCACCAGAGGACTTGTTGCCTCCGAGGTAGTGACTTCGGAAGTTGTAATTATGGAGGTTTTGATTCCTGTCCCTACAGTGCTGAGGTCACCTAAGCTAAAGCCCACTCTAGTGCATGAGAATCCAAATCCCAAGAGGGACAAGTAGAAACAACCAATGCTAGTGTGTGAGTCACCAAGGAAGCACTCTACTACCCAAGCTTAGAAGAAAGATATACAGTCGGCGAAGGATAAGGGGAAAGTTGTAGATTTGAAGGTCAAAGAGGGTGCATAGGATATACATGCCGATGGTGTGAGCCGATCTCCAAACTACTATATTACATTCCTCCACGTAAGGGAAAGGTGAAGGTCACTAAGGACCTAGATTTAGGGAAATTCATCCTAAATACACCTCTGCTACCAGAAGGCATCACCTTTGAGGGCCCGCGTCTAGCATTGATTCCCCATTTGAAAATGGAATACTGGGATTTGGCAAACCATGAGTGGTTCCCCCACATCATGACGAAGAACTACATGAAGTTAGTGTAGTATAAAGAATCTAGTATCACTATGTTGGAGCTAGTCGAGTTGATTCGCGGAGTAAATCAGTCGAGGTTATTAAACCTGTTGTGGGTGACCCACTACCACCACTCCAACATCAATATCTTCATTATCAAGAAATTGCTGACCTTGGTACATGATGGATGTTTGTGGCTGAGTGCACCAATCCCTATTACTGACATGTTGATCCATCAGATCATGCTCCTGCCACATTCAGGCTTCAATTTGGCCAAGGAGTTTGTCGGAAAAACTAGTGAGTGTGACATGATAGAAAGGATGAAGGAGAAGTTTAAGCTAGTTAAGAAGCCGCAAGGGTACTCCATCACATCTATCATTGAACCTATGGTGCAAGTTTCCACACAGATCCTCGTTGGTAAGGTCATGAGGAAATTCCATGCGGACGAGGTTCCAACACTAGTAATCTTGCTAGCTACACAGTGTGCAGAAGGCGTGCAGTTTAACTGGTTGTGCTACCTCTGGAGCGACTAGAAAAACCTTCCACTACACATGGTTATTTGTCTCCATCATGCTAGTAGCTTGGGAGTTGCAGGAGGACAACTAGTTTCCACCCATGGAGAAAGGATTGCCAGAGGCTGCACAGTTTGCCTCTATTTGCACCACAAAGGAATCCATGCGGGTCACGGAGACCAAAGTTTTCAGGGTATTCATGGAGGCAAGCATTTGCATGGCCATTAACTAGAAGCCATGGTTGTCCCCAATGGTGTTCGAGCAATTACCAGAGTACGTGGAGTTTAAGGAAGACTTCCACCACATATATATCAAGGCACAGAAGGATCCACAATAGAGATGGTTTGACCTACCTTATCTTGCCATAGGTGATGCCATTTAGGAGGTTATCAAGTGATGGCCGATAAATTGGCATTCTTCATCCGATCTGGCCGTAGGCAGTAGGAAAGTCATGTGGAGTTCTGAGGAGAAAAGGAAGAAGGAAGCAGTGAAGTAGGTAGTCTAGCAGTTGGTTGAAAAGTGGAGGAAGGACATCGAGGAGAAGGCCCAGTTGGAAACGGAGCATGTTGTGAAGTAGCAAGCTGAACATGAGTAGCATGAATTTGAGTGGAGTAGTAAAACCCCTTCACCCCAGACTGAGGAAGAGGAGCAGTCAGATCAGGGAGGGGGTAGAGATGAAGAACAAGGAAACCCCTTCTAGGTGAAGAGGTATAGGGCACAATATAAGGAGGGGCCCCGAAAGAAGTCGAAAGAAACAAAGCCACCTTTGGATCCCATCACGCTCACAGAAAGTGATCTTGATGAGATCAGAGATAAGGTGTGTGATACCACAATAGAATTATTGCAATAGTTCCAACAAAATCACCTGCAATCACTGGACACTCTTTAGAAGGATCTGCGCGAGTTGTAGATCTATACCAATAGGATCTAGGTGGGCACAGTGCAGGTGAGTGCCGCACATACGTGATTAGCACCAGGGACTAGTCAAGTTGCAGAAATGGTTAGATCAGTCGATCTCTGAGAAGTCGCACTACAAGATGGTTCATTGAGCACAGAATCGGCCAATGACAAGGTCATCATGAGTGCGCTGAAGAAAATTGGCCTCAACCTCACAACTCTCCCCAACAAGTATCTTCACATGCTATAGACATGTGTGACCGTGGAATTACGAGTGCAGGGGCAGTACACTCTCTACCTCATTAGTGAATATTGGATGAACAATGAAAAAATGTTCACCGAGAAGACAGAGGCATTGAAGGCAAAGGAGACAATCTAGGTATAAAGTGCCCAGCTGGCAGTTATTGTGGCATAAGCATGCAGGACAGTTCTGGAGTTACACATACCGGATGTAGCACTACTTGAGGCCAAGATCAAGAAACTTGTAGCGGGTGTCTGTGGTGCCAAGGCAGAGGTGGATCGAGTTTAGTTCGAACTCAACTTGAAAATCACAGAACTAGAAATTAGGTCACAACCTTCGACTCCACCAAAAGTTAGGGAACAACGCAAAGAAGTTGTTAAGGATTGATTAGCTACTGTCAATGTTGTGGTGGTGGACTAGACAATATTGTTTGATTAGGCCATGGAAGTAGTGATGGCCCTGCAGTAATATCCAAACCTATAGAGACAGAGACCCATAAGCTCCAATAGCAGTAAGATGAAGTGCAGGTGATGACATGCACAGTGGCTATAGCGCAACACCTCACCAAGTTGCAGGAGGGTGAGAAACTCCTTGTACAAGTGGAAGCCGTATAGAAAAAAGAGGTAGTCCATAAGGTATAGTTGAACCCTTGGTTGGAAGAAGCCTAATGAGTCTCCACCAACATACAGGACAAGTTGGAAAACCTGTAGCTTACATAACAGAATATCAAGCAGGACAACAAAGGACTAGCCATAGAGCAGTTGGTCGAATAGGTGAAGCAGGCAGCCACACAGAGTGTGGCTAAAGTACTAGTGGTTCAAGTTGAGATGGGGGATCTTCGCAACAAGATCTCTATGCCAGCTGAGTGAATCGAGGGCGAGTCACGATATTTGTGTTGGGGGCCTATTGGGATGGGGTCCCCTCGGTCAGTTTTGGGGAAAAAGCCCAAATTTTGATGTAAAAAGATGTAACGTCTCCACAAGTTGTGGTTGTGGATCGTGTAGTTATTTAAAGAATCAAAAAGAGTTTTACCCTTCTTTTATGTAACTTGAGTAGGTTTTGAAGATCTACACATGGTCTGTGGACCATGGGATTGCATAAATAGGTGTGTCATAGGAATGTCTAAGGCAAGTAAGAAGAAGTCTATGGGTACAAGCGAATAATTCCAGTCCAGAAGTAGGAGTCTTAGAGGAGGGAAAGGCTTTGCAGATGAGTGTGCAGAGGCCTAGATTAGTGTTCTCAACTGAGTGCATAGGGAAGTATTGATTATATAAGCTTAAATGAATATCAATAAAAAATATTGTTGTAGAAATTTGTGTGTTTTATATATTAACTTCTGTTATGTATTGAAGTGTGACTTTACTTGTTTCACATTGTTATCTGAACACAATTAATGTTAAGTGATTATGTGAAGACTATAACGAATTATGTTAAACTTATTGAACACTTAAGTAGATCTAAGCAAATAATGGTCTAAGAGTAATCTATGGTGCACGTAAGTAGTTTATTCTCCTGTTCAGGGTCCACAAAAGCCGATCAAAGACTTTCGCGGAGGTCTATAGGATGATTAGAGGAAGTTACAACAATAGGTTACAGGAGCATAGAGGTCTGTGCGAAGGCAGATCTAGGTCACCAAAAAGACATCACACTGATCTCTGGGTGTAGAAACCTGGTTCCAGCACCCCCCCATACTTCTTTGGGTGAGACTTCAATTTGTGCACCATGGTTTGATGCTGAAAGGGCTAGTAGTGTAGGGATTTGTTTGGTGCAACTAACTCTGAACCTGGATCAGGACCGCCTAAGCCAACAGTCAGTAAGTGAAACTCATGTTTCCCTTAATTATTCTTCTCCTCCTGCTATAGCCATAGTAACTGTGGTTCCTAATGTGAGTGGGTAACATACAAATTCATCTGTCCCAATATCTGGGGGGAAATATCCTCCACCCTATACACCTGTTGCTTCTAGTGTAAGTTACACACCTCCTTCGGGGAAAAGTCAACCCATTGGTGTTGTTTCTAACCCAGGTGAAACATAAATTCCATCTATATCAGGAACTGTTGGAGGGACACCTCTACAAGGTCAGCAAGTCCCTTTTTCTCAACCTTCTTATCAACAGCCTTATACTCCTATAGGCTCACAATAACTCCAAACTCCATATCGGCAAGAAGGTCCTTAAATGCAGTATGGTCCTCAACTGAAATATGCTTATGGGACTGGTAATCCTCCTTTATGGCCATAAATTCCTATTCAACTGCAGCAGGTACCCTACCTGCAGCCACAGCTGCCGATGTCTTACTCATAGCCATAACAACAGGTTTCTTACCAAACCCAACCAGGACGTTATCATGAACCATAACAACAAATTCCTATTCAATCCTAGTAAGGACCTTACTCACATTTGCAACAAAATATTCCTTACCAATCCTAACAGAGATATTACCAATGACCATTGCAATAGTCGCAATAGATGCAACAAGGACCTTACTAACAACAATATGGTCAATTTGCTTCACAAAATCCATACGTCCAATATGGTCACTAGACTCAGTATGGCCAATCTCTTTATGATCAACCTCTTTATGTTCAAACTTGATATGGTCAAAATCCTTATGGGAAAAATCTACCTCAATGGGGCCAACCCAAACTTAGCAAGGCTGGAATAATCAGTTTAGCACATACCAGAGACCCTATACTCTTGCCTTTTTTGGAAACGTTGGAATTACTGAATGTGTCAGGACTCATGAATGACCCAATACTTTACTCACCATATTGGCCTCTGGTACCAACCAAAATTCATAGTGAATTTCCAAAATTCAAAGGTAAATCTAGAGAAGACCCCCAAGCACAAGTTATGGCTTACCATTTATTGTGTTCCTCTAATTCTTGGGTCGATGATTCTTTTCGATTACGTCTTTTCCAATGCACTTTAACAGACGTTGCTACGAAATGGTACATAGAGTTCAGTCATGGTGATTTTCAATACTTCAATACTTTAGCCATGGCTTTCCTCACTTGTTTCTAATTACCGGTCCAGTATGAAACTGGAACACATCTCCTAACGTCTTTGAAATAGACGAATTCTTCTCACATCTATGATCCACATCCATAAATTGAGGAGTAGGCGTCATCTTATCAAATTCGATATCCTGGAACAGCTCTTGACTGAGTGGTTCACTAAATCTCGCTTATTTCCAAAGATATATCCATGGGTGGCTGTGTGACTGAGGAACAAGCTATCACTCATGCTGAATATTTGGATTTGGTTCATTCACAATCTAGCACATTATATGAACTCTTACCTATTACCTAGCGACCTTCACTTAGCCCTGCCTCTTCCCAACCTGCATATTCACCACCTACCGATGGCATCATTGGATCTATGGCATAATGGTCTAGTAGTGCTCTGGCTACTTCTTCAAAACCTAAATCTACTATGGCTGCTGCAACCTCAAAAACTGTTGATATTCCTAAGAATCCTTGTAAAGCCTTTGAGGTAAATGTTGTCCAGTCTACCGCAACAGGTAAATCCTTGAAAGCAAAGAAGAAGGTTAAGGAAAAAATAAACAAGATATCCTTAACAAGATTCCCAAAAACAGTTGACTGATGACACACCCAAATGAAAGCCTAAATATCCTTGCTTGATATGTGATGAAGACCATTATACCAAGGATTTCCCTCATCATGTAGAAGTAATTCGTATTCTAAAAGGAACTACAAGGATATAAGTTATGCTTAAGGAACCTTTCCCATCTCAGTAGACACAATTGGTAGATAAAGCCCATGCCCAAGCCTCTGGAAGCTCTCAAGTGTTTATGACTGGCTCAAAACAGATTTTTGTAGCCACGCGATCTAAAGATTATCCGCCTCCGGAGAAACCTATGGTGGAGAAAGATACCATTGATGTACCCTCTTCCTCCACTCCATCAAATTTGGTCCTCTCCACATTGAGAAACCTAGCATTGATTCCGTCATTCGACCATCCCCTAAAGGTGTTCTTCAAAAATCATCCTATAATTTGAATGCCTAAGCTACCCAACACTACATTAGTGCAGAATACTTGGCTCAAGCACCTTCGGCGATGTCAGATTTGGAAGTCCTTCAGATGTGTCTATCACAAAGGAAGGCTTTGTTATCCACTATTGGAGGAGTTTATCCAACAAAATCTAATATGATTACTTTTGATCTCGAAAACCATGTTCCTATATTTCCACCTCAACTTGATTTTCTTATACAAGTTGTAATTAAGGGAAAGACTGCCCATCGAACTATTGTTGATGAAGGAGCATCCACACGCATCATGTCCATCTCATGTTGGAAAGCCATTGGTTCCCCTCCTCTCAACCGATCCCTGAACACTTTAGAAGCTTTCGATGGTCGAGGCCGATCATATGGTATTCTCAACTCCTTACTCATTCGGTTGGAGGGAAAGACAGTTAATTTATAAGTCGAGGTTGTTGATGCCAATCTCAATTACAAACTTTTACTTGGTCAGAGCTAGACTCATGCAATTTTTTGTGTGGTCTCATCTCTCTTCAGTGTACTTCGTTATCCCCACTAAGGGAAAATAGTCACTATTGATCAATTAGCTTTCTTTTCCTCTAATTCTACAACAAGTAGTGTGCCTTATGTTGGGAAAACCAACATCCCTTACGAAAGTGTTGGAGTAGGCCTTTTCAAGGATCCTGCCTTAATGGAAACTTTTTCCCTTCCTTCTCCCTCTAATGTTGCCTTAATTAACAAGATCTCATCTCATTATGACCTAAGGATTATTCCTAGTCCTAAACAGATCAATGATTTTGCTGAAACCATGCCGCTTAGCCTAGTTGAGCAAGCTTATCAAACTATCCTTTTGGCTTCTGCGGTTGCATCCACAACTCATGATAAATTAAGGTTTTCCCTAGACTCATATCTACAAAATCCTTGGCTTGGTTCTTTTGATTCCAAAGATCCTTTGAACTAGATGTTCCTTACTAACGAAAGCATTGTTGAAGTCATGTCTATAGAGGAAACCCCTTGGAATGATATTCATTATCGTTCCTATTTTCTCCCTAACCCTAGGTTGATTCCTACTTGTTTAGGTACTTTTATTTCTTCTAAAATAACTACTCCATTTCAGCCACCTATCTTGGTTCATGAAGTGTTGTCTGAAGGTAATTTAGGCAACATTTCATCAACCATGCCCATTGACATCTCGGTTAAACCTAGGGTTGTCAAAAATATTTAGATAGGAGCTGCCTATTCTATTGATGAGATTAACATTTACACAACCTTGTTCAAAGAATTTCATGATGTCTTTGCCTCGTCTTATGAATACATGCCTATCATTGATCCTAGTATCGTGGTACATGAGATTCTCACCTATCTGGATGTGAAACCTGTATGACAACATCTTCGTCCAGTGTACCGTAGAAGGTAGTTTCCATTAAGGGAGAAGTTGAAAAACTACTAAAATTTTTCTTTATTTATCCTATTCTGCTGATAGATTAGGTCTCCAACGTTGTTCCGGTAACTAAAAACAAGGAACCATACAAGTTTGTGTTGAATATCGAGATATTAGCTGAGCCTATCCTAAAGAAAATTATCCTAGTCCCTTCATTTACCAGATTATTGATGAATGTGTTGTGAGTGAAATTTTCTCCTTCATGGACAGATTCTCAAGATATATTCAGATTAATATCCTTCCTGCTGATCAACACAAAACTACTTTTATCTATCCTTGGGGGAGTTTCGCCTGCAAAAACCTTCCTTTTTGTTTGAAAAACACTCATGCAACCTTCCAATGAGCTATGTCTTATGCCTTCCATGATATTAAAAATATTGATCAACCATATCTTGATGACTTACCTACACATTTGCTTAAATGTCAAGACCATCCAGCTCACCTTCATGTGATTTTTCTTCACTATCAACACTACAATATTCTTTGAATCCTTATAAGTGTGTCTTTTGCATGGAATCAGGTCGTCTCCTAGGCTTTGTAGTCTCTAAAGAGGGAATCCACATTTATCCTCTCAAGGTGAAGGCCATTATCAATTTTCCACCTCCATCTTCCTTACATCAACTCTATAGTTTGTAGTGTAAAGAAAGCTTTCTTCGTCATTCTGTCCCTAATTATGTCGAGCTTGCCAATGGTTTTGCTTGCCTTCTGAAGAAAGGAGTCCCATTCATTTGGAATGACATTTCTTAGAAGTCATTTGATGCTTTGAAGGTTTCCCTCATTAGTGCACCTTTGATGCATCCTCTAAATTATCATCGTGATTATCTCTTGTACTTGGTCACCGCTGATAAGACCATTGGTATGGTGTTGGTTCAAGATGATGATGAAAAAAATGAGAATGTTATTTATTACTTGATTCATAACCTTTTTGATGTTGAGACTCTATATGCTCATGTATAAAATTTGGCCTTGGTTGCAGTTCATGTTGTCCAACGTTTTTGTCACTATATTCTTCTGCGCAAAACTATAGTGGTCTCTGATTGAAACCCCATGACCAACATTTTCTCTCTTCAGTCACTTGGGGGAAAATCCTCCAAATGGATTGTTATCTTGCAAGATTTTGACTTCGAATTCACCAAAGCTAAGTCAAAGAAATCACTCCTTTTTGTTGAGTTAATTTGTGACCTTCTGATGCAGGAGCATCATCTCTGAAAAACACCTTGTATTTTACCTAAGCTAGGGGGTTTCATGTTTTGAAGAAATATTAAAATTTCATGTAAATATTAATATTATTTTGAGTGATTAATTAATTATTTGTGAGAAATTGTAAATGTGAGAGAAATTAGTTTCTAGATTATTTAGAATTAATGAGGGAGCCTAAGTTGGAATTAGTTTCTAAGTTTTAGGGATGAGAATCTATCTTTTAGGGATGTTGAGAGATTTAGGGATTTGTTGAGATATTAAGGGGATTGAGCATTTAATTAGACCATTTTTAAAAATTGTATAAATAGGAAGGGGTTTTGAGAGAACAAGACATTGAGTTAGTAGAGAGTGAGGGGTTTTTCTGATTGGATGCCTTCGGGCAGTTTGTAAGGGCCATAGATTACGAATATCAGGCCAAACCAGGATTGTAAGTATTTTTTTTATTAATTGTGGTTGAAGCTGTGTTTAAAGCTTTATTGGTGGATTTGCGTTCATTTTCTGTAATTGAAATGAAACCGAAGTTCAGTGCAATTTAAGATTTTAAATACCAATTGGGAAGAAGTCGATTCACTGTGTATAGAGCATTGACAGATTGTATGTATAAGAATATAGCATTGAAGGGCTGAAGCATATGATAGGGCGCTATTCTCATTAAATGATATTCTACCTGCAAATTAAGATTATGTTGAACGTTGTTCCCATTTAAATGGTTCGACAATGTATATGGAAATCGATACAAAAGTTTTAATCGATTAATTGCAATATTAATTTGTGAAGAGGTTTTAATTGGTATTGGAAAGCGTTTCAGATTGTAAGGTTTGTCCGCATTAGAAGAACCAATGGTTAATAATCTCAGATCTGTGGATCGATTTTCAAGCACAACAATCCAGAATTAGATAATTCGACTTATGTTTGGAATGTCAAGTAGCAAAAGTCTGCGTTGAATAGAGGAGCAATCGGTTGAAAGGTAAACGGTGATATCGATTGAAAGGTAAATGGTGATATCGATTTTGTATAAGAGCCTTAATTCAATTGAACTGGAAAATTTTAAATCTGTATTGAAGAATCGATGGGCTTTTGAGAATGCCAGAAACATCAGATTCTGGTTAATTTATATTTGAAAGCAGAAACTCCAGTTGTAATTAATTGAATTCGATAGAGAGAATTATGAAATGATAATAGCGATGATCTCAAGGGTCGAAGAAGAGTATAACGATTTCCAGAATTTGTGAACGGAGAGTGGTAATCGTTGAAATTAACCACGGTTTTATTGTGGTTACTGTGGAAGGAAGAGCATCGAATCGATGATGATTTGATATCCATCGATTGAAAGTTCTTTGTAATGAATATTAGTACAGAAGCGTGAAAATGCAATGTACAGGCAGAATGATGGTGGATTGTATAAACCAGAAGTGCGGCATTAAACAAACCAATTCGAATCTGATAAAATGTGGGAAGCGCCAGTTGATGAATGTGAGCAGGACGCTGTTCCTTTGATTTTGGGTTGTCATAAATGGTTAACGCAGAGTAAGCACAGCGTTAATGGTAAGTGTATTGATGCTTTGAAGAGTAAGTAGGCTCTGCGCTGAGTTTTAAATGTTGTCAGTATTGTGAAGCAGTATTCATACTGATACATCTGCCAGATCGTTGAAGTTGAACACAATCTGTATCCATTGTCGGATGGACAGGTATGATTGATCAAATTCTAAGTTTTTTTATAGGAACTGTCATGGGCAAGTAAATTGGTAAAGTGCGCTTATCAAATGGGAACTTGAATTTGTATTAAGCTCAAATCGAAATCTTGTTATGCAGCTTGATTTGAATTAAATATAGAATGTTACGAATTCTACATAGAAAGGGGCATAAGTGCATAGACCAGAATTATGAATGAAATTTATTCCAGTTGAGGAATATTTGAACTCATATTATCATTGGGTTTGCTTGAAGGATTCAAAGCATGAATTTGCTTGAAGAGAAGTAAATTTGGAATTGATATAATTTCATGGCTTTTAATGAAAATGTTGAAACAAATGGTGAAAGATTTTGAACAAGATATTAGCTTCCGCATGTAAATGGACATTGAGGATTTGATTTGAACAAACAGCTGAGATGTATAAATAGTTGTCATAAGATTCTGGGATTTGCAGTCTAGCTCTGCGATCACCTTCCCTCTGCAAACAAAACTACTGGGTCTGATGAGCTTATTCTTGATGAGTTTCTCTTCCTCATTAGAACCGATGATCCATGGTATGGACATATCTGTTGGGTTGTGTTATATTCTTTCCACATAGTTAATAGGGGGTTTGAAGGGCACCCGTAACCCCACTTTATGGGGTCCGGGGTAGCGCCCCAGAAAATTTTGGTTTTGGACCCTATGTTAGGTTGGGCGGACTCACCTATGGTTCTGTGCATGATTTTCGCACATGATTTTTGGACACGATGGTTTTCAGTCCATGGCATTGGATGCTTCGGCATGTATAAATATTTATTGTAACATTGAAAGGAATATAATGAAAAATCAAGCTGGTAGTCCCGGTTTTGGGATCCAGGGGAAAATCTCTGTGCATATGTATTTCATGTGTTATGCTCTCGCATTGTTTATTTTCTTTGTTTAAGAATTCGTATGCAGGTAATTCCTGTACAGGGCTAAAGCCTACAATATCATCATATATCTCAAAACTCATACTTTTCGATCAAAGTTGTATTGCTCTGAGAGGCATCAAATCCGATATCACTCCCAACCCTACCTCATTATTGGGGATACCTTATACTGACCTGGCCTAGATTTAGTCCTTTGATGGTGTCTAACGCATGAGGAATCTGAGAAAGATTTGAATGACTGCCACTTTGGATCCTGTGGCCATCATATTTTAGGATATGCTACTACTCAAAAGATCCTTCACACCGGTTATTTTTGGCCATATATTTTCAAAGATTGCACACTTATAGTCCAAAAATTCCATGCTTGCCATATTTACAACTAGATGTTGTGAACCCCACCTACTCCTTTACACTTAGTTATCACTGTTGTCCCATGTTCCAAATGAAGAATTACTTTTAAGAAATGTAACCCTCACTCGGTTGGGGGGCATGGATACATCATCATTTCTATTGATTATTTACAAAATGGGCCGAGACGATGTCTACCTACTCTTCCTACGGTGAAACTGAGGTTTTCCTTTTATTCAACCATCCCATAGCTCGGTTTGGTGTACCACAAGACATAGTCACCGACCATGGCTTCCATTTCCAAATCACATGATGACAAAAATCATTGCTCAGTTGGGCTTACGTCATGATAGCTCAACTCCTTACTACCCTTAGGCCAATGGCCAAGTTGAGATTGTTACCAAAGTTTTGGTTAGAATGCTTCAATGAACCATTGGGATGCACAAAAAGAACTGATATCTCATGATTTTTTTGGCATTATGGGCATACCGAATTGCTGCCAATATGATGACCAGATTCACACCTTTTCAATTGGTTTATGG
This sequence comes from Pinus tabuliformis, assembly GCA_031772625.1. NCBI lineage: Eukaryota > Viridiplantae > Streptophyta > Pinopsida > Pinales > Pinaceae > Pinus > Pinus tabuliformis. The sequence goes on along the minus strand of CM062809.1, from coordinate 1,200,094,443 downwards.
TAGGGATGCCACCCTACATATCGAATGTGAAATCCATCTTTAAAACTAGTCGCTGAATTACTTCCTGGTAATTACGTGAGCAAGAGTGGTTACTTAATTTATAACATCTTGACGAGGCTCGTCAAATTTTTTCATTAGTAACTGAGTCTCAGAAAAAAATGAGTTAAAATTCAGTATGACAAAACTGTGACCCCTCATTCATATGCAAAATATGGCTTAGTCTTGTTGTATTACTAGGCTAGTTACAAATTAGGAGCTGAGATATTTGAGCTTGTGTGGCATGGACCCTACATTTTTAAATGTGTATTGCAAAAGGGTGCATACGAGTTAGTTTACTATGATGGAAATCAGTTGTTTTAGTCCTGCAATGGGATCTACCTCAAAAAATATTATGTCTAGATTTTGCATAGATACCTTGTACATTAGTGTGTTTTTCATTAGTGTGCTGCTTTTGGCATGAATGTTTGCATTCTTGTGAACATGTTTTCCCTTCTTACTGCATGTTCCACTTGGTTTGCAGATGTCGACGGACCTTATTCCTCATATCGGTTTCACTGATGACGCTTTCCGTAGGATACAAAATCTCTCTTCTGTTGCATGTGAACTTTATTCTCTCGATGGTCAGTTAGTGAGTTTACAGGGCATATGTCTAGGTCATACAACTAAAAATATTTCTGAATATAGTGTGGTTATCAAACTATTGTCGGAAGCTATTGCCCTTGGTATTAGGGCATTAGTTGTTAAAATTGACTGGCAACCCATTGTATTACAGTTAAACGAGAATTATTCCATCATAAACCCTAATATTCTAAGGATGTATTTACATGTTCATCTCTTGGAAATATATTTTGATTACATTACTTATCAACATATTCCAAGACATCTAAATGTATTAACAGATACATTGGCAAATTATGTATTAGATAGACATCTACGACATATGTAAAAAAAACCATCACTTAGTAGGAACAGTAAAAATAACCGTTAAAACATGTATATATATATAGAGAGAGAGAGTTTACAAAATGTCTATTACATCAAAATATGTATTCTGAGACACATGGCTTCTCGGGCCTACATAAGTGCAGAAAAATGAAAACTAGAGATTGAAATCCGCCAACATGGTGCTCTTGGTAGGACAAAACAAATATGATGAGTCAGTTCAAAAACCGATGTAGTCTAGATGACACTCCTATAATATGCCTCTCATACTGCAGTTGCACCTCATCAATAGACGCATACTCTGGAATGCCTCTTGTTAAGGTTTCCAAGTTACGTTCCACCTCTACTATCAGGTTAGCTCCTTCCTCATAGGGTGCATCGTTGATCTATCATGCCACCCTCCTAGCTATTGGAGAAACCCCTAAAGGTCTCTTTGGTCTAACATTTGCAAAAAATCACAAGTTTCAAATCTCAGTTTACATAAAACAAAAACATCAAAAACTTGAAAAACTTAAAAAATAGCTTTTTACCTGCATCAGCCCACTATGTACCAGGTAGAAGTGGAAGGTTGGGATCTCCCCAAAAATATATACTGACATATGCCCAATCATCTACCATGATTTTCTGCTAATGCAACCATCCAAAGAATGCTCGAGGAAAAGAAATTTGTTGACCACCTCCATGTCGAGGCATCAAATCACCCCACCTCAGCAACTGTGGATCCCTGGGCCTTGGAGCCTCCACCTCTATCCATTGATATGTGAACAATGGTACACATTCTAAGAATAATTTCACCAAGATATATCCGTAGCTGAACTATTTCAACTTCCCTGTCTTGCATTTCATGAGTTGGTCCTTCATGATGACCAACAATCCTTCACACCAATTAAAAACTACGGGACTTAGACAATCTATGGCATACTAGAAATGAGATTTAGTCACTTCATACAAGGTGTGAGCTCCTACTATTCGAGCCATGGTATGGAGAATTGTTCTTAGCAAGATATTTGTGATAGTTTTGATGTCTATCTTCCCACTCTTAGTTTTCTGAGAGCCTGGGCAATGTCTCATGATCAACATATATGTACTCTCCCCTCTAGTACGAGAAATAGATAGCGAAATTTGTTGTCCCCTTCTAGAAAAACCCCTAATGAAATATATGGTTTCGATATTTATCTCAAGTTCCTGGTCCCCATTCATAAACAGTTGACTGTCTACATCCCACCAACTGACCAAATATTGCAATAATTCAATTTGGGTCCTAATCCCAGGATTACAGAAGAATTTCAATAACCCATATGCCTGAAGGGCCACTATGTAATTTGGTTCTTAGGTTTCTTGATGATATTCTACTTCATTCCCTCTATTGTTCCATTTGATCACCATTTTTCACTGATTAACCTATGGAACATCCATAAACCAAGATTTTATGAGCTTCTATGGAGAAAAATTTGGGACAAAGTCATTAAACATGGAGGATTTTTCAAAAATTTTATGTCTTTGCACCAGCGTATCTATTTCCCTATTTTTTTTTCTTCCAGTGCGCTAACACAATTGAGCTTAAGGTGAGCAGTGTGGTTTAGATGGTTAAAACTCTCGCTGATCACCCTTGACATAATTTTTTTTACCAGTCCTCACCATTTTTTTATGGATGAAAACACCTAAAATTACAACTAGAATGAAGGGGAAGGAAAGATCTCTTACCTACAACAAATGGATCGATGAACGATGTCATGGATTGGTTGCACTCCTTGCCTTAAGATTGGGGAAAATTGGGGTAAAAGGTGCTCTCCAAATTACCAAATGTCAAATGGTAATATTTTTTTACTTTTTGAGTTTCTATAAGTTTATTGAGATATTTTTACCATTTAGGGCACATTTTTATTTTATTCTAATATTTTTCTCAAAAATCAGTAATGTGCATTCACTTGTGCAGTGTCATGTCATGGATAAATGCTTAGATTGATTAAGTTTGACTGAATCAACGAATTTTATTTTATCACTTTTTCAAACTCATTAAAAATAAATGAAAAAGGAACCCTTGAAGTCATCATTCAACTCTTTTCTAACTCTCGAGATATGAAAATATTGTTGAGTACTTGTTGTTACGAACTCGTTAAAGTAAATGAAATGACATCTACTCAGTATAAGTTTAACCCTCTTTCGGACTGAGATAGACTATTGTACAAAAAAGGAATACTTTAGTCACACATGGCTAAGAGGTTCTCTTGGATATTGTTTTCTACCTTTTCAGATTCAAGAGACTATTTACAAAAAGGGACCTTTGGATTTTCCTTTTTTCCTCTTTTTCAAACTCTCTAAACATGAAAAAGATGTCGAGTTACCCCTTTGTCGGACTCATAAAACTTAAACGACGTAGGACTTGTCACCATAATGAGATCGACTTTATCCTTCCTTTGAATCATTAAACTTACTAGGATGGATTCATCTGAACGATGAACTTATACAATAGGCATATGCTATCCTCTTCAAGCTTACAATAAAAAATAATGAGGTACTCACTAGAAATAGTGGGGAAAAATGAAAGTGAACACATCCTGTATTTTGTATAAAGGAAACATGTCACTCTTGAACATGACACTTATATGTCACTCGTGTCAGGTTTGCGTTATCCTCACTTCATGACTTTCCTTGGTTTTGGGAATCCAATTGGTTTTCATTTGATTATACCATATTTTCATCATGACCTCTCATCCCATGTTGAGTCAAATGCTGCCAAATTCTAGAATCGTGTCACGGATATGTTCAAGAGAAGTCCCATCTCCAATTTTTACCACCTATACCTTGTCTTACCTTTCTGTGACAATATTAAATCACTCTTACCTACTGTGCTATATATTTTTCTTCATGTCGATGATGTGGGGTACATCATGGCCCTCCTTTGATGGATCACTTCCTATCAACTTCAACTCATTATCCAAGAAAATGATCTAGAAACTCCCTTTCAGTACATAGGAGCTTGCATGCCTCAATGGAAGGTTCTTCTCATTCGATGATAGGTTCACATCATTGGACTTCGATCAAATCATTCTGCGGGTGTTCGAATTTAGCTTCATTTCTCACACCCGTGGATTGTGCTATTGTACCTTGAGAGCCATTTTCATTATTGGTGGTTGATCTCGTGTCTGTTAATAATTTACATCATTGACCAGTAATTAGGTGGTTTTGTATCATGTTCTAACCTGACACATTTATTCACATGATAGAATTCGTAGATTGATTGGATCAAGACGAAGGTGAAGACCCTGGGTTTCATCTGATAGATCTAGGTTGCATAGAGTTTTGAGCTATTCATGATTGTACACATGATTCCCTCTATATGCATGGATGCGACCATACTGTGGGTCCATATATATGATCCTTTCTATTCGGATGGCTATGTCCATGTTGTGGATTCTTACACATGATCCTTTCTATTCAGATGGCTGCATCCATGTTGTTAATCCTTACACATGATCACTTATATTCAGATGGCTGCATCCATGCCGTTAATCCTTACACATGATCACTTCTATTTAGATGGTTGTGTCCATGCCGTGGATTCATGTATTGTTAGATGCTTATTCAGAGATGTATTTTTAGGCATATTTACATCAAAGATGTCAGATATCTATATTGTATCATGCTTGATTTGTAGGTCTCCTGATAGTGTTTCTGTAGGTCCTTTCCTTGACTTATAAAGAATTTAACCCATCACTCCCTGTTGCACCTTCATGCTTTTGGTGATATCTATTACACGGTGTTTTGTCACACTTCCCATCCCATATCCTAAAGCATCAAAATGATGTAAGATGTTAGTGTAATCACCATGAAACACATAAAAAATATCCCTGAATAAGAGAAGAAAAGTTGCCCTGAGATAATTCTGAAGATGTTTGCCTAAAACCCTGGTTTTCAGGATCAACGTGTTTTTCATTACTGCTGGCCTGTGCTAATGGAGTTTTGCAGCATATTGACCTAGCATTTCTAGTGCAATTTTTGATAGGAAAACCTACACTGAACGTCTTCTGGCAATTTTTCCTAAAGTGGAGGAGAAGCTTCTCTTACTAGAAGCCTGGAGAATGACAAGTAGGATATTGTTGAATGAGGATATGGTTGATTTCTCCCATTTTGAGTTCTTGATCCTGCCTCTAGGGATCTTCCCCTTGAGATGTGGACCTTCTTCCCTCTTTTGTGGATCCCTAACTCCCTCTCCTTTCCTGTAAACGAAATCCCTTCTACCCCCAACTGGTTGGTCATTGATTGGTTATGTTCTTATGTTGAAACTATGCCTAAATGCTTCCCATCTAACTAAGGAGAAGGAGTGTTTGAATGGTCTTGGCTTGGATTTGGAAATCCACTACAAAGGAGGCTTCCAGCATCAAGGAACCTATGGTTGTATGCTTCCCTCATTTCTATTAATAAATACATTTGGTGTTTATTTTCCATAAGTGTTTAAATTAGTATTCATTTAGCATGACGCTCCTTGATCTCTCATGTAGTTTATGTTAGAGTGAACTAGGTTATGTATTCTTTTGTCTCTCTTGTTTGATATTCCTTGCAGGTACTCATCCATGATGGTATAAAGAGGATTGAACCCAGAAGCGAGAAGGCCGAGAATGACATCAATGAATGCTTAGCATCAGAGAGAGGTAGGTTATCTATCTTACTTTGCATTTTCCAACATAAAATAGGAAAGCATGCACTTGTTTATCTGGTTTGTTGCTAGATCCTCTCATAGGACTAAAGAGATCGCTTACGTCCATAGAAGGGATTGTCTTCAAAATAGTGAAAGAAAATAATAAGGACTCTAAACTAAAAAGAGGTAGAAATACACAAGAGTTACCTAAGACATTGGGGTTGGGCCCAAAACCAAGAGCCTCATCCCTCTGGAACTAACTTAGTGATGAAACAATAAGAAGCTTCTCATTATCATTGCATCAATGTCTAATACATCACATAATAGTAAAAAATAATAGTGCCAAGTACTTGATCTCAATAACTACCTACTTGAAAACAAAACTTGAATATTCATGAGCTCTTTTACATGTTTATTTATACAAGAGTGGTGAGCTCCAGTATTGCAGCAATGATGCTGTAACTCCTGGGACTCCCTACTTTACTTTTATCAACCCGGTAGTTCATAACAAACTTGGAAGCGACGGTGCTATATGCACAAGTACTAACTCTTATTGCAGGCTGTCACTTGATCAGCTGGCACAAGCTCACTAGGAGCTTAATCCAACTTCTATGAGTTCTTAGAAGAAGCTTTTAACTTTGATAGATGAAAGCTAACTCAAAAGAGGCTAGTCTACTTTCAGAAAGGAGATGAAAGCTGAAAGAAAATGCAAACCCTAGTTTTACCGACTAACCCTACTTGTGCAAGAAAAGAGATGTAAGCTACTAAAATGGATGCCATTAACTATTGCAAAGGTAGAATGCATTTTTTTAAGCTACTTCTAAAGGTAAAAATGGAAAAATCATCTTTTTGTATTTTTGAGTAATTTTATGCAGAATTATTATGCATGTGTTTTAACTATTTTTTACTGTGCAGTGGTTTATTGGCGAAAGGGAATGATGTGTGCATTTTCAGGAGGTTGGGATGGTGTGGAGAGGACCTAAGGGGTCCCTAGCACCCTTTTGAATATTTCCACTGTGCTCAGATCTCGAAAAATCACTTGCGTGAACTTCTACAGGAGGTTGTAGGGGATCTACAGGAACAGGCTGAAAGTGGTTTTTAGAGGGTTTATGGTGGAAAAATGGTGGGAAAGTGGAAATGAAGGATGGATAAGGATGTTAAGGTATCTAGGACTTGGTAAATGAAGCTCAGGAGTGATGAAGATGGTTGGATTTGTTCAAGGATGAAGAAAGCAATGTTGCACATAAATGTCGAAATTAGGGCAAGTTGGGAAAGTGTGGCAAATGAAGGAAAGAAATCTTGAGTGAGGGATTGGAGCAGGTTGTATTATGTAGGAAGGGTAGGTAGGAATGTCTTATAGGTGCTCTGCACACTACTTTCCAAAACTGATCGAAAAAAAGACAAAAAAGACAGAGATTTATCTATTTTGTCCTAATCTGCCCTAAAAACTAGAAATGTGATGAACAAAAGCTTATGGATAGAAAATCATGCAAGAGAGCTATGGAAACTGAGCAAGAATAGATCTAAACATGAGAACACAATTGATATCAACTTTTCCAAATCAAAATCTAACACTAGCAATTGCATTGGAAGGCAAAAACAGTGCTTTTGTGGCAACAAGTGTGCCTTGGTCTCAATTCATGGTCCCTAGGAGGGAGAAATGAGATCAAGGACTGCTTGGTAGCCTTTTTATGGATCTTTTCTGTTACCAAAATTTCAAATCAACCTAAAGCATGAACAACTATCTTAATCATCAAAAACAACCTAAGTGATAAAGTAAGATGTTAACCTAAATAACAAAAATTGTTCTATGAATGCAAGAAAAACACATAAAAGTACACAAAGGAGGTATTGAGCACTTGGGTTGGGTCTAGCCCCAAGAGCTATAGCCTCCTAAGAAAGATCAGAGCTGGTGCAAAGTTGAATTCATCTTCATTAATAAAAAAATAATAGTTACATCCCAAAACCAGTCTACAAGAAGAAGCTTGAAAATGTGCTGATACAGGGCTGCACTAAGGCGTGAAAATAGACTAACAAATGACTAAACTATTAAGGCTTGTAGCCTTCCTACTTATGCAAACGAGGAATCCCAACAATCCTCCTTAATTTTAGGAGCTTGGCTACCCAAAACTGAAGTTAATCAGCCACTTCACTAGACCTGCTTGGCTGCCCCTTGAAATCATCTTTGGTGGGATGTTGAACTTCGAGCTGATGGTGTATAACTCAAGGAAGAGGTCATTTAGTGTAGGAGACACCCCTCCTACAAATCCTCAGCCTTGTTCCTTCATATTTGGCTTCCAATCTGCTCATAAATGCCTGATCTTGGTCCAAAAATGTCCAAAAATCTGCAATAAGCACGTATTAGACTTTGTGGTAAAGTGACTATTCCCATTCACACAATTAACATAAATATATTCAAAAGCATGCATAAAACTATGGAAAATGGTGGGTTAAATGAGAATAATAGGAAAAATGAGCCCATATAGTTACCCATTTCTGGGGCTCATCAAAGGGGCTAGCTACTAGTAGCTCCCTTGAAAACAGTAATATTTGTCTTCCATAATCAAGAATGGTTGATCTTGATCTTCATTAACTGCACTTGCTTGGTTGTCAATGGCCTCATCTTGCCTGGCTGCCAATGACCTCGAGCTGATGAGAGAGAGTGTTGTGATCTTGGGTTGATTAAAGGAGTTAAGGAGGTGGAAAACATCCTAGAATCTCTCCCTATTGTTTGCATTGAGCCCCTGCATGGAAATTATCTAAAAAATTCTCCATTTCCTACAATTAAACCATATTAGGCCACATGACATAGAAAAACATATTTTACCCCTCTCAATATTAATAATATAACAAATTTCTAAATAAATGTGAGAAAGAGATAGTTATAAAGCTCGAGGGTGGCATTATGACCCTTAAAATGTACCTATTGATGAGCCTCATCATCACCCCCTACTAAAATTGTTGCTCATCCTCTAAGAAAATTAGTCATCTATGTGTATTTATTTCATGGCCCTAGTGGCCTCCCTGACATCACAAGGCTCCTCAGATGGTTTTCCTTCTTGGGGATAGAAACTTGCATTATTTTCTATCTCCGTCCATTCCTTTTGCTCTTCTGGTTCATATCTTCCTTCCTATAGGCCTAACAGTAAGGGTGAAATGAGCTTGAGTCCTATCCACTTAAATTTTAATCTTTACATAATCATCTTGTACATGGGTGTCCTCTCCAAGGCATTCCTCAGCCTTTTAGGAGAGTGATATTCTCTGATTTGGATGTTGTGGGGTAAGGCACGCCATATCCTTTACTAGGATTGCAGGCTTTCTATTCCCAACAACCTAAATGTGACTTCAAAATGTAAGATGGCTTGTTCCTGGTTGGCAGGTATTTAGTTTCTAAGTCAGCATCATTGGAGATGATGGTTTGATTTCTAATGAAAACCATTAGGCTCACTAGCTATGCCCTAATATATAATGGTTCATTTTCCTCCTTTTCCATGATTCTATTCACTTCCTTGGCTCTTGCCTCCTCATGAGTTATCCAGGATTCAAAGGCCATCAATTTTGTATCCCCCAATCTTGCATTGGGATCCCAAGTATTCACATAAGTCAAACTAAGGTTATGAATGTAAAACTCAGCCAATTTTGCTTTGTCCTCCACGCTAGTTTGGTTGAAAAATTCAATGAACTTTTTGTAATCATGAAATGGCATAGATCCATGTTGTGCTAAGTTTTTTATTTGGAATTGCAGCCACTTCTCTTTGAGAAAGGGTGCATAAGACTTGGACGGTTGTTTACACTATAATGGATCCATGGAGAGGCTTTCCATGGTGTAAAGTTGGGTTTCCTTCTCCTACAACTTCTCTCTCAACCACATATTTTCTGCATGTAGATGCTCCTTCATTGTGGACTCCCTCATTCTTAGCTCACTTCATTCTTTTCTCATTTCAAGGAATTTCTCTTCCATGAGACCCACATCCTCTACCTTCATAGACTTATAAATTTGCATCCACTTGTGGGCTCTTCCTCTTTCTACTTCTAGCACATATAAAAGTGGGACTGCAAATTTTTGGGGAATGATTCTCCCTCATTAAATGAATTTATAATAGGAGCTTAGGCTACGTTGTGGATTGGGCTCCTAGAGATTTTGGAGGTACTTCTCAAATGTTTTTGGGAAGGTTGCTTCCTCCTATAGCTATTGTGTCACATTATGGCCCTCTTGTTTCTCATATATCCCACCTGTAGCTCATTCTACCCCTCCTATAGCATACTCTTCCCCTCCTGTAGCACACTTTATTTTTCCTATAGCATACTGTGCCCCTCTTGTAGCTTCCCTTTTTCTTCTTGTTGGAGGGTGGTTGGTGTCTTGGTTTGTTTGAAGGAGGTTTATATGGTGGGGGGCCTCCTTACATATGCCATAAAAGTCTTTGTTGTGGGTTTTGGAGAGGTGACCTCTTCAACTTTTCCTTCAGTTGATCCCACCTCCTCTTTCTTTCTTAGGGACTCCTCAATTGTGATGGGGACCTTTGTGGGATTTTGTGCCCTCCCTTGCTTGATCCTTGTCCTTTTCTTAGTCTTAAAATATAGGGGGGAATGCCTTTGTATCTTCCTTTTATGTTTGACCGGGGTGGTTAAGGTAGCTAAAGTTACAACTACCTCCTTTTTAGTGGTTCTTGGAGACAAACTTTTTTTCTTTGGGGGTATCTTTATTTCTCTAGGCTCAATAGTATTCTCAAGACTTGATTTTTCCTGTTTCTCCCCCTCTTCTTTTTCATCTTTTTCTCCTCCTACCCCTACCTTTGGTTCTTATATTGCCCTTTCTTCTTATGTTTCTCTTTTCTCTTCTTCTAACCCTACTACTTCATTCTCTTCTCTCATTGTCCCTTCTTCTTCTTCCTATTTTTTCCCCTCTCTTCGTCCAACATTATAGGTTGGGGTCTCACCTGGTGTGAGGGTTTGTGTTTAATTAAAGGCTTATCTATCCATGTCTATGAATTTGGACCAAAGGACACAGATTCTCAACTTTCTCAAGGCATCCACCACTATCAGTTTAATAAGGCCATGGTGGCCCAGGTGTTGGTGTTTTACCTCTCTCACTTTTTGACTCATGCCCCTGATGGATTGTAGGAGGAAGTATGGCACACTAAGCCTTTGAGCAAGAGGAAATTCTTCTTGGAACTTGAGTTCACGAAGTAATCTAAATTGGTATGCATATACCACAATCATTCTTCCCTCACAAGAGATGTATTTCCGAATATGGTAGGCCACCTCATCCCAAGGATAACGTATGATTTCCCACCTATCTCCATTCTTGCCCTCAACAAGCTTTTCATTGGTAGTGAAGAAATTCTTTTTAGTAGTGAAAATGATGGATTTTTCTTCTCTGCTTCACTTGATCCATAGAAGTAAGGTTTTCACTCAGCTAATAATTTCAGGGCTAAGTGAGATAGCCAATCCCCTCACCGTAGTGGTGGAATTGTTGCATGTTTGTGAGTTCACATCCATGGAAAATTCCAAGGCAAGGTCATCATCATACCCTTTCAATAACTCGATGAATCCTAGCCATTAGTGTCTTCTAAGGACATCTACCATAGGCAAGTGTAAGTGGATTGTCTTGGTATCTGAGGGCTCCATTCTATTCAATCCTCCCTCCATTTATTTTCTATATTCTCCATCAAGTGAGGGAAAGATACTTCTTTAATAGCTTCAATGTGTAATTTGCTGACAAAAGTGAGTTAAAATTTCCTTGTTAATGATAATTTCCTACATTCCCATGATTCTACTACTCGAGAAGACCTTTTAATTCCACAATTAGATTACCACTACCTGTAGAAATTGAAGTGAAATTTTTGACTGGGGTGCTTAAGGTAGCTAATTTATTGAGCATAGAATACAATTGATTCTCTCTCAACAATCTCAATACTGCTGCCAAATGTTCGACATGTTCTTCCTCATTTTTAGAATATACCAATATATCATCAATGAACACAATAACAAACTTGTCTATATAAGGATGCAACACACTATTCATCAAGCACATAAAAGTAGCCGGATCATTAGTCAAACCAAATGGAACTACAACAAACTCATAATTCCCATACCTGGTCCGGAAAGTAGTCATGTAGATGTCCTCTTCTTTAATGTCTACTTGATGATATCTTGATCTCAGATCAATCTTTGAGAACATTGCTACTCCCTTCAGCTGATCAAACAAGTAATTAATCCTCAGCAACAGATACTTGTTCTTGATGGTCACCTTGTTCAACTACATGTAATCAATGCATAACCTAAGAATATCATCCTTCTTCTTCACAAACAACACTGGTGCACGCCAAGGTGATACAATTGGCCTATTTTATCCATTGTCAATCATCTCCTTCAACTCTAAATTCAAATCCACCAACTTTGGAGTGCTCATCCTATAAGGTGACTGATGCTGGTGTTGCCCTTGGTACCAACTCAATGTGAATAATCTCTTCCTTGATGTTTAGTTTGATGAAATTACTCATAAAGATGAACAAACATGATCATGGTTTGGCCTTTCTTCATTTCAAGATACTTAATTTCCATAATATAACACTCTTCCAATTTCCTACATGTATGTCAATGTTATCTAGTAGCCATGGCCTCTTGGATAGCCAAGATTGGTCTTAAGTTTTCCCTAACATGTAAAAATATTGATAAATGGAAGGGGATATGACTCCAACAAGGAGAAACCTACCATGTCTAAAAATGTCTAGGCATGTAGGAATCTACCTAGAAACATATAAAAACACCTAAGAAAGGAAAATTAACCAAGTAACCAAGAGAAATTAACTAATTTGAGAAAGTAGTTGACCAAGCTTAGTGAAAGTCAACTAGATGAAAGGAAAATCGACCAATTCAATACTTGAGTCAAACAAACAATATGTAAATTGACCAACATGTAAAGAATATACCAACAATCAATAAAGCCACCTAAGGAGAGAGTGAACACCTCTATGGGTTGTGTGTAGTATATTCGACCATCATACAGTCCATGGGTGAGAGAAAGAATGTCTAGGAAAGGAAAATGTCTCAATAATGAGTAATTCCAATCAAGAATTCCAATCAAATTGTATAGTCGACCAAAGAAAGGGTAAGTTGATTACACAAATAATAATTAAGTCAGTATAATGAAATCTACTACTAATAACAAGTTCCACCGATAATAAATTGATATTAGAATACAACCATATTTTCATAGCAACCCATTAAATGCAACCAAGCTATATTTCTGTCACATAACAATCAAAACAAAATCACAATTGACTCAAGAAATTTTTAATACTGGAAACCCAAAACCAATTGTCAAATGGGGGTCCGGTCTATTTCAACAATCTCTAGTTATAATTATTTTCTTGGCTTGCTATGTATCTTCCTCCTTAGATAAAAAGCCATTGACAATAGAGTGAAGGAGGAAATATGGAGGGTTGGGGTTTAGGGGGAAGACCAACAACCATACCCTCTCATTTCTCATTCCTCAACCTTCTTTCCTATTTAGTTTTCTTATCACATTTAATTTTTTTTTTTTTTCTCACATTCTCTTTTTTGTCTTATTTGATTTTCACATTTACATTGCATAGTTTGTTGACCTTAAAGAATGATCAATTGAATCTTGGAGGTATCTAGGCTTACACTGTAATACCCTCATCATTCATAATGTAATTAAATATTATAATTTAGGTTGGTGAGACGAATTGATATTATGGGGCCAATGTGCCTAGATATTTATAAGCCTGTGAATGTTATGAGGCCTTAGAGATTGAATTGCAATTAATGCAATAAAATATTATAATAATAATAAAATAAGGTTAGCTACAGGGCCCACTCCATGGAAAGAGTATGGGGGACACAACTCCAGATAAAAATCCAATGGTTGGGTACTTTTGGTGAAAAGTACACCTTGGGGCCCATGTGGCTCTAGTGAGTTCCACTTGGGTAATTAGGGCCATGTAGTTATAAAAGGTTGTGTTCTACCTATAATTCATTCATTCATCCAGGGATGGATGGAGGAGGGGTAGTCAGTGAGTCTTGGGGTGGACTCTAAGACTGGTTGATGGCCATTGAGTCCTGGGGTTGGACTCTGGATTGGACGAGGTGTGGTTATTAATTTAACTGTGCCATATGGATGCATCCTGTTTAATATGTGAGCCCTTGTGTTGGCTCTGGGAACTTGGTGCTCCAAGAGTTTGTTGACCTTGTCTATGGCCTAAAGGCCATGGAGTTTTGGTGGAAATTCAATGTTATTTTATGGCTTGGAGGATGCGTAAAGACGTGTATATTTCCGTTGTATGTGTGTGTTGAGCTTTATAATTTGTGGGATATGGACTGTAACTCTAGTTGGGGTTTCACATAATTATATAAATGGCTCAACTATGTAATCATGCTAATATGTGTTCTCATATAAGTGCCTTATGTTTTTGTTATGGTATTTAATAATTGTTATGTGCAGTGTAAAATATATGTATGTGGAAGATGGTATTACAATGAATAGTTGATCATAATATTCCAAGCACAAGGTAATTTATGAAAACAAAGTTTAATTGTTGGTTGTGGTAGCTTAGTTTTTCCTGACAGGAGGTTGGGGACACTACATACAACCATTTGTCAATTTAGATCCATTTTAAATAATCTCATTGTTGGTTTGAGGGGGCTTGACCCAGGTTCAGAGTGTGATGCACACCAACAAAACCCTCAACTACTGGCCCTTTTGGCAACGACCTGGAAGCAGGTCGCAGTCTCACCCAAAGCAGTTATGGGAGGTTGCAGAACCAGGTTTCTGCAAAAGAAGGGATATCCGCGAAGTGGCGTTATGTATTTACTTCTATTGTATATCTATCTTATAAATTTTCATGCATAAGAACTTCATGGAGATGATTAGTTTACAGAAACGCATCAACTCTAACACATGACAGTATATCTTACAGGTCTTCACATAATTCAGTAATAAGCGTACATAATCAGATACATAATAGTAGAGAATTAACATGTATATAGATACAATACTTCGCCAAAAATTATTCTTTATTAAACATATCTTCAATTACATTCACTTTTCTAACATGCACACCCAGCTATAGGTGGTTTGCACACTCAGTTGCGAACTCTTCAAGGTCTCTGTGCACTCAATTGTGGAGCCTTCCCCAAAACTACAGACTACAGACATGAATACAAAGAATCAATTCACTTATGATATTTCATTATTTTTCTCCTCTTTACAAAGTATTATATATCCTTTTATACAATTCATCTATACAAAAACCATGATTCGCATACCATGGATCCATAAAACAAGGACTACAACCTGATACCCATTACAAATAAGGATTTTATCCCATCCCAAAAAGACCTATAAGTATGCGTGATGAATATATCTTCACCAGCTCTGTGCGATCCACTCCTTCTTTCACGGTGTCTTTTACCCAAAACTTGGACCAAGTTGGGCCATGCCCAACAAGCCCCCAACACTCACACGTAACTCGTCCCGAGTCACTCAACTTCGATGCCCTTTATCTGTGCTATGATCCCATTGTATACTGTGTTGTAATGCTGGAGAGTTTCTGCCATCAACTTTTCTTCCTGTTGTGCCTCCTTCAGCAAAGCTTATGTAGTAGGGCCAATGGTCTTTTGCAGTAGCTCCACTTCCCTTTTCTTCAATTCCTTTAGTCGTTCATCTATTGCTTGTGAAAGTTCTAGGGCTTCCTCCTACCACAGCTGAGTCCTCTCCTACAAGATCTGTACTTTCCTCTGCAGATCATCTGTTTGCATCTGGAGGTTATTTCCTTGGAAAATACTGGCAAGCCTCTGCAAGATTGATAAGGTTTTCACAGCTACCAAGATCTCATCGCATTGCTTCTGATTGGCCTATAGTTCTTCCTCAATATTCAAAACATTTGGATTCTCCTGTAGCGAGGTCCAAATCTACATCAGGTCGTTGATCAACTTCCCACAATCTCCCACCATCTCAGATATGCCCTTTAGCGTTGTGATGAGGTCCCTTTGTCTCTACTCCTAAACCTCTGGTGCCGTACCCGACTACAACCTTATTTACAGCTCTGACATCTACATCTCATAGTCAAATTTTAATTCTTACATAGCATTCTTTGAGTCCTTCATCACACGGGAAAGCTTCACGACCTTCTCTACTTGATCCAAAATGGATCCAGTTTTGCCTCCAGATCAAAGTCTTTGAATGTAGATGAAAGTGGTATCCATTAGAAGTGTTCGTCGATACGATCCCAACGGTGTTAACGACGTGTAAAACCAAGTCCCGATGAAGAAGTTAAAACCAGTCAAATTTTATGAAAAAATATGGCTAAAAGTCAAAAAGTCAAAGGTCAACAATCAATGGTCAATGGTCAACTGGACAGTGTCAATAGGACACGTGTCGTCCTTGGAATACACCACTAATCCTAGATGACATCATTTGAGGAAGTGACATGTCGCAGTGTGATTGGTTGATATGGGCCAATCCAGTGCTGACATGAGGTAGCCCAGATTTTGCCCAATGTGGCATTATTTCCAAAATTTTGGGGATCAGGGAGGATTGAACCCCTGACCTCCTAGAATTGCTAAGTCTTCACCGAAACTAGCTCACCGGTTGGGCTATCATAGGTCTTTTTAATGGAAGTGATTAGGTTATATTTATGGTGTGCGGGATTTAGGTCACCGGAAAAAGGGTCGATGACCGTGGTCAACCCCATGACCGTCGAAACCCTTAAGTTTATTAATGTAATATCCCACATGCAACGGGTGGTGGTACCGTATACCATATATGAACAAAACAAACCATATAACAAGCAACTAAAAGTGGAACCATATAGCCTGAAACCTTATCATATAGTGTGAATATCTATGTATATCCATGTAAAACGGTGGGAGTGTCAGGCAAGGATTTCAACCCACTGACCTCCAACCTTATATACCAATGACTTCAAACATTCAGGCTAACCATGATGTCAAGGGTGGGACTTGGTTAACCAAGCCACCATAGTTTTATTTAAACAGTTGCAGGTGTCGAACCTACCATACCACCAACGCACAAGCCGAGACAGTTTTGAGCAGGCCAAAGTTGTTTTTGTCAGCAGAGAGTGGGTTTTTAGGGACATAGGCAGTTTTGGATCATTCCAGGGAGTCTGGAGGTCACAATGACCAAATATGTTCAAGTTTATACTTGTTTGACTCAAAATTTCGATCTGAATGCAATGGTGAGGTCCATTTTCTCATTTGAGTCTCTGTTTTTGAGCTCTTACCTGTAACAGCATTTTGAAGACAAAATAAAGAGGCCGACACTGGAAGCTAAAGGACTAGGAGACGTAGCCAGGAAATTTGGTGAAATCCTTTATTAAATTTTGTTGTGTCAGTGTGTTTGAATGTGTTTTCAATTTTCTTATGTTTTTATGTTATTTGCAACCTTTTCGATCCATTGCACTAAGTAACATATGCAACTTCACATAAAGTCTATAATACCTTTCTTCATTAATGGTGTCACATGGAATGAGTCGATCTTGCGGACAAGATAGACCTTCCTAGAATCTAAAGAAGACCTAATGACAAGCAAACCAACCAGACACTATCTTTCTCTAAATATGCTTTAATAAACAAAGGCAAACAAGTGTTTTTAGGGCCTACCTTAGCTCCAATGCAAGTTTGTGGATGCCCTCACTCCTTTGATCCAAATGAGCTCCTTTGTCACGAATCTGCAAGCACAAACAAGGCAAACAAATGAAATAGCACCTGAAAAGCCAATAACATAAAACATATTTAACATGAAAGTCAAGGAGTTCATGAAACAAATAACATGAGATACTTGTTGAGAAAAATGAGTTTGATTGTATTAATTCAAAAGAAGAAGAACTTTACAACCTGTGCCTTGACGCTGTACAAGCTCCTCCCAGGGTCCATCAAGAAGTCTCCTCTACTTTGACAAGTTTCACTCACTTCCAAATGGAACCAAGAGGTATGTGATCTCTCCTCTCAAGCTCAACTAAGAAGTCCTAATTTCACCAGCATTTACCCTCAAAATGTTCAGCTTCTAACCTCTCTATTCCTCACCCCAATGCCTGTATTTATAGTGCAATGGAGGGAAGTTACTAGCTCCTCCTTCAAAGGGATAAAGCCCTCCTTCAAAGGGATAGCTCCTTTAGTCAAGGGATTAGCTCCTTCTCTTTTGGGATGCATGAACCACCTCAGAGCAAACAATCCAATCCACGTCAAAATTCCTTCTAGAATCCTCTAGAATTAACCCAAAGTAAGTTTTTTAAGATAAACTTTGCACCTTTTGACTTTCACAGGGGTACGCACCCACCCCTTTACAGACAGAGCGTGCAGATACGCAGTTGACACGAACAAAGGGTGCGGGCCCGCAGGTGACAGTAGGAGAAAGTGCGGAACCAGAGATTTTGTTGATTTTCAATATCTTTCTCTCATTTTCAAAGCTTGACTTAAAGAGCTGAGGTCTGAGACTTGCTTAGGAGGACAGTACAAGTGATGATGGACTCATATTGACTGCAGATAGTCATGGTGACGATATTTTTGTGTAACAGATTGCCCCCTAAAGTACGAAGTCTGTAATAGATGAGGATTTCATTTATCATATAAGAAGAGTGAAGTACTTTATCATTTCGAGGATCATCTTGTGGAGAGCCCAGTCGGAACCTGTAAAAACATTCAATGCAAGATATATATATGAGATCATATCATCGCTGAGGTAGGCATTCCCATACTCAGATCAAAACTAACTAGGAAACTATCTACTGGTCTGATATAGGAATGATCTTGTAATACATCACAAGTATAGACTTCATGTGAACACAGTATGGATGCAGCCATCTATTTATGAATAGTCCACAATATAATGAATACAAAATTCCTCGCAGCCTGGATGGTGGAAACTAGATCCAGGGTCTTCATTTCTACTTCCCGAAATAGCACGATTCTATCCATGCGAATAAATGTGTTGAAGTCGAACATGGTAGAAACCACTTGATTACCAGTCAATGATGTAAACTGTTAACAAGTGTGAGAGAAACCACCAATGATGTCAATGGCTCTCAAAGTACTCAGTACAATCCATGAGGTGTGAATAGATGTGTTGATGTCGAACATATCATGGAATCCTTTGATCAAAGGTCAATGATGCAACCTATCGTCGAAGGCGAGAAACCTGCCATTGATGCATGCAGATCCCAAGGTACTGACGATTCCTAGATCATCTTTCTAGATAATGAGCTGAAGTCGATAGAAAGCGATCCATCGCAGGCAAGCCCACAACACGAAATCATAGATCAAGTTGAAGAAATTTAGCTGCAAAGACTAACTCAGGGATGGTCAAGATGGATGACAGATATTTTGCAGATGAATGGCTTATCGGCAGTGACCTCTTGAACACATAACGACACAATAGATGGTTTGGTGACAATTGACCCAAAGTTAATACCCAGAAACCGGCTGAAGACTTTCAATGTGGTTTGATCAACTGTTAGGCAAAGGATTTCCCAGCCCAGGTGAATAAAAGTGTCGTATTTAAGAGTGGTTACAAAGTATGACAAACAGACTCATTTTTCTCTCTTTTCCCCCACCATTTTTGGCAAGTACCTCTTTATTTTTAACAAGCTTGAGGAGGATAACATTTGCTTGATTATAAGCTCATCCTTCGGATGAGTCCAACTTAGTTTAAATTCGAACCCTAAGAAGGAGTGGTTCGTTCCTGTTTGTAATTGAACAGGTCCTTTACTGTAAAATTTTAACGAGTCCAGTATAGGAGAAACTTGGCATTTTTCAATTTTAGAGAGTCTGAAAAAACTTAAGAAGACTCCAGGGTTGACCTTTTTCGTAAATTTGTGTCTCCCAAGCTCGAAAAAGTATAAAATAATACCTGAGAGAACTGCTTGATCTTGCGACCAAGGAGTACTTTTCGTAATTAGTGCCCCTGATCCGAAAAAGTAAAAAAGCGATCAATGGCACGTCGTTTTATAACCAATATCGAATCTGAAATGACAAAGATCCGACAATCTTTTAATGTTTTTACAGTCAGTAAAAGAGCTGTAAGTGGACCGTCTTTTTAGTTCCGTTTTAACGAGCTCAAAAAGAGAAAGCTCGACAACCTTTTCATGTTTCAGGAGTCAGAAAAGAGCTTAAAGGTGACTCTAAATGTTTCACTTTTTCATAAGTTTTAATGAGTTCGAAAAAGGGATAAAAATGTACTCATATGGCCGACTTTCAATTTAATTTACGAGCAGGAAAAGGCAGAAAGAACTCGACATTTTCATTTGTTTTACGAGAATGAAAGATAGCAAAATAATCTCGGGATTTTCATGAGTTTAATGAGTCTTGAAAATAACTGAAATTGACTCGAGATAGGTTTCATTTTTACAAAAGCTTGAAACAAAGAAAAACTATGCTTCAGAGTAGTTTCATTTTTACACAAGCTTGAAACAGAGAGAAAACTGTGCTTGATGCCCCCTAAGCATAGCTGCTAGAGCGCATGCCCCCCCCAGCTTCATTTCATTCAACTAAGTACACTGCTGGATGGAATGAAGGTTCATTTATGAGATCATATGAAAGATCCGACCTAAAACTGTAAGAAAATTATGCAAAAAATTGAAATAACTAACCTAAATATACAACTTAACATTTATGAGATCTTGTCAAAGTCTCAACTCAATTAGAGGAGGATTTGTTTCATTTTTTAACGAGCTTGACACAGGAAAAGAACTATGCTCGGATCCAGTTTCATGTTTACGCAAGCTTGAAATGAAAAACTATGCTTGTTATAAGTTCGCTTGCCCCCAGCATAATGACGCAAATCGAGGTACATGCCCCCCAAGCTTCATTGCATTCAACCAGGTGGATGAAACGAAGGTTCACTTTCAAAATCTTGGAAAGACTTGTGGGAGCTGTTTCATTTTTAGTGAGGTTGACACAGGAAAAGAAGTATCCTCAAAACCCTTGTTTCATTTTTTAAAAGAGCTTGACACAAGATAAGGAACTATGCTCATAACTACTCTCTACAATCTACCTAACAAGGAACTATACTCTAAAAACCTTGATTCATTTTTTAACGAGCTTGACACAAGACAAGGAACTATGCTCATGACTACTCTCTACAATCTACCTATATAACCTATCCTTGTTTCATTTGTTAACGAGGTTGACACAAGACAAGGAACTATCCTTGAACCTGATTCATTTTTTAACGAGGTTGACTCAGTAACAGGAACTTTCCTCGAACCTGATTCATTTTTTAACGAGGTTGACATAGGAAAAGAACTGTTCTCATACTCACTGATTCATTTTTTAACGAGGTCGACACTATCCTTGACACAACTGATTCATTTTTTAACGAGGTTGACACAGGAAAAGAACTGTCCTCATGACAGCGTGTTTCATTTTTTAACGAGGTTGATACAGGAAAAAACTATCCTCGCTGGCTGCCTGTTTCATTTTTTAATGAGGTTGATACAGGAAAAAACTATCCTCACGCTCACTGATCATGGCTTCCAACTGGAAGAAAGACATGTCAATGGACACACCTTGATCATGGCTTCCAAGAGGTCTTCATCAGAAGGAAGAATAGTTCTCTGGAAGGAACACATGTCAAGGGACTCAAAAGGGATAAGAACATTGTGTTCCAGTAATCCCATAGAGTTTTCCATGTCAATTACCGGATCTAAATCAAAGGAATATGAGAAAATAGTGAGAGGCTCACTTACATCGGTAACTGAAAACATGGGACCAGTTGCCACATAATTAACCCGTGGCGGGGTAGATACCACTTTAGAATCAGGAAAATTTAGGGGTGTCATATTATTGGTAGTTGAAACAAGACTAGGGAACGAAAGCTGGTCTACAGTCACAATATTTCCATTGTGAGGGAAAGACATCACGCGAAAGAGTGTCGATACGACAGCTTTCATTGCATAAACATAGTCTCGCCCAAGGAGTAAATTGAAATCCAAGGGGCCTTGAACCACCATAAGATCAATACAAACAGTTTTACCTTCCAAGGTAATAGAAAACTTAGGAAGGATCCCTAAAGGTTCACTAATGGTTCTGTTAAAAGCTTTCAGATTCTGCGTAATAGGTGCAAGCTGAGGGGAACCCAAAGCTTTCCAAGCAGTTGAGGATAAAATACTAATAGAAGCACCTTCATCTACCTGTGTGCGGTGCATGTCTCTACCATCAGCCTTGGCAATGATTTGGAAAGGGATGGAGGAGGGAAGATGAGGTTCTGTCAGTCTATTCCAATCAAAGAAAAAGACCTTAGTACTTGGAGGGGTTTCTATAGAAATAGGTGAGATGCCCCCCGGCATAGAAGAATCTGATGTAACAAGAAGAACCTGAGCAGTATGAAGTTCACTCTCTAAAGGGAAAGTGGGATCGACCGAATGTGAAATTGAATCGACCACTTGATCAAGTAATGGATCATCAACCTGAGTGACATGAGTTTCACTCTCCAATGAAAGAGTGGGATTGACTGTACTTGAAATTTGATCAATCACTCCGTCAGTTTCTTCATAATACCGCAAGATCCCTTGCATTTAGTATAACCAGATTGGACCACCCAGATGAGCCACACACTGGAGTGTTACAATGTGACTGTAGAAGAAGAGGATGAGGACTCGAGGAACATTAATATCCCAGAGACTTAGGGTCATCGCGAAGTTGAAGGACCACAAATTGAAAATCCAGATATCACCGCACCGCTAAAAACAAGACAAGTAAACATTGGGACAAAGGCAGAGCCGAAGTTTGCAAATATTGGGGACTACTAGGATGATGCAACAGTAGATAAGGTTGTTGAATTGCTCCATGAATACCAGTACTTTTTCCCCATGAGGTTCTTA
The DNA here is from genome assembly GCA_031772625.1 of Pinus tabuliformis. Classification (NCBI taxonomy): domain Eukaryota; kingdom Viridiplantae; phylum Streptophyta; class Pinopsida; order Pinales; family Pinaceae; genus Pinus; species Pinus tabuliformis. Next base: position 1,200,072,000 of record CM062809.1, on the reverse strand, counting down.
GAGCTAAAGGGTATAATAAGGGACCTGGGAATTATGAAAATTACGTTGAAACTAGATGCGAAGCCAATCAAGTAGAGGCCTTACCGCCTCAATACGAAGTATAAAGAAAGGGTTCTCTTAGAGTTGGATAAAATGCTTATGGTGGGTATTATTGAACCAGTAGAAGAGTCTGATTGGGTGAGCCCAATAGTAGTTTAGGAAAAAAAGCAGAAGGCTGAAATAAGTATATGCATAGATCTCAGAAAGTTGAATGACGCCTGCATACATGATCCCTTTCCAACTTCGTTCACTGATGAAGTGTTGGATAATGTAGGAGGACAGGAGTCATATTCTTTCACGGATGGGTTCTCGGGGTACCATCAGATCAATATTGCGCCAGAGGATAGAAGTAAGACGATTTTCACCATGGAGTGGGGTTGCCTCCAATATACCATAATGCGTTTTGGGTTGAAGAACGCACCGGAAATATTTTCGCGCGTGGTCATCTTTGCATTTAAGGACTTCATTCACAAGTTTCTAGAGGTATACTTTGATGATTGGACAGTGTTTGGGCTGGTGAAACACCATGTAGCCAGCTTGTTATGCTCCTATACCAATAGGTGTCATATTTCACGATTGACTTGATGGGCTATGTAATATGTTCATACCTTTCGTTGTTGCAAAGGTTTTCCATATTGTCAAAAAATAAAAAAAAATAAAAAAATGTAAAGAGGGTATACCCTAAAAGAAAAATCAAAGGGTAAAAAGAATAAAATGGTCAAAAAAATGAAAGAAAATGAACCCCACCAAAAGAAAGACCAAGGAAAGTATGCAAGTCTAAATGCCACTACTTTTTACTCTCATGTAATAAACAAATTGTGTGCAACTGTTAACTTATGCCACAATTGATGAATAATCAAACAGCTTAAGCTTGGCTAGTTCATATTTGAATTTTTTGTTTTAGAAATAGAGAATAAAAATCTAACCAAACTGTTTAATCTTGGCAGATAAGTATACAGGTAGAGTGAATAAAATGATCTCAACAGTTTAATCTGAGCCCTTGGATGTAATAAGGTTAGACGTAGATAGATTTCTGCATGTAAAAGAAAAGAAAGTGTGATAAGGGTTTGCCAGTCCAAGTGCACCCTAATAAAGAAGAAAAAATGGTAGGTTAAAGTATGTAGGGTAGGTAAATGATGTTGCAAAAATACATGTGATGGATAATGTCTCTAAATGTGTTAATTTTCACTTTCATCACAAGTGCAAGGCAGACATTACACTTGATGCATTTCAAGCAAGACGAGGTCAAATAATTAACTCCCTTATCATTTTTCCCTAAAGATTTTACTAATTCCCCCTAAGTACTAAGGTCTTTGAAAATTAGAGGGGCTCAGAGCATTTCTCTGACTTTTGGAGGGACCAAACCCTCCGCCCAATAATCTAAAAAGCCTAATTACTTAAAATAATCATTCATTCACTCTCATAAGTCTTTTCCTACGTAAAATCCTATTTTACTTAGGAAAAATACACAATATCACATAAAAACACCTTTTTTCACTTAAGCCTAAGTTAAATTTTCAACTCTAATGTTTTACTAAGCGCTTTTACATTTCATGTCATATTAACTATTAACCTATGTATTACATAAATCCCGCACTATTTCACCCCTTCCCGTATTATTTAACTATATATTAAAATCCCCAAATTGTTATATACCCTGCCCCTAGTTAATTACAACCATAATCAGAGTTTAAACTAGGATTAATGAATTAATCCATAATTCATTAATAACCTAATTCCCCGCTACACAAAATGTGATTAATTAACCCTCATGGTTAATTAAGAACCCTTCCCAACCAATAATATCAATCCCGATACGATTAAATAATTTTTAATTGGGTTGGGCCCGCTCACGTTAAACCCCGCCATATCACGCCTCCTGTCAGCCATCCGATCACACCTCCATCATCCAACGGTTATTAACAATATCGCGCTCCACTTTGTGACTGCGTGTTAGCGCGCAATCGCAAAGTGGTTTTCGCACAGTACCCTGCCACGCGTCGCAAAACCTATGGAATCGTTGGCCCCCTGTCAAATTCCATCTGTCTCCAAAAGCGGTGTAATACCATACCACTTACCACCCTCCGCATGCAACAAAACATCCTTTCCCGCTTACGTCATACGCCCGAATAATAAAACTCCCGCCACCTTTGACTTTGTTAATAAAACCAACAAAGTGTTGATTTCTCTATTATTTTGTACTGCAACCCGTGCTCCCATGCAAACAACGTCTAGGTCAACTATCCAAGATTTCCAACTGCCACCCTACTGAGAAAATTGTAGCTGACATAGCTAGAACCTATTAGTCACCATTAGCACCTGTTATTACTCTGTCCATTCTCTAAGTACAGGTATTTATCCAATTTCCACCGAAACCCTACAAATTTGGTTTTACAGTATAAAATCCATAGAGAAAGGCAAAATTCATTGCAAATTCATTCTTTATTTTGCCAATATAAGTTCCCAGATTAGTTAATTCGCCCATTTTTCAACAAAAACCCAAATTCCTTTCTGAATCCACAAGAACCAGAAATGGAAACCCCTGTGGCTTTGTCTGTTGCACCCATAAATGCCCCTCATAAAGACTTAGACTATCTGCCTCTTGCAGATAAATACTTTCAGATAAGAGACTTATCCACTGACAAAAACTGCTTGAAAGTCCTTTGTCAAGTCAGAGACCAATACCTAAATGGCTCAGATATCCTGGGACTGTGGGAATCAAACCTTCCTAGGTATTTTCTCCCCTCAGTCCATATTTTCCCTGATCTGATTCATCAATGCCAGGCAAACTATGACCCTAACCTCAGAGCTGTTATGTCCCCAAGTCAAACAATCCTTTTCCCCATAACAACTGCATCCATTAATCAAATGTTGCAATTTTCCCTTGAACAAGCTCTCACTCCTCTTTCTATGGGATATTTATTTGAGAAATCTACCCAATTGTCTTATTCAGAACTAACTCACATCTGTCATATTTTCATGGATCCTAAACATCAGCCTTAAGGCCCACCTCCCTATCTGCAAACATTCTTCACAAACATAGGAAAACTCATTGTTGATATGATATCCTTAATCATGGGATTCAACTCCAGTGAGTATGTTGATGATGTAACCCTAATGTTGTTGTCAATTTTTACTCCTGGACAGCCCCCTGCTGTTAAGTATGATTATGCCTCCTATATTGCCAATAAACTTCATGACCAATTCCTGAGACTGGACAATGAAGGAGTCCTCAAATACACCACTTTCATTTATCATCTTATGTTGTATTATCCGTCAGAGAACTTCCCTTTCCCTGTGAGGAAACTTGATAATAAAGGCAATCCAAGGTCTGATACCTTTTGGAGTCCCATCTTCTATGCATCCTATGAGTCCCCTTACTCATACAATGAGTTCAATGACCAATTTTTTCATCCTGCAACCACTCTATTGATAGGGGTGTCCCCTCCTAGAATCAATGGTGACATCAAGAGAATCCTACAGCTCTCCAAGCAATACATAATAGGTGATTGGTACCTATAAAAGAACCATACTGAGATCCAGATATATGGATGTGAGCTCTGCCCTTTCAAGTTGCCCAAATACGTTCCAATGAGACTGTTTGCATTGGAGTACTTCAGACAAATGATACATACAGACATGGTTCATTTTTGCAAAACCAAAAAGAAAGCTCAAATCCGAATAAAAAATCTATTAGGCCCTTTTGTCTACAATGATAGGGAAGCATGGAGAGAAGCAGAGATAATTCTAGAAGATCGTTTTAAGTTGCACAAAAGTTTCGGTTGGAGGCCATATGACCCTAATAGTTTCATCTATGATAGGAGAATGAAAAACAGGTTGTCACCATACATTCACCATAGGATTCCAGAGATTGAACAATTTGCAAATATGGATGAATGGAGGGAAGGGACCCTTGTAGAACATGATAGTGAATAGGTCAATATTGAGAATGTTATGAGAGATCTTGAGAAGACGATTGACCTGTATTCTTTTGGGCAGGTACCATTTGAGTTATCTCAAGGATCAAGAATTGGTGCCTCCAATGTTGGAACCTCTCAGCAACCTTCATAGCAAACAATCACACCAGCCATAGGAACATTAAAGGGCAAGGAATTAGAGACTAGCTTTTAAACCACATAATAGTCTACAATTTCCAAACAACCTGAAACTTCCAAAGAATAGGCTCAAATACATACTCCTCCCACTCAGATCAATATGGGAGAGCCTCCAATTCTGCAAACTCCTCTAAATGAGGAAAGAAACAAAAAGAGGGACAGGGAAACAATTACCCCTACCAGTGAACCTTCAGGACAACCTAGAACAAAAAGACAAAGACTAAATCCCCTTTCAGAGGAGGAATTTTCTGAAGAAACTATAGATAGTCAGAGGGAAGAAAGAGTAGAGAGCCAGTAGACTTTTCCAGTAGGAGGAACATCCACTAGCTCATAGAGACAGGAGCTATAAAGACAAAAAAGTGTAGAGATGTCTTCTTTCAGGCCACCAGGGACTGATGCCTCAGATATCAAGAAAACATTTACAGAATTAAAGGCCAAGAATGATCCATTAAGGCTTCAATTTTATAACCAATATTTGAAAATGGCCCCCAAAAATCAACAAGAGATTGATGCCAACCTATGACATAAAAGAAGGCAAAATGATAATGAGCTATTTCAAGCCAAAGGTGCAACAGCCCAAATCAGCAGCAGATTATCTCATAACGAATTTTAAAGTCATGGCAAATGATATTCATCCTTTGGATCAGATTGAGTTGCATAAACAAACTGGAGAAATGATTTACTCAACCTTGACTGGTAAGGCAATGATGGCCCACAGGTTGCAAAATTCTTTGGATAACACTACTACCCAACTACACTCAGAGAAGGCTTCCTCCCAGGCCAAAGATAACAGAATAAAATCTTTGGAATAAATAATTATTGGATTGGGTAATGATCCCAAAGATGTAAAGACTACAGAAGCCCTGATCAAAAAGAAAGATGAAGATATTGCTTCCCTAAGGAAACAACTAAAGCTGCCACCTACAAGGCATCCACAGACTGCTGAGGTTATAAAGCAAAAATTTGAAGAAGAGCTTATGGATTTGCTCTTAAAGCTTAATGAATGACTAAATGATACTGAGAAAGAACTTGAAAAAGCATTGAAGGACAAGCAGGGAGAGTCAACCTCTCAGCCTCCCAATATGATATCAGTAGTCTCAATAGCAGTCCCTTCAACTCTTGGAGAAACTCTAGCACCAAATATTCCAGCAGTTATAGCAAAGGTGATTACAGGTACAACAACAACAGGAACAATAGGAGGAGCACAGGGCAGCATGGCTAATTTGAGCACAAAAGAGCCTGTAAAATCAATGGAGGATCTACAACTACAAGTTTCAGAGCTAAATAAGGTAAAAGAGCACTATTCCAACTTAGAGCAAAGGTATGATCTCTCAAAAATCAATGCTGCAAAAAAGACAAGATAGATTGAAGTTTTAGAAAATAAAGTGAAATCATTGGAAAAAGATCTTACTTTTGATAAGCCTCTGTCAGAAATCAAGAAAATTCTTTGGACCAACATCACTCAATCAATAAATGATGCTTGGCCATCAATTCAAATAATTTTTGAACAAATTGATTTAGTGAAACTAGCTCAAGAAGAAATTCAAAAGAAAAGGGTAGAATTAGGAAATATGTCTGAGGAAGCCAACAAGGTCATACAGTTTTTGAACACCAGGAATAAGTACCAGCTTGAAGAGCTAGGCATTCAAGATAGAACGAGGGCAATTTTGGAAATCAAAAGGGTTTTTACTAAAAGAACTCTGATGCAGAACTTAGAAAGAAGGTGCCATGATATGCAGGAAGAAATTAATGCCTTCATAAAGAGATTTGATATTTTACAGAATAAAAGGTTGCCAAGTCCTTTAGTTATTCATGATAAAATAATGACTCATAAAGACTATGTGGAGAAATTGAATAAGTATCCAGGCAACCAAGTAGGTTCATCAATAAGTGCATCAGGAATAAAAGCATTGCCTACACGTAGAGTTCTCTATGACAGTCTGGAGAACTTATTCTATGTCGAGCATGAGATGAAGCACTTGTTCCCAATTCAGACTACCTTTTTCAGGTATACAGAAACTGATGAGACCTTGAGGAAACTTCAGAAAAACAGATTTCCAAAAGCAAAATGGTGGGAAGACATATTGGAAATTTTGTAAAATTATCCTTGGTAAAATGTAAATTTTGGTCATTCACTACAGTAATTAATGGTAAAGAAGATGAACAGAGATCAAACAGGTCGAAGTGTATCAGAACAGGTAAAGAGTATCAGTGAAAATAGGGCAGCCAACACAGAGTTACTAGAGAAGACAACAACAAGACAAATCATAGGGCCTGCCTCCAGCACACTCACAAGAATAGGAACAGCACAACATCAATTTACCTTTTCTCCTATGTTCAAGACCATTTGGCTCTATTTTCTTGTAACTTATTCATAGTCATCCTAGAATATATCTCACTCTGTTATGAGATTTTTTTTGTAAATTTTTTGTATAAATACTCCTTCAATTGGAGTATTCAGGGTGGATTCTTAGACATTGTTGTAATACTGATTATTTTGGAATAAAGTGTTGTTAGACCAACTTTTGTATGGCTTTTTGGATAAATAATTGATGCAAAGGACCTTTCACAGATTTCTTGAGTCAAACACCGGATCAATAAGTTCTCTATACCTTATGTTTTAAAGTTTTCCTTATTTCTTATATCATCTATGTTTCACATCTGAATGATAAACGAAAAAGAGTAATTCTAAAAGTGCTTGAGTGCAATCTGTTTTCAATCGTTATCATTCCTAATGTTTTCTTTTGAACCAGAATAAACAGTGAAATCTTAATTGCTCTTGTTTTCTAGTTTATTCACTTTGATTGTTTAGTAAAGAATACTTAGCTGCTCTTTATTAGTAATCATTCAAGTTCCTTATTTTGAATAGGCTGAAGTATTCTTAACTTCCCTTCACCCATTTTGAGCCCATTCCATCTATTTTAAGTCTTTATTTGTTCCCTGTTTGACCATCTTGCCCTTTGAAACCATCCCTTGTTAAGAAACCAAATCCAGTTAAGCCATCTTCTTTGACTCCATTAGCCCAATGGCCTAAACTATTCATTCCTACCCCTTTGCTATTGAATTTCACCACCCAAACTCAATCAAAACCCCTAAAACTTCATAACTAGCCTAATATCTTTCAAAACAAAGCTAAAACTTAAAGAGAGTGCCCTCTCTGGGTAGAGATTGGCTAGATTCTGTACCTAAAATTTGGTTTGTGGTTACCTCATACCCCTTTCCTCTTCTCAACAACTTCAAGGAAAATCTGAGTGATAACACAACCTATGCTTGATGCTGGATACATGCTAGAGGTATCAAATTGCGCTCAATTTGAAGAATTTTTTTATTTTTTTTCTTTTTTTTCTGTGTTCCCTTTGGAATCTTGTTGGGACATGTTGTGTGTGGAGAAGGGCTAATGGTCAAACAAGCTAAGATAGTAGTTATAATTAATTTAGAAGCACCAAGAAGTGTGAAATAACTGCACGCAACACTGGGGCATACAAGATACTATAGAAAATCCATTAAGAGTTATGCTTAGATTATTGCGTCGATGGAGAAGTTGCTAAAGAAAGATGCTACATTCTGTTGGAATGAAGAATGACAACAATGCTTAGATGTGTTAAAGGAAAATATGGTCATCGCGTCGATCCTAGTCTTCCTGGACTGGAAGATGGAATTTCATGTGCATGTGGATGCGTCATGTATTGCGCTTGGTGCAGTATTGACATATGTCGGTGATGAAGAGTTGGATCACCCTATAGAATTTGTGAGTAGGAAGTTTTATAAAGCTGAGAAGATTTATTCAATGATAGGGCACGAATGTTTGGTTATGGTGTACGTACTCCAGAAGTTTAGACACTACTTGCTAGGTGGACACTTTAATATGTATACAGACCATTCTGCATTGAAGTACTTGGATAACAAGATTGTATTGGGGTGAAAGATATGCATATGGTTGTTGCTATTTTAGGAATATGATTTTGAAGTTATTGTGAAGCTAGGATGATTGAATGTCAAACCGGATCATCTGTCGTGCATTGAAACAGGAGAGGAGCCTACTAATGTGGTGGAAGGACTTCCTCATGCATAGCTCTTTGCAGTGTGTGTCGTAAACAATCACTTTATAGATATCATACATTTCCTGATGACAGGGATGACTCTGGAGGGGTATACTAGTCAACAAAATAAGGAGTTGGTGGTGCGCACGACAGACTTCTTTGTCATTGCAGTTCACTTATATAAAATGGGGTCAAATGAAATGTTGCGACGTTATGTGCCTAAGCTTGAATGAAGCAGCATCCTCGTTGAAGCTCATGGAGGAGCTACAGGAGGAAATTATGCAGGAAAAGCAACAACGCAAAATATTTTACGTGCAAGGTTATGGTGGCCGACGCTTCATAAGGATTCCAAAGCTTATTTTAAGGCATGTTATGCATGTCAGAGGATGGTAGGCCATCATGGAGGGATGAGATGCCTTTGAATCAAAAACTGTCATTACAATCATTTGAGAAGTGGGCGATTGATTTTGTGGGACCAATTCAGCCTCTAGGAAAGAAGACAGGTGTGCAGTACATCATCATTGTGATGGAGTATTTGGCCAGATGGGTAGAGGTGCAGCCTCTGAAGGACTGTACCAGGGAAATAGCATCAATTTTTATCTTTGAGTATGTACTGACTAGTTTTGGTTTCCAAAAGATTTTGATGAGTGATCGTAGTGTTGGAAATAATACTAAGAGGGGGGGTGAATCAGTATTAGTAACTCAATAATTTTTCATTTCCATAGGCATATTTGTATACACTACTTTAGCTAAGTGAACCAATGTGTACACGCGACTGTTATTAAAGCAACCAACGTATATGTAGAGAACTTTTGATTTACCCAATTTATCATGTATTGAACTTTAACCAGTATGTTAGATATTAATTAGACAGTGCAGTAAAAATAGAATAAAGCATAAGCATCACACATGAACACCAAGATATAAGGTGGAAACCCAATGTGGGTAAAAACCACCTGCTGCTGTCATCTCTGTATTCTTTTAGTAATAAGAAAATTATGTTTATAATTTTGTATTGGTGCAGACTTATACCAGTACACAGGCCTCTACCTACAGAAGGCTGCAATGTTCTCTCATTTTCCAGCTACTAGTGGAAGGGAGCTACAACCCCCTAGCTCTTGTACTAGCCGATATGTTTACTGGTACGTAGGTGCCGACCTAAAAAAGGCTACGACCTTCTTTCTTCCTCCAGGGACCATGTTTCATAAATTTTCAGACTGGATCCATCAACAACATCATAAGTGTAATTTAGTCAAATATATCTGCATCAACCAATCACCTTTTGAACCAACCACAACTGAATCAATCAATCACTTTGACAACCCATCAATCTGATCATTCAGTATACTGTCACTAGACTACAGTAACCAGAACCCAGACCTTTGCAACAACAAATAGCAGCAATTAAAACATATTTTATAAGGCATACGCTACTTTCATGTGTCGAACCTGCATTTATACGTTCCTTTCTCAAATCCAACCAACGTATACATCTGCAAACATTAGTTCATAATTTTGAAGTTATTCCATACTTCAGTTATACCCATATCATATCATTTACAAAATAATATATGCGTCAGTTTTTATATCTACAATATTCATGAGCAAAAACACATAATGATAGTTCATTTTACGCCTTAAGATCCTGATCCATCATTAGATCCAATTCCTCATCATCTGCTAAGGTTCATCCTTGGTTCAGATCCAGCAATGCACCATAACCCAATAAACTACATACTAGATCTCACACTTCATCATATATTCGATACTTGCACACCTTGGCCTAATGACCTTCTCCTCCTTTTATAGTTTTAGGCCTTTCTCAATACCGTGGACCAAAACCACTTAAGACCAATACCTTGGACCAAATACCTAGGGTCAATACCTTAGACTAGATACCTTGGACCAATACCATGGACCAAATACTTAGGACCAAAAACTTAGTTTTCCAAGGTATACACGCCTTTCCTTTTGTGAAAGTGCATGTGTATGTATACGCGACTTGTATACAATTAAACTGCATGTATACGTGGCTTGGTCAATGGTGAACCTACGTATACCTCTCTTTCTTCATTCTCTGAAGACTGGTCTGTAATTCTTTGCTAATTACCTGCTATACTTTAATCTTTCATCTGCACTTTGTCACATCTGATATATCTTCTGTAGATTCATCTACTTGCCATATATAAGTGAGTTTTTTTGCTACAAGTGGGTTGCCATCAAGTACAACACATACATTATAATGCCAACAGTCTCCCCCTTTGGACTTGATGGCAACAACAACACCAAGTCACTCTCCCCCTTTGACATCAAGGGCAAAGGGCGGACCAAATTGATTTTCAATAGCTGAATATTTTCATGCTCCCCCTAGGCACATGCTGAATTCTCTGATTGAACTCCCCCTTTGTTCATGTTGAGATGTATTGTGTCATCCTTTCTTCCCCTGAGCACATGCAGAGTTTGCAAATATTTTCAATTCAAAATGACATGACTTCTATAACTCAACTGAGTGAGTTTGACCTCCCTATCACCAAAGACTCATACATACATCGATTCTCCAAACCAAGTGGGGATATAACAAACTTGAATCATTCACCCAACCAAGTGGGGATATACCAATTGTTTATACATGACTGAAATATAGCAATTATTACATCATCCTTCCCATGCATAGTGGGGGTACAAATTACATCATATGACCAAAAGGGACTCAAAAAAAGACTACAACAGACAGAGACAAATTATTACATAATGGGTCATAATATGACCTTTACATTGAATTATATACATGATATTTATAATAGAGACCAAAAATCTAAACAAGACCATGATAGTCATCAACAACTATCATACACCATGTGTGATCTGCTCCATAAGCATCTGTGAACAACATCCAGACCATCAACTTGTTTATGTCCATAAAAAGGAATCACCTAAATCAAAACAACTATGCGGATCTGTACCAAGATCTTCTAAGATAATGCCAACAATTCATTATTAGAAGCATATGCTTTCCCTAAACCTGTGCCAGATGTTCACTATCATATCTAATCATTGCATATATCAGAAGAATTGTCAAGGCATCATCATCAATTAGATATACATCAAGTTATCAACAACTTGTGAGAACCAACATATTTCAACATGTCATCAACAGATTGTAACCAGCATCAAATAGAGCAGATAATTCACTAAACCATATTAGACCACTTTCTCATGAGTTTGTCCCATTGCATTTCCTCAGACCAACATATACGCGACTGTGCCCACAGAAATCAGCGTATGTATGTGACTACACTTCATGAAACTCGCGTATAACAACCTTTCTCAAAAAAATGGATTTTAACAATAGGATGATGCAGAAACTACTCCTAGCTTCTGTCTAATTTATTCACATGTCTCTTTGGGCAATGGTTTAGTGAATATATCAGCAACTCGTTCTTTGGAGGGAACATACTCCAATTTGACCTTTTGTTCAAGCACTTGTTCATGTAGAAAATGATATTTGATGGGTATGTGCTTGGTCCTGGAGTGCATGACTGGCTTCTTTGAAATAGTGATGGCACTTGTATTATCACATAGAATGGATATGGGTGGAGTACATGTGATCTGAATGTCTTGCAAGGTTTGCATCATCCAAAGTAGTTGTGTGCAGCAAGATGCAGCATCCACGTATTCTGCTTCAGCTGTAGATAATGCAATTGAAATTTGTTTCTTGCTGAACCAAGACACTAGCCTGGAACCCATATAGAATGCACCCCTACTAGTGCTTTTCTGTCATCAACACTTCCTGCCCAATCTGCATCTGTATATGCATGAAGTGTAAGATCTGTATCTCTAAGATACCATAAACCAAAGTTCTGTGTTCCTTGAAGATATTTGAAAATCCTTTTGACTGCCTGAAGGTGTGATTCCTTTGGATTTACTTCGAATCTTCCAACTATTCCTACTGCATGCATGATGTTAGGTCAGGTACCTATTAGAAAAAGTAGATTGCCAATCATGGATCTGTAAGTTGGTTTATGTATTGTTGTTGATTCATCATTTGAGCTGAGACTGCATCCTGTTACCATTGGGGTACATACTGGTTTAGAATCTTCCATGCCGTACTTTTTCAAGATCTGTTTGAGATATTTGGTTTGTGACAGGAAAATACCATCTTTATTTTGTTGAACTTATAGACCAAGAAAATAGGTAAGCTCACCAAGCAAGGAAATTTCAAATTCTTGCTGCATTACTGAAGCAAAATTCCAACTCATGGATTCTTCATTGCTACCAAAAATGATATCATCAACATAAACAACAATTATTAGCAATTTATCATTGTCAATCTTTGTATATAGATTGCTATCTGTTGATCCCTTTGAAAAACCTTGTTGGTGGAGATATTTGTCAAGACGGTAATACTAGGCCCTTGGAGCTTGTTTTAGACCATAGAGAACCTTTCTAAGTTTGCATACAAGTTTTGCATCATTTCCAAGAATGAATCCTTCTAGTTGCTCAATATAGACTTCTTCTAAATCTCCATTAAGAAAGGCAAATTTTACATCCATTTGGTATACTTTGAATTTCTGAAAACTATAAAGAGGAAGAAACATCCTTATGGCTTCAAGTCTAGCAACAGGTGCAAAAGTTTCTTTAAAATCTATACCTTCTTGTTGAGCATCTCCTTTGCAAACAAGTCTTGCCTTATTTCTAATAACTTCTCCATTTTCATTCAGCTTGTTTTTGAATATCCATTTAGTTCCTATGATATTTTTATCATGAGGTCTAAGAACTAATTCCCAAGTATTATTCTTTTCAGTTTGCTCAAGTTCTTCATTCATGGCCTTGACCCAACATTCATATTTGCATGTTTCATTTACATTTTGAGGTTCGTTGGAAGATAGCAATTCTAGATAGCTTGAGGCTTCTGCAATAGTTCGTCTTATCTGCACACCTGCCCCTTTTCCCCAAAAATTTGTGCTTCTGGATGATTTTTCTGAACATACCTAGACGAAGTCTTTTCTTCTACCGTTATCTCTTCTTCCGGTGTTTCATTGGTTTCTTCTTCAAAATCAGTGTGATTTGATGTGAGAAAATGATCCTCATCTTCTTCATTGTCATAATCTTTGATTTTTATCTGTTTTGGATTTTTGCATGCTTCATCAACCACAACATCAATACTTTCAATAATTTTCCGAAATATTTTACTATAACATTTATATCCTTTACTTGGGGAAGAGTAGCGAAGAAGAATACCTTCATCTGCTCTGGATTCAAACTTACCAAGTTTTTCATCAGTCCTTTTGATGTAACATTTGCTTCTAAAAGCTTTGAAGTATTTTACAGTAGGAGTCTTACCATACCAAAGTTCATGTGGAGTTTGAGTGCTGTTTACCTGAACATTTTCTTGGTTGAGAATAGTGACGGCGACGAATGCAGCTTCACCCAGAAGGTTGCAGGATTTCCAGATTGTTTGGTGTGGAGCCTGATTATCTTATGTATTCAAAGGTTTCAGTAGGATGTATACCCCAAAAACACTATACACCCCTCCACGCGGGGGGGGGACTTGTCCCCCCTGCGGGGATAAATCCCCCCTGGCTGGGGGGTCCGGGTACCAGCGGTCCCCTGGTGGAGGTTCGGGGGCAGTGCCCCCAAAGTTAAAAATAGATGTAAAATTACCTTGTAAAAGTTTATTAATTTCTAGTCAATCTGGGTCGTTCATTAGGCGGATAATCTGACAGTAGAAGTTATGTTTAATTTAGGGTTTTTTGCCCTATAAGGCAACCCCTCACTATATATGAGGGAATTGTATTGCATCTATATATATCTGGATTATGAGTGAGGAAGAGTGAGGAGATTGAGAGCGAGGAGGGTGTTACAGCAGATCTACTGTAGGTTGTATCTCTTCAGTTTTCTGGATAATATAAAAGGAAGGACTAGTTGTTTCTCCATGGACGTAGCCCAAAACTGGGTGAACCATGTATATCTGTGTCTCTCTTGTTTTATGCGTTTTCTGTGTTTATATTTCTACAATATTTTATGTGTTCCATTGCACTGTAATATATAATTTTCTAACAATTGGTATCAGAGCCGAAGGTCTATTTGATTGATAAACTCGCACGAGAGAAGAGTTCCTGGTTCGAGTGGGAGCAATGGCAGAAGATGGTAGGTTTAGGGTTGAAAAATTCAACGGCCAAAAATACCAGCTGTGGGAGTTGCAGATGGAATATTATATGTATCAGAAAGATTTGTACCTACCATTGAGCGGAAAGACAAAGAAGCTGACGAGTATGACAGACACAGAATGGGATATTTTGGATAGAAAGGAACTTGGAATAATATGGCTATGCCTAGTGGTGTCAGTAGCGTTTAATATTTTAAGGGAAACAACAACACAGGGTTTAATTTCGGCATTGGCCAAACTATATGAAAAACCCTCAGCCTCAAATAAGGTATTTCTAATGAAGTGTTTATTTAATATGAAGATGTCAGAAGGTGGATCTGTTGCAGACCTTCTAAATGATTTTAATACAGTTACAAGTCAGTTAAGTTCTGTACGGGTAAATTTTGATGATGAAGTTAGGGCTTTGTTATTTCTGTGCTCATTTCCAGAAAGTTGGAATGGTTTAGTTATGACCATTAGTAACTCTGTCTCTGGATCTAGTACTTTAAAGTTTGATGATGTTGTGAGTGCAATCCTTCACGAGGAAATGTGACGGAAAAGCTCCAGTGAGACATCAGGTAATGCTTTGAGTGCAGAGTTTAGGGGAAGAAAAATGGAAAGAGGAAAGAGCCTAGGATATCACAGTAAGTCAAGAAAAGGCAGATCCAAGTCTAGATTGGGGATAGTGTGCTGGAAATGCGGGAAGAAAGGACACTTGAAGAAATACTACAAGTCTCGGAAGGGAAAAGAAGGAGATGTGCAGTAAGAAACTAATCATGAAGCGAATGTAACAAGTGATGTGTTGCAAGATGCTTTGATTCTTTCATTAGAAGATATTATTGATGCCTGGGTGGTAGATTCAGGGGCCTCATTCCATGCCACACCTGATAAGAAACATTTTCATGATTATGTTCAAGGAGATTTTGGACAAGATCGATTGGGTGATGATAAACCCTGTAAAATCGTTGGAAGGGGTACAGATTTCATAAAACAGCAAAATGGAAATCAGTGGCTATTGAAGAAGGTAAAGCATGTTCCAGATTTGAAGAAAAATCTGATTTCAACAGGGTAGTTGGGAGGTGAAGGTTGCGTAACTACTTTCACAGATAAAACTTGGAAGGTCACTAAAGGACCCTTGGTAATAGCGAAAGGAGAAAAGGTTGGTACATTGTATTTATGCAATGGTATTTCTAATTCTGTTAATGCTTTAACCTCTATAGGAGAGGATACAACATTGTGGCATCATAGGCTTGGGCACATGAGTGAGAAGGGGATGCAGATTCTTCACTCAAGAAATTTGTTGCTAGGTTTGAAGCATATTGATTTAAAATTCTGTGAGAATTGTGTTTATGGAAAACAGAAGAGAGTCAGATTCCTTAGAGTTGGGAAAGAAAAGAAGAGAGAAAAATTAGAGCTTTTGCATACATATGTATGAGGACCTGCTCAGGTATCATCTCTTGGTGGCTTTCGTTATTATGTTACTTTTATTGATGATGTAACCATAAAAACCTAGATTTGTTGTATTCGAAATAAATCCGATGTATTTGTTACTTTCAAGAAATGGAAAGCTTTGGTTGAAAATGAGACAGGAAAAAGGTTGAAGTGTCTCAGATCAGAAAATGGAGGTGAATATTGCAGCAAAGAGTTTGATAGGTACTGTTGAGAGAATGGAATTCACAGAGAGAAGACAGTTCCAGGAACACCACAAGAAAATGGTGTGTCAGAAAGGATGAACAAGACAATCATGGAGCGTGCAAGGTGCATGAGATTGCACGTAGGATTGCCTTTACAATTTTGGGCAGATGCTGTAGATATTGTTGTTTATCTAATAAACAAAGGGCCTTCAAGTTCCTTAGATGGTGGTATTCCAGAGGAGGCATGGACAGGTAAAAATATAAACTACTCCTTTTTGAAGACTTTTTGTTGTGAAGCCTTTGTCCACATTAACAAAGAAAATAGAACAAAGCTTGAGGCAAAATCAAAGAAATCTACCTTTATTGAATATGGTGTTAATGATTTTGGTTATCGCTTATATGATTATGAAAATCACAAAATCATTAGGAGCAAGATGCAATATTCAATGAAAAGGTCTTGTATAAGAATCAGTTGTAGGAAAAGAAACAAGAAAAAAAACATAGAATACACAGTGCTTGAAGATATCACAAGAAAATTGATGGTACCTGAAAATCATAATGATCAACAGCTAGAACAACAACCACAATAGCAACAAGCACTTCAAACACCTGAAAGTGGTGTTAGAAGATCTACCAGGATAAGTAGACCCCCTGAACGATACTCTCCTTCATTATATTATGTATTGTTGACTAATTCTGGTGAACTAGAATGTTATGAAGAAGCAATGCAGGTAGAAACTAGGAAGAAGTGGGAGCAAGCCATGAAAGAAGAGATGGACTCCTTAGCACATAACGAGACTTGGGACTTAGTCAGGTTGCCTGCAGGTAAAACAACATTACAAAATAAATAGGTTTATAGGCTGGAGGAAGAAGAAGGAGGAAAACCTAGGTACAAAGCCAGACTTGTGGTGAAGGGGTTTGCACAGAAGAAAGGTATTGATTTTAATGAAATATTTTTCTCCTGTTGTTAAAATGACTTCAATCAGAACTATTTTAAGTCTAGTAGCAACTGAAGATTTTCATCTTGAGCAGTTAGATGTAAAGACAACCTTTCTCCATGGGGATTTAGAGGAAGAGATATATATGCAGCAGCCACAAGGATATGAGGTAAAAGGGAAGGAGAAACTAGTGTGCAGGTTGAAGAAGAGCTTGTATGGCTTAAAACAGGCTCCAAGGCAGTGGTATCCAAAATTTGATAGGTTTATGTCTGAACAAGGTTATACTATATGTCACTCTGATCATTGTGTTTATCTCAAAAGGCAAAATGATGGCAGCTATATTATATTTTTATTGTATGTAGATGACATGCTTATTGCAGGTTCTAACATGCAGGAAATAAATGTGCTCAAAAGAAAATTGGAAAAATCATTTGCAATGAAGGATTTGGGTGTTGCAAAACAAATCCTTAGTATGAGAATAACTAGAGATAGGAAGAATCACAACTTAACATTGTCTCAAGGTGAGTACATAGAAAAGGTGTTGAAAAGGTTTAATATGCAGAATGCAAAACCAGTTACTATACCTTTGGCTAGCCATTTCAAATTAAGTAAGGAGGCATGTCCCAATACTCAGGAAGAAATGGCTCATATGTCTAAAGTTCCATATGTGTCAGTAGTTGGAAGCTTAATGTATGCAATGGTCTGCACAAGGCCTAATATTGAACATGCAGTGGGAGTTGTAAGCAAGTACATGAACAATCCAAGAAAAGAACATCGGATGGCAATGAAGTGGATTCTCAGGTATTTGAGAGGTACCACAAATCAAGCATTATGCTTTGGTGGTTCAAACGTTGCTCTACAGGGATATGTTGATGTAGATATGGCAGGTGATAGAGATAATAGGATGAGCACAAAACAGGGTATGTGTTTACTATAGGTGGAAAAGATGTCAGTTGGGTTTCGAAAATCCAAAGTGTTGTTGTACTTTCAACAACAGAAGCAGAGTATGTTGCTGCTACAGAGGCTAGTAAAGAAATGATTTGGTTACAAAGGTTTCTGGATGAATTGGGTAAGAAGCAGGAGTTGGGCAGGTTATAAAATGACATCCAGAGTGCCATAGATCTTGCAAAGAACTCTGCATTTCATTCCAAGACTAAAAATATATAGCTCAAGTACCATTTCATATGGTCAGCATTGGAAGATGGACAGTTGAACCTGGAAAAGATACACACTAGCTAGAATCCTGCAGATATGCTAACAAAAGTTGTAACCAGGGAGAAACTGAGAATCTGTTCAGTTTCAATTGGTCTTCAAGTATGATGAAGAAGATGAGAAACAACCAGGTCCAAAGTGGAGTCATTGTCTAGCAAGTGAAGCAGCGGTGTAGTTGTTATAATCAGTCTCTAAGTGGGAGATTGTTGGGTGTGGAGCCTGATTATATTCTGTATTCAAAGGTTTCAGCCAGATGTATACCCCAGGAAGACTGTACACCCCTCCATGTGAGGGGTTGTGGGGGAGACTTGTCCCCTCTGTAGGCGTAAATACCCCCCAGCTAGGGGGTCCGGGGACCAACGGTCCCCCAGCGAGGGTTCAGGGACAGCGCCCCTGAAGCTAAAAATAGATGTAAAATTACCTTGTAAAAGTCTAGTAATTTCTAGTCAATCTGGGCCATTCATTAGGCAAATGATCTAATTGTAGATGTTATGTTTAATTTAGGGTTTTTTTCCCTAGAAGGCAACGCCTCACTCTATATGAGGGAATTGTATTGCATCTATATATATCTGGATTCTGAGTGAGGAAGAGTGAGGAGATTGAGAGCAAGGAAGGTGTTACAGCAGATCTGCTGTAGGTTGTATCTCTTCAGTTTTCTAGATAATATAAAAGGAAGGACTGGTTGTTTCTCCATGGACGTAGCCCAAAACTAGGTGAACCACATATATCTGTGTCTCTCTTGCTTAATGCGTTTTCTGTGTTTATATTTCTGCAATATTTTATGTGTTCCATTTCTATGTAACATATAATTTTCTAACACAGATTCATCTAGCATAGCTCGAGCCATTTGTTGGACAATTCTGTTCATCCTTTCTACCACTCCATTTTGCTAAGGAGTCCTTACAGTGGAGAAATGCCTTTTTATTCCATGTTGTTCACAAAAGTCAAACAATTCATCTGAGGTAAATTCCCCTCCTCGATCAGGTCTAAGGCATTTTATTTTTTGATCTGATTTATTTCAACTAAAGCTTTGAAGGCTTTGAAATTTTCAAATGCTTCATCTTTATGCTTTAGAAGACCTATCCAACACATTCTGGAAAAATCATCAATGAATAATCTAAATTATTCTTCTCCACGAGGTGACTTTTTCTTGATGGTCCACATAAATCAGTATGAACAAGTTCAAGAGGCTTACTAGCTGACCCTTCCTTTTCGACGAAGTGAGATCTGGTTTGCTTACCGAATTGACATGATTTGCATATAGTATTTTCAGGAATGTTGATATCTAGAAGATCACAAACAACCTAGAATCTGCATGCTTTTGTTATTTGAGAAAAGCTTAGATGTCCTGATCTTCTGTGCCATAGCCAATTTTCATCATTTTTGCTTAGATAGCACTGTTGTTGTCCTCCCTTGAGTATGTATAGGTTGTTTGGAGTTCTTGTACCTTTGATCACAGTTTCTCCTGTATCAAGCTCATGAACAAAACATCCATTTGATCGAAACACCACTTCATTTCCTTGATCACACATTTGACTTACAGTCAACAGGCTATGCTTTAAACCATTAACATACATAACATTCCCAGCTTTAACTTTTTCTTTCAAGAAAACAGAGCCTTTACCTTTTATGACAGCAGGAGTTTCGTTTCCAAATGAGACATTTTTTCCTTTTCTAAGGCATTATATGAGTGTAGTTTTTCTTTGTCACCTGTAATGTGTTTTGAGCATCCACTATTGATGTACCACTAGTTTTCTTGACCTTCTGCATACAAGGCTATACCACATCTTTCTGTTTACGATTCTTTCTTTCTCCATATTTTGGGATTTAATGGAGTTTTCTCCTTTTGAGATATTTTCCAAAATTTACTCCTACATTCAGATTCCAAAGTTGTTACAGATTGAGAATTCTATTTAATTTTCAAGAAGAGAAAAGCTATTATAGGAACTTTTCTTGATCCTTGTCACATTCATTTGATTTCTTGCTTCTCTAGTCATGATGGTTTCGTGAGCAACACATTGAACAGCATGAGAAACATTAACCATTGAAGAAGTTCCTACAATTATCGAATCTATTGATTTGGTGATTGTAGTTTCTATTTGTTAACACCCAGGTTGTTCCCTATGACTCCCAAGGGAATACGGCCGGGGTAACCACTAACCAATCTTTGGATCACAGTTCCTAGCCAAACTGTAATCAGAGAGGGCTCTCTCTTTATAATTTGTCTCTGTTTTGAGGGTGTTTTAGGCTAGTTATTATGCTCAGGTTTTTGGTTTATTATTTTGGTTGAAGGATATCTTTCTGTACTTGAAGTGTGCAATCTGCAGATGAGTTTATTTCATTGGGCAATGGAGTCTGTGGCTACAAGTGTTTAGAAACCTTGAGATGATTTACTGAAATTACAGGGCCATTTAAATATTTCATATAACAAAATTAGATTATGATGGTGATATGTGAACAACCAGTGAAAAGCATTCAAGAATTTTCCACTAAGCTGGGGTGTGGGAATGAGATAGATGCCTCAGGAGCAGACTTGAATTCCTGAAAATATTTATCACAGTGAGAGATATAGCTTGAAAGTGTAGCAATTAAGAATTACACCTTATTTTCTCTATCTGGAAGAAAACATTTATAACAGCTTAGATTGAGTTCAGGGTAATCTGTGATTAAATCCTGGAACTATTCTTTTACTTTGCCATTAAGAGTAAAACACAGAAAAATGAAAGAACATGAAAGACTAGAAAACATATAACACAGAGGTTAAAAGAAGACTTATTGTGCTATGAAACATGCAGGAATCCTGTAACAATCAGCCAGCCACCACAGTGCATCAAGGAACACAGAGCTTTGGAAATTCCATCCACCTTTTGTATTATTTCTCTGAGAGTTATACAACAACAGAAGTATATAAATGAAATCAACAACAACCCTTGCAAACTCATGCAAAGGGGACTTTATAGAAATGTTTATACAAAATATCTCAGGCATTGAGTCATCTGAGAGAGAAATATCTTCATTACTTCGTACAAAAAAGTAGAAAAGAAGTTATTACAGCTTTGAATGCAGCATAACTGCTCTTTAAGTCTGTCGGAGGATATTTTGACCTTTGGAGGTCAGTGAGTCGGTTGAACCGCTTTGCTTTAATGCTGGAAAATGTGTCTTTACGTTTGCAGCGCTGTATTTTCTCGGCCCTGCCACCTGTGACTGTGCTTGCTGCTGTGGTGACCGAATGGCCCTGCTGAGTTGGCTCAGCCTTTCATCTTTCCTCTGTATGCTTATCTACCAAAATTTTCCCTGTGTATGATCACTTATAAATTGGACAAAACATAACATTACAGGTTCTGGCTTGATAATATCATCTGTGTCAATTTATTCCAGACTTCCTGTGTGGGCAATTGGTGCTTGACAATTGCCTCTATGGTTTCATTTGCTTCTGTATATTTGTAGAAATTTGGAGGCACATCGAACAGATGATTGATCTCGTTCATGATAAAAAATAGGTTTTCCACCCTATTATATAGAGTCTGCCCTGATGCTGGCCCTGATTCTGCTGAAGTGCTGGGTTGTCCTGCAATTTGACTTGCAGCAAAGGCATTGACCCTTTTAGCATAGTTTTCATGGGTTAGCAGTCTTCCCACACTGCTTAGTAAGCTGGGGAGGCCTCTGTTTTGCAATACCTGAAACCTGTCCATGAACTTGTTGATTTCGGTTTTCATGTCTTGGGTTCTCCTTTCTAATGTTCCAACCAGGTTTCTTAATGTCAGGACCCTTTTAACCATTGAGATTGTCTCAGTCCTGTGAGCAATTCCCATGGTGGCCAGTTGAGAGTTTGTCCTGTTATTCAATATGTTGATCATTCTGTTGGCAGCATCAGGCATGTTGCCAAGGCTTTCTCTTGCTCTGTGTATTTCCCTATTTGCCTTTGTAATGAGTACTGACTGTTCATCTATGGTCTCAATGAACTGCCACTGATTGGTAATGGACTGGCCAATATTGGCCCAAAGGACTGTTTTGAGCTCTGCTGTCACCTTATCCAGTGTGAGCTCTTTCTCAAGCTCAGTTATTCTCTTTTTGAGAGCTCTTATATCTCTTTCCTTCTCAGCCACATTCTGTTTGCTTTTGTCATATCTTTCATTTACTTTAGCCAAAGATTCTTTGGCTTGATTAAGCTCTAACATTTGAGCTTCCAGGACTTGAATTTCATTATGAAGCTTCTGCATATCCAGACTATGAGTCTTCTCTGTTGTTGGTGCAGTTGTGGATGTAGTTGGTGCTGTAGGTTCTGTTTGCTGAGGAGGAGGAGCAGTAGTTGGAGCAACTTCCTCAAGGTTGATTACTTCAGGAGGAGGCTTTGAGGTTTGCCCTTCTTCTCTTTGTTTCAAGGCTGCCTGTAGTGCTGCCTTTGCAGCCTCCGATTCTCCCAGCTTTTCCTGAGTTTGGATTAGCTGCTTGTATAGAGATATCAACAAGGTTGTGGCCTCTTGATCATGTCTTTGCTGGGCAACATCATCTGTTTGAGGGTGAATTGAGGCTGGGAGTTTGATCTTTCTCCTCAAGGCTGCCATGTCTGCATCCCTCAATTTTAATATCTCTTGTATGCCCTTGATATCTTTGGGATCATGCCCAATCTCTATGATGATGTCCTCTAAGGACCTTATTCTGTTATCTTTTGCCTGGGATGATGCTCTCTCCAACTCTAACTGAGAGGCTGTATTGTTAAGGCTATTTTGTAGCCTGTAGTTATCCAACGTTTGGTCTGCCAAGAAAGCATAGACCATCTCACCCGTTTGCTTATGCAATTCTATCTTGTCCATTGGGTGGATATCCTTGGCAAGGACTTCCAAGTTAGTCCTTAAGTAGTCAGAGGCAGATTGGGGCTGCACTGCTGTTGGCATAAAATGACTCATGATCATTTTGCCTTCCTGCACATCATATGCAGAGATGAGTCTTTGTTGATTGGTGGGAGCCATGTTCAACAGATGGTTATACAGCTGTATCTTGATGGGCTCATTTCTCCTCTTAATGTCGATGAACTGCTGTTTAATGCTGGGTCCACCTTCTCTTTGCTGATTTGAGGAACTCACTTCACCTCCCATTGCTCTATCCTGTTCCTGTTGAAAGGAACTTGCTGATGCTTCCTTGCTGGGTGGGACCATACCAAAAGACTGTCCTATTGGCATTTCTTCCTCTGAGAAGGGATTGATTCTCTGTCTTTTCTCCCCATGAGTTGCTGATGTTGTAAGGGGAGTCTCTCTATCCCTTTTCCTGCTTGTATCCTCCTTTTGTGGAGTTTGGAGGATTGATGCCTCAGCTGAAGTTTCTTGCCTTGGAGGCACAGTTTGTTCAGTGGATTTAGGGGCTTCCACTGTTTGCTCTTGCTGGACAGGCTGTTCCTGCCTTTGTTCTTCCTGTTGTTGCTGTTCTTCTTGCTGCTGCACTTCTCCCTGCTGCTCCATCTCTTCTTGTTGCTGCACTAGGGTTTCCATTTGCTCTTCTGTCATAGGAGGTGGCTGTTCCACCTGTTTTTCTTTGCTTTTGTTAGCTGTCCGTGGAGTATTCATGGCAGCTTGTTGATGTGTTGTTGAGGATGATGCAGCTGCTCCAAGTTGTCTTTTGTATGAGAGGGGGACCTGTCCACAAGTTTCTAAGTCAGCTTCTTTTTGAATATTTCTAGCCTCTCTTTCTAGCAGCTCTTCACTAGTAATTTCCTCTTCTAGGGTGCCCTCTTCCCAGCTCAATGCATTGGCATACTGCTCAATCTCAGGCTGCCTCACATGTGAATAGGTACCCAATTTGTATCTTATCCTCCTGAGGGAAACAAAATGATTAGGGTCATAGGGTATCCACTCAAAACTAGTCTGCAGTTTGAGAGCCTCTAGGATACTATTTGCCTCTTTCCATCCCTCTTCTTTTTTGTTATATAGGAAGGGGCCCAGCTGGCTCCTTACCTTCAACTGTGCCTTCTTGTTCTTACTTTGGAAGTGGAGGTAGTCAGCATTCCCAAATTGCCTGAAGTATTCTAGGGCAAAAAGTCTCATAGGGACATACCTTGGCAGCCTATAAGGCTTCAACTCACATCCATATACTCTAATGACTGTATGGTCTTGGTAAAGGTACCAATTACCAATGCTGTAGGTTTTGTTTAGATGGAGAATTCTCCTCATGTCATCAGTTAACCTTGGAGGAGGAACACCATACAATAATGTCATAGCTGGATGAATGAATAAGTCTATGAACTCACAGTATGTGTATGGTGACACAGAGGTGCAATGAAAAACAGAGGTCCAAAACACAACTGACCTTGGATTCCCCTGGGTATTAACTTGCTTCAGGGGAATGAGGAAGCTGCCTGGTTGATAAAACAAGAATAGATGGTAAATGTAGGAAGTGTATCTGAACAGTCTTTCCCTTTGCAGATTCATCAGCTGGTCATGGATCCTATCTGCAATATATGTGGCATAGTCATAATGTACAGCTAGGGGCTTTCCAGGAGAGAACATAGACAGCATTGCCATTATAATATCATCCACATCCTCCATTCCCCTGAACCCTAGGACATAGCTGATCAAATCCACTAGCATTCTGCCCAATTCATTTAAGTATGCATATCCAATAGGAGGAGTTCTGATGGCTTCAGAGCCTGGTTGTACAAACAGCTGGTTGATTTTGATGATCTGGTCATTTGACAACTTAGTTCCCTTCTTTATCAAGTTCTGCATGTAGAGGGGGGTCAATGGTTTTGCAGTGTGGAAATGCAGCATCTCATTTATGCTCTCTGGGGTGATATGGAACAGAATTGAGCCTGTGGGGCTGAGGACAGCTCTTTGGCATGGATCATAGCACTCCTGGCATCTGTGGATCAATTCTGGCATAGGATTTACCTGGGGGAGGTTGTAGATGGGCAAGTTTGAGTCCCAAATCCCTAGGATATCAGCTCCACTAAGGTGCCGGGCTTTCAACTCATTTAGCATCTGAATATTATATTTAGAGCCTAATGGAAACCAATCCAACATTTGATAGTCCATATCTCCCAGAGCTTTCCATTCTAACTCCCTATGAGGGGTATTGAGAGGCTTGATGTTCAGTGCAATTGGAGTTTCCATGGTCTATTAAGCTTCTGACTTGTAGGTGAACTGGTTGAAGTAGGCAGAACAACACAGCGGTGATTACTTGCAATGAAAGTGTGAATTTTAGGGACCAGAGGGTGAAGTGGGCACACAGCACATGAAATACTGTTTGAATTATGAATAAGACCAATGTCTGGTCTCACTCTGTCTTTTGTGGCAGGTTTTTAATGGATTGACCAACTGTCTCACGATTGCGCGAGCAGTTTACAGTTTTTTATAAGAACTCGGGAAATCAAGGCTCAGCTGGTGGTTTTCGAGCTTGCAGTTGGAAATAGAGGCTTTGCAGAGGGAATTTGCTGGTAAAGTGATGAGTTTTAGTGTCCTTTGAGCCTTCTGAGTAATTTACAGACAATTTAGGCGTATGGAGGATAAATGATGAGAAATACCTGGTAAACAGCGAGCAGTGGTCGTAAATGTGGGCAGAATTGGTGCTCTGGAGGTCTCCAGGTCGATTCTAGCGGGGTGGCGCAGTTTTGGACGTAAAAGACCATGCAGCGGAAACAATAGCAAATGAGCGAAAAAGTATGTAAAACGTGATTTTTGGCCAAAATATGGACCTTTTGGCAATTTGGCTCTTTTTCTCGGATGACGTCAGCATGACGTCATAGGGTGGGGTCAAGCTCGGATGACGTCAGCATGACGTCATCGGTTGAGGTGGCGAGCTGCTATTGGTCCACGGGGATGATGCGGTGGCAGACACGTTGGCACAGGGGCGAACAAAAGTACTGATGCGATGGCAGGGTGGCGATGACCTGGGTCTGACGTGGGACCAGCAAACCGGGCGGTAAGTGCCATAGTGGTTACGGTTAAGTGCCATAGCGGTTACGGTTTCTCGGAGCGCTTACGATACGGCCCTGATTTTGTCAGAGGCCGCTCCGAGAGACCCGAGAGGGTGACGCGTGGCCGCACACTGACGTAACCCTTCGTCATTTTCTCGGGCGCTAATCGTCAGGCGCGGGGGCCGCTCCGATATCAATGAGGGCCATCGGATCACATGGGCCCGATCCGACGGTGGACGGAAGGGCGATGTAATCGAACAATACGGAGCGGGGGGCGGGTTTAATTTATTATTTGTTTTGAAAGCTGCGCCCAGCGGAAAACATTAGGATATGGGTTTTGTAAGGCTTTCAATGTATTTCGGAAAATCACATATATGCGCCGAGACTTTGGAAAAGCGGTAATAGGTGGGTTTTTGGGTTTTTTCATAATTTCAAAGGGGTTATGGGTAGGAGGGGTTTTTACAAGGTTTTTTCTTTACAATCAAAGGCTTAATGGGTGGAATGACTTCAAAGAAGGGAGAGGGGTAGGGTTTAGGTTCATCAAAGTGACCAGATGCCAATTTGATCCCTGACAGAGGATTTATTGGCTATAATGCCAAGGGGAGGGATATTTATACAAAATTTGGGGTTTATACACCATGGTGTTAATAATATTAGGGGAAATGTAATATAGGGGATTTACATAGTAAAGTTAGAGTTAATATGGGGGGAAGATGTGAATGAGGGGGGAAATCATTAAGTTTATTTGAAACTTACTTAGTTTAGGGAGTCGATCAAAATGAAAGAGTTTAGACAAGAAATGTGGCTTCTAAAAAGATTAAGAACCACCATGAAACCATAATCTCTTCCATGAATCTCAGCTGATGAGGGAGTGTTAGTAATGAAATGGAGAGGGGAAGAAGGGAGGTTAGACATGCTTCTTGCTTGCTGCAACTTGATGAAGAATGACACCTTCTCAATTCATTGATTTTGCTTTGGTAAACAGAGTTAGCACACATGCGACTGATAAGAAATGACCCTTCTGCAACCCCAACTGCCTACCCATCTATTTGCCTAGCATTTTTTACTTCTTCTTGGAGGGTGCACTTGGACTTGCAGACCCTTACTTGCCTTTTCTTTTCTTTGGCTTTTCTTTTGTTTTTCTATCTACTTCTACCCTTATTTCTTCCAAGGTCCCAGATTAAGCTGTTGGGAGCCTTTTTTCTCTACCTAAACTACTTGTCTGCCAAGATTAAACAGTTTGGACAGACTCTTTTCTCTATTCTACAACTGAAAATTTAAAACATGACATGGTCCAGATTAGACTGTTGGACCATCCATCAAAATTTGAGTCCATACCAAGCTATAAGCATAGATTGGATTCTCTCGGAAATATGTGATCTTTGAATCATCAAAGCAGAGCATATTTGGACCTTTTCATAGCCAATCATGAAATATGAAACCTATTGGTATAGGTAGCTAACAGTGGCTCCACATGGGGATGGTGTTTCAATTGAAAGACCAAGAACAGCAGGTCAGATTGCCTTGCTCCTTGACTGCTCTTGCCAATCTTGAAGTTTGCTGCTTTGAAATGCCAAAATTGTGTGCTTCTCTTCTTGGTAGACCTCTGATTCTATTTACCTTTTGCTGGCAGTTTTAAGAAAACTTTGAGAAATTTCATATTTATATGTTGATAGAAAATAATATATACATCTGGATATGTACAAGGGAAAACTCAGGGTGCACTTATGGGTGATATTCAAAATAGTGCTTCAGCATCCTGCCATTCACAGGACCTTCATCCAAATCAGTTTCATTGAGAATCTTAAGGAAATAAGTGTTGTTTCCTTGTACTACTTGGACAGCAAATGGTCCTCTCCAAAGGGAGTCAAATTTTCCATGTTTTCCCTTATCCTCTCTTCTTGCATCCCACTTGAGGACTTTGTCACCAATGTTGAAATCTTCTGCCTTAGTTCTTCTATCAAAGGCCTTCTTTAATTTTTCTTGTAGAACTTGCACTCTGCTGAAAACTTGGTCTCTAGTTTGTTGTAAACATATGATTTGATTGATTCTTCTTTGCATATCATTTGGTTCAGCTTGGCTTTCTTGAAGAAGTTTCATAACAGGCACCCCTAGTGATGAAGGAAATTTGGCCTCTAATCCATAAACCAACTCATATGGGCTGGTCCCAATTGATCTTTTGGTTGTTAGTCTATTTGCCCATAGGGCATTCACAAGCTTCTTATGCCAATTCTTTTTGTTCTCTTCTAGCACTTTCTTTATGATGTTTACCAGACTTTTATTTGATGACTCAGCAAGGCCATTACCTTGGGGATAGTATGCAGCAGAATGGCCCAAGGTGACGTGAAATTTATGGCAGAAGTTCACCATTTTCTTGGATCTGAAAGCAGCAGCATTGTCTGTTATTATTTTGTCAGGACAGCCAAATCTAGCCAATATGTTGTTCTCCAAAAACTGAATGATAGTGGAATCATTTGCTTGTCTGCATGGAACAGCTTCAATCCACTTAGTGAAGTAGTCTGTGGCTGTTAATATCCATCTATGTTGGCCTGAAGATGAGGGATGAATTTCCCCAATGAAATCCAAGCCCCATTGTTGAAAAGGTCTCTCTGTTGCAATAGGCCTTAAGGGAAGTGGCAGCAACTGTCTCTTTCCCTCAAACACTTGACATTTGTGACATGAGGTGGTGAATTTCTTGATATCGGAGAACATGGTGGGCCAGTAGTACCTAGCCCTTAGTATCTTATCCACACTGGACTTCCAGTACAAGTGTCCACCACAGTCACCTGCATGAAATTCCTTTATGATATTGTCAGTTTCATTCTCAATTAGGCAGTTTAGCAATATTCCTTCATGGTTTTTCCATAACAAATTTCCATCCATAACACAAAATTTAGAAGCTTTCATTTTTAAAAACCTACATTTAGTTCTGGACAATCCTGGGGGAGCACACAGGTTTTGTAATACATAACATATATCAGAGTACCAAGGGGATTGTTCAAAGGCTACATTGATCTTTGGAGTCGCCAGCTCCGGTTCACTGTCCAGCTGGTTAATGTCTAAGGCTTGGAAATTTGCTTCTGTCATTAATTTGGCCAAGCCTTGCCCTTTTATTAGTTTTGTAGGTTTTATCTCAATATCAAATTCTAAGATGTTGGCAATCCACTTTCCTCTTCTGCCCTCTAAATTTTCTTGGGTGATAATGTCTTTGACAATAGGACTTGGGACATATGCTATAACATGAGAATAAAGGATATAAATCCTGAAGTCTTTAATGGCTTTGACTAAAGCATAAGCTTGCTTTTCCATGATTTGATACTTTAAAGGTGCATCTCTAAGAGCTTTGCTAAAGAAAGCAATTGGCTTTTCATTTCCTTGGTCATCCTTTTGCAATAAAACGGCAGCAATAGTATGCTGGGAGGCAAAAGAGAAAATGATAAAGTCCCTGTCAAATCGAGGATTGGTCAAGACTGGGGTTTGGGTAAGGGCCAGTTTTATACTTTCAAAGGCTTGATTGGCTTCAACAGTCCACTTGACTTTTGAATCCTTTTTTAGCATGTTATTTAATAATCTGATTAGCTCTGCTAAGTTTGGGATAAACCTTCTCAAGAAATTGATTTTTCCCAAGAATCCTTGCAACTCTTTGACATTTCTAGGGTGGGGCATTTGTAGGATAGCCTGTATCCTATCTGGGTCAATTCTAATGCCATCTTTAGAAATGATGTGGCCCAATAGTTTACCTTCCTCTAAACCAAACAGGGATTTCTTGGGATTCAGGGAAATTCCATATTTTCTGCATTTTAGGAAGATCTGTCTCAAATGTTTTATATGTTCTTGGTCTGATTTTGAGAAAGGTGTAAGGTCATCTAGGTAAATGACTAAAAAGTCATGAATCTCTTTGGAAAAAGCAATATCCATTGCTCTTTGAAAAGTTGCCCCTGCATTTTTCAATCCAAAAGGCATCTTTACATATTTGAAAGTTCCCCATGGGGTGGTGAATGTTGTTTTATCTTGATCATCAGGGTGCACCAGGATTTGATTGAAGCCTGAAAATCCATCCAGTAATGAGATCCTTGAGGCCCCTACCACTCTTTGGAGAATGTGATCCATCTTGGGTAAGGGATAGTTGTCTTTGAGGGATACTTGGTTCAGATTCCTTAAGTCCACACACAGCCTAATTTCACCAGTCTTCTTTCTTGTAGGGACTAAGTTGGAGATCCATTCAGAGAATCTGATTGGTGCTATGATGCTAGCCTTGAACATTTTCTGTACCTCTTGTTCCATTGCTGGGAGAAGCATAGGATTGATTCTCCTCAATTTTTGTTTAAAGGGCTTTTGATCAGGTTTGAGAGGGATTGTATGCTGGATAACAGAGGTGTCATAGGATTTTAGGTCCTCATAACTCCATGCAAATACATCCTGGAACTCTTTAAAGAGGTCAATGTACTTAGGCTTTTGGTCAGGAGGTAAAGAAGCAGACAATTTAATTATTTTGGGTTTGTCAATTGTACCTATGTTGCATTCTTCAATGGCTGCATTTAAGGGCTGCATTTTTGGTTTTCTGGGGATATCATTTGAATCAAAGATGTCCTCAAGTGGGGTTAGGCTTGTTGGTAGAAAATTTTCTTTCAGCTCTATGATTTCAGTTTCAGCATTGGCCACTTCCTCACCTTTGATTGATTGAATTTGCTGAATGTTGTCTTCGTTGAAAATAGTTGGATTTAGCATTTGTTTTGCTGTTCTAGGTGATATTGGGTGAGTAATCTGTTGAAACTGTATTTGTGATGGACTTGCTCCGTCAAGTATTTGTGATTGACTTGCTGTATCAAGTATTTGTGATTGACTTGCTGTATCAAGTATTTGTGATTGACTTGCTGTATCAGTGTCAATATTTAATCCTGCAAATTCTTGCCGTAGGGTTAAAAAATGGTTTATTTGCTTGTCATCCTCAAATACTTGCCAATCATTAATATTGTTTGGAATGGAGGGTCTGTGTTTTACCTCAGCTGTAAAACAATGATGAGGCTCAAAAGGCAGCTTGCAGGTACTTGCAAAGGTGGCTAAACTGTGAGCATGTAGATTGTGGGTTCTAGGAATTTTAGTGATTTGGAATTCAGAGAAAAAGTTTAGCACCTCAGCAACAGCAGACCTATAAGTCCTTAGTCTTTTGTCATTGGTGACAAAGTTTCCCTTCACTTGTTGAATAACTAGATCTGAATCACCCATGATTGAAACCCTGGCAGCTTGTAAGAACCTTACTAACTTGAGGCCTAGTAAAAGAGCTTCATATTCTGCCATGTTGTTAGTACATCTGAAATTCAGTCTATAGGCTCTGCCTTCTGCATGACTATTTTCTTTATTGTGTACCCAAACTCCAGCTCCTGCCCCTAATTTGTTGACTGAGCCATCAAATTCAAGGAACCATAGAATATCTTGTTGTGGGGGAGATTTGATGATCTGTTCATGGGCTGGCAATGTGAGTAGCAGTTGTGGTTTTTTCTCTAGCTTGTCTTCTAGGACAGTCTCATCGTTTGATTGGATGTTCTTGACAACTAGGGCAGCAGCAACATCTAGTGTTTGATTGACTGTTGTTTCATGGGTGGTAATACTTTCATTTGAGTCTTCCTCTTGTATGAATATCTTGGTTTCAACCTCACCTTTTGAGGGAGTTGTGGTGTCATTGAAGAGAATGTATGAGTCTATGTCTGAATGGACAGCATATATAGGAAAGTTTTGAGGCTTTTCTTCACTGCTGACCATGTATTTCATTAGTGTTTCTCTGTACAGTCTTTTTGGTTGCCCAAAAACAGAGATGGTGGCATATGACATGTCTAATTGCAGGGAACCTTGGAGTTTAGCTCCCCAATATCTTGACAACAGCATCCCATACTTAGGTGGAATATTAGCAACTACCACATCCATTAGGATTGTCTTGTTTGGGTATTGGACCAGAGATACACATAAATCTTTTATGAGACCTAGACACTTGACTTGGCTGGAGTCAAAGGAAAACAGGTCCTTGTATGGTCTTGTTATGTCTAGATTCAATCTTTCCATGACTGCTTTTGGCATGAGATTGTGAGAGGCACCTGAGTCAAACATTGCATTATGTAATATTTTATCATGAATATGTAAGCTGACATAGAAAGGTAATACCCCTGTAACTACCGTTTTTCCATCCACTTCTGGGCCAAACAGGAGTTCTGGGGTGTCATCCAGCACATTGACATCATCTTTGTTGCTAGTGAGTTGAAGGGACTTCTTGATCTGTAGCTTATAGATGTCATGCTTGGCTAGTTCTAAAAGAGGAATAGCTATCTTTAGTTTACCAATTTCAGCTTCTAGGTCAAAAGGTTTTTCAGGTTGGATTTGGGGTTATAGGTGACAGTCCTTTCCTTGTTCATTACATCTTCTTCTTGATTTTTATCTTGACTTTGGGACTTGCCTCTTTTACTCATCTCTTGGGGAGTAACATTTAAATTAGGATAAGAAGGTGAAGTGGCCATGGGCTTCTGTTTTAAGGACAGTGGTTCAGTGATCTCCTCAATAATCACTTCTTCTGTAGGTGAATTTATTTTGTCATTAGGTTCTGTGACTATGACTTTTTCAGGCTGCTGATTATCCTTTATCTTTTTAGGCTGGTTTACATTTATAGTTCTGCTCCTCAGCTTGTATTGTTTATGGACTTCATAGACAGTAGTATCATAGCCTTGTTTGAAGTCAAAGGATTCACCTGACTTAGTTTGGAACAGTTTGATTTCATCATCCTCATAATCTTCTTGTGTTAAGAAAACTTGACTTTCACCATCTAGACCCATTAAATTAATCTCAGGGTCTTCATTGGGCTCTATTGATGTGGAAGTTTCTGCATAATTTTCTTGAAAAGGGGGCCTTATGTCTTGGTCAGCACTGGCCTTGCCAACATTTGGGTTTTGAGTTCTCCTAAAATTTGGATTCCTAGGAGGGTTGTTTTGTGGTGCTTCCCATGATGATTTTCTTTCAACCGATTCCACTCTGTCACCTAATCTCTTCATTCCATTGAGTATTGCATCTAGCTTTTGATCAAAGGCAGAGGGTTCCTCTTTGAAAACAGTCCTCTTTTCCAACCTTGCCCTGTTTCTTTTGGCAATTAGGTTGGATTCCACTGTGACAGCAACCCTTTGGGCTTCTGCAAGGGATTGAGGATCTCTTTCCTTCAACTGATAGGCCATGTCAGGGTCAAAACCATCAGGGAATTTGTACAAGGCTAAATCAGGAGGAGGTCTTAAATTTTGTGGAATTGCGTTATATACATTGTTAAATCTTGCACAATACTCCAAAACAGTCTCTTGGGGACCTCTTTTGATAGTGTCATATTCCCCAAGTATGTGCAGAGGATCTTTCTTCTTCTCCCATCTACTAGTAAAGGCTTGATACAGTTCATCAGGATTTGTGATGGAATTTGCATTCAGGGATCTAAACCAAGTTCTTACATCCCCAGTTAGGCTTTGAACAAACATCCTCATTCTGACACTGTCATCATCTATTTCATAGGTCTCAAAATGGTCTTGCATCCTTTTAGCATGCTGGACGGCTGTCAGAGGGCCGTTGGAGTCAAAATATGAGATTTTGGTTTGGTAATCTTGGGGTAGAGCTGCAGCATTAGCTGGTATCTGCAAGGGTGCATATCTGTTAGCCATATTTACAGGGTTTAGAGGATTAATAGGGGTAGCTGGGATAATAGGAACAGTGGGTATCACTGGGGTGATAAGTAGGGGTGAACCTAGAGTGTTGGTCAAGGGGATATGTGCAGTGGATGAAGATGTGAGAGGAGGACTTTGAGATGTGGATGGTGAACTAGGGGAACTAGGGGTAGACCGGAAAAGGACCTTGCATGGGGTAGAGATAAGGCTAGGATGATCTGAATCTGAGGTTAAATCAGCAGGCTGCTCCTGCTTTTGCTGCCTCCTAATGTTTCTTGGGATGGTATTTGGATTATCAACAATGATGGGTGGATTAGGGTCAAGATTTGCCCTAGTGTGCCGTGGATTTTTCTTAGGAGCCAGTTTCTAACTTTTTTTTAGGATTTTTACAGGAAGTTTTATATCTGCAAGGACTGGATGAAGATTTTGGAATGGCTATATATATTTCAAAGCTAAGATGAAGATTCCCTAAAAAAGCTCCTCCCTAAAGCTGTCAATGTGATACAGAAACAGTTTAAAGGCCTCTTGACTGATTTCAGGCTTGATAGTAGCTATGGAAGATAGATAGTATTTGAAAAATCTCAAGCACTCCCCAGTGGAGTCGCCATTTATGTTAACACCCAGGTTGTTCCCTATGACTCCCAAGGGAATACGGCCGGGGTAACCACTAACCAATCTTTGGATCACAGTTCCTAGCCAAACTGTAATCAGAGAGGGCTCTCTCTTTATAATTTGTCTCTGTTTTGAGGGTGTTTTAGGCTAGTTATTATGCTCAGGTTTTTGGTTTATTATTTTGGTTGAAGGATATCTTTCTGTACTTGAAGTGTGCAATCTGCAGATGAGTTTATTTCATTGGGCAATGGAGTCTGTGGCTACAAGTGTTTAGAAACCTTGAGATGATTTACTGAAATTACAGGGCCAATTAAATATTCCATATAAAAAAATTAGATTATGATGGTGATATGTGAACAACCAGTGAAAAGCATTCAAGAATTTTCCACTAAGCTCGGGTGTGGGAATGAGATAGATGCCTCAGGAGCAAACTTGAATTCCTGAAAATATTTATCACAGTGAGAGATATAGCTTGAAAGTGTAGCAATTAAGAATTACACCTTATTTTCTCTATCTGGAAGAAAACATTTATAACAGCTTAGATTGAGTTCAGGGTAATCTGTGATTAAATCCTGGAACTATTCTTTTACTTTGCCATTAAGAGTAAAACACAGAAAAATGAAAGAACATGAAATACTAGAAAACATATAACACAGAGGTTAAAAGAAGACTTATTGTGCTATGAAACATGCAGGAATCCTGTAACAATCAGCCAGCCACCACAGTGCATCAAGGAACACAGAGCTTTGGAAATTCCATCCACCTTTTGTATTATTTCTCTGAGAGTTATACAGCAACAGAAGTATATAAATGAAATCAACAACAACCCTTGCAAACTCATGCAAAGGGGACTTTATAGAAATTTTTATACAAAATATCTCAGGCATTGAGTCATCTGAGAGAGAAATATCTTCATTACTTCGTACAAAAAAGTAGAAAAGAAGTTATTACAGCTTTGAATGCAGCATAACTGCTCTTTAAGTCTGTCAGAGGATATTTTGACCTTTGGAGGTCAGTGAGTCGGTTGAACCACTTTGCTTTAATGCTGGAAAATGTGTCTTTACATTTGCTGCGCTGTATTTTCTCGGCCCTGCCACCTGTGACTGTGCTTGCTGCTGTGGTGACCGAATGGCCCTGCTGAGTTGGCTCAGCCTTTCATCTTTCCTCTGTATGCTTATCTACCAAAATTTTCCCTGTGTATGATCACTTATAAATTGGACAAAACATAACATTACAGGTTCTAGCTTGATAATATCATCTGTGTCAATTTATTCCATACTTCCTGTGTGGGCAATTGGTGCTTGACAATTGCCTCTATGGTTTCATCTGCTTCTGTATATTTGTAGAAATTTGGAGGCACATCGAACAGATGATTGATCTCGTTCATGATAAAAAATAGGTTTTCCACCCTATTATATAGAGTCTGCCCTGATGCTGGCCCTGATTCTGCTGAAGTGCTGGGTTGTCCTGCAATTTGACTTGCAGCAAAGGCATTGACCCTTTTAGCATAGTTTTCATGGGTTAGCAGTCTTCCCACACTGCTTAGTAAGCTGGGGAGGCCTCTGTTTTGTAATACCTGAAACCTGTCCATGAACTTGTTGATTTCGGTCTGCATGTCTTGGGTTCTCCTTTCTAATGTTCCAACCAGGTTTCTTAATGTCAGGACCCTTTTAACCATTGAGATTGTCTCAGTACTGTGAGCAATTCCCATGGTGGCCAGTTGAGAGCTTGTCCTGTTATTCAATATGTTGATCATTCTGTTGGCAGCATCAGGCATGTTGCCAAGGCTTGCTCTTGCTCTGTGTATTTCCCTATTTGCCTTTGTAATGAGTACTGACTGTTCATCTATGGTCTCAATGAACTGCCACTGATTGGTAATGGACTGGCCAATATTGGCCCAAAGGACTGTTTTGAGCTCTGCTGTCACCTTATCCAGTGTGAGCTCTTTCTCAAGCTCAGTTATTCTCTTTTTGAGAGCTCTTATATCTCTTTCCTTCTCAGCCACATTCTGTTTGCTTTTGTCATATCTTTCATTTACTTTAGCCAAAGATTCTTTGGCTTGATTAAGCTCTAACATTTGAGCTTCCAGGACTTGAATTTCATTTTGAAGCTTCTGCATATCCAGACTATGAGTCTGCTCTGTTGTTGGTGCAGCTGTGGATGTAGTTGGTGCTGTAGGTTCTGTTTGCTGAGGAGAAGGAGCAGTAGTTGGAGCAACTTCCTCAAGGTTGATTACTTCAGGAGGAGGCTTTGAGGTTTGCCCTTCTTCTCTTTGTTTCAAGGCTGCCTGTAGTGCTGCCTTTGCAGCCTCCGATTCTCCCAGCTTTTCCTGAGTTTGGATTAGCTGCTTGTATAGAGATATCAACAAGGTTGTGGCCTCTTGATCATGTCTTTGCTGGGCAACATCATCTGTTTGAGGGTGAATTGAGGCTGGGAGTTTGATCTTTCTCCTCAAGGCTGCCATGTCTGCATCCCTCAATTTTAATATCTCTTGTATGCCCTTGATATCTTTGGGATCATGCCCAATCTCTATGATGATGTCCTCTAAGGACCTTATTCTGTTGTCTTTTGCCTGGGATGATGCTCTCTCCAACTCTAACTGAGAGGCTGTATTGTTAAGGCTATTTTGTAGCCTGTAGTTATCCAATGTTTGGTCTGCCAAGGAAGCATAGACCATCTCACCCGTTTGCTTATGCAGTTCTATCTTGTCCATTGGGTGGATATCCTTGGCAAGGACTTCCAGGTTAGTCCTTAAGTAGTCAGAGGCAGATTGGGGCTGCACTGCTGTTGGCATAAAATGACTCATGATCATTTTGCCTTCCTGCACATCATATGCAGACATGAGTCTTTGTTGATTGGTGGGAGCCATGTTCAACAGATGGTTATACAGCTGTATCTTGATGGGCTCATTTCTCCTCTTAATGTCGATGAACTGCTGTTTAATGCTGGGTCCACCTTCTCTTTGCTGATTTGAGGAACTCACTTCACCTCCCATTGCTCTATCCTGTTCCTGTTGAAAGGAACTTGCTGATGCTTCCCTGCTGGGTGGGACCATACCAAAAGACTGTCCTATTGGCATTTCTTCCTCTGAGAAGGGATTGATTCTCTGTCTTTTCTCCCCATGAGTTGCTGATGTTGTAAGGGGAGTCTCTCTATCCCTTTTCCTGCTTGTATCCTCCTTTTGTGGAGTTTGGAGGATTGATGCCTCAGCTGAAGTTTCTTGCCCTGGAGGCACAGTTTGTTCAGTGGATTTAGGGGCTTCCACTGTTTGCTCTTGCTGGACAGGCTGTTCCTACCTTTGTTCTTCCTGTTGTTGCTGTTCTTCTTGCTGCTGCACTTCTCCCTGCTGCTCCATCTCTTCTTGTTGCTGCACTAGGGTTTCCATTTGCTCTTCTGTCATAGGAGGTGGCTGTTCCACCTGTTTTTCTTTGCTTTTGTTAGCTGTCTGTGGAGTATTCATGGCAGCTTGCTGATGTGTTGTTGAGGATGATGCAGCTGCTCCAAGTTGTCTTTTGTATGAGAGGGGGACCTGTCCACAAGTTTCTAAGTCAGCTTCTTTTTGAATATTTCTAGCCTCTCTTTCTAGCAGCTCTTCACTAGTAATTTCCTCTTCTAGGGTGCCCTCTTCCCAGCTCAATGCATTGGCATACTGCTCAATCTCAGGCTGCCTCACATGTGAATAGGTACCCAATTTGTAT
The DNA here is from genome assembly GCA_031772625.1 of Pinus tabuliformis. Classification (NCBI taxonomy): domain Eukaryota; kingdom Viridiplantae; phylum Streptophyta; class Pinopsida; order Pinales; family Pinaceae; genus Pinus; species Pinus tabuliformis. The sequence continues at coordinate 1,200,033,976 of CM062809.1, read as the reverse complement.
CTTATCCTCCTGAGGGAAACAAAATGATTAGGGTCATAGGGTATCCACTCAAAACTAGTTTGCAGTTTGAGAGCCTCTAGGATACTATTTGCCTCTTTCCATCCCTCTTCTTTTTTGTTATATAGGAAGGGGCCCAGCTGGCTCCTTACCTTCAACTGTGCCTTCTTGTTCTTACTTTGGAAGTGGAGGTAGTCAGCATTCCCAAATTGCCTGAAGTATTCTAGGGAAAAAAGTCTCATAGGGACATACCTTGGCAGCCTATAAGGCTTCAACTCACATCCATATACTCTAATGACTGTATGGTCTTGGTAAAGGTACCAATTACCAATGCTGTAGGTTTTGTTTAGATGGAGAATTCTCCTCATGTCATCAGTTAACCTTAGAGGAGGAACACCATACAATAATGTCATAGCTGGATGAATGAATAAGTCTATGAACTCACAGTATGTGTATGGTGACACAGAGGTGCAATGAAAAACAGAGGTCCAAAACACAACTGACCTTGGATTCCCCTGGCTATTAACTTGCTTCAGGGGAATGAGGAAGCTGCCTGGTTGATAAAACAAGAATAGATGGTAAATGTAGGAAGTGTATCTGAACAGTCTTTCCCTTTGCAGATTCATCAGCTGGTCATGGATCCTATCTGCAATATATGTGGCATAGTCATAATGTACAGCTGGGGGCTTTCCAGGAGAGAACATAGACAACATTGCCATTATAATATCATCCACATCCTCCATTCCCCTGAACCCTAGGACATAGCTGATCAAATCCACTAGCATTCTGCCCAATTCATTTAAGTATGCATATCCAATAGGAGGAGTTCTGATGGCTTCAGAGCCTGGTTGTACAAACAGCTGGTTGATTTTGATGATCTGGTCATTTGACAACTTAGTTCCCTTCTTTATCAAGTTCTGCATGTAGAGGGGGGTCAATGGTTTTGCAGTGTGGAAATGCAGCATCTCATTTATGCTCTCTGGGGTGATATGGAACAGAATTGAGCCTGTGGGGCTGAGGACAGCTCTTTGGCATGGATCATAGCACTCCTGGCATCTGTGGATCAATTCTGGCATAGGATTTACCTGGGGGAGGTTGTATATGGGCAAGTTTGAGTCCCAAATCCCTAGGATATCAGCTCCACTAAGGTGCTGGGCTTTCAACTCATTTAGCATCTGAATATTATATTTAGAGCCTAATGGAAACCAATCCAACATTTGATAGTCCATATCTCCCATAGCTTTCCATTCTAACTCCCTATGAGGGGTATTGAGAGGCTTGATGTTCAGTGCAATTAAAGTTTCCATGGTCTATTAAGCTTCTGACTTGTAGGTGAACTGGTTGAAGTAGGCAGAACAACACAGCGGTGATTACTTGCAATGAAAGTGTGAATTTCAGGGACCAGAGGGTGAAGTGGGCACACAGCACATGAAATACTGTTTGAATTACGAATAAGACCAATGTCTGGTCTCACTCTGTCTTTTGTGGCAGGTTTTTAATGGATTGACCAACTGTCTCACGATTGCGCGAGCAGTTTACAGTTTTTTATAAGAACTCGGGAAATCAAGGCTCAGCTGGTGGTTTTCGAGCTTGCAGTTGGAAATAGAGGCTTTGCAGAGGGAATTTGTTGGTAAAGTGATGAGTTTTAGTGTCCTTTGAGCCTTCTGAGTAATTTACAGACAATTTAGGCGTATGGAGGATAAATGATGAGAAATACCTGGTAAACAGCGAGCAGTGGTCGTAAATGTGGGCAGAATTGGTGCTCTGGAGGTCTCCAGGTCAATTCCAGCGGGGTGGCGCAGTTTTGGACGTAAAAGACCATGCAGCGGAAACAATAGAAAATGAGCGAAAAAGTATGTAAAACGTGATTTTTGGCCAAAATATGGACCTTCTGGCAATTTGGCGCTTTTTCTCGGATGACGTCAGCATGACGTCATAGGGTGGGGTCAAGCTCGGATGACGTCAGCATGACGTCATCGGGTGAGGTGGCGAGCTGCTATTGGTCCACGGGGATGATGCGGTGGCAGACACGTTGGCACAGGGGCAGACAAAAGTACTGATGCGATGGCAGGGTGGCGATGACGTGGGTCTGACGTGGGACCAGCAAACCGGGCGGTAAGTGCCATAGCGGTTACGGTTAAGTGCCATAGCGGTTACGGTTTCTCGGAGCGCTTACGATATGGCCCTGGTTTTGTCAGAGGCCGCTCCGAGAGACCCGAGAGGGTGACGCGTGGCCGCGCACTGACGTAACCCTTCGTCATTTTCTCGGGCGCTAATCGTCAGGCGCGGGGGCCGCTCCGATATCAATGAGGGTTGTCGGATCACATGGGCCTGATCCGACGGTGGACGGAAGGGCGATGTAATCGAACAATACGGAGGGGGGGGGGGGCGGGTTTAATTTATTATTTGTTTTGAAAGCTGCGCCCGGCGGAAAACATTAGGATATGGGTTTTGTAAGGCTTTCAATGTATTTCGGAAAATCACATATATGCGCCGAGACTTTGGAAAAGCGGTAATAGGTGGGTTTTTGGGTTTTTTCATAATTTCAAAGGGGTTATGGGTAGGAGGGGTTTTTACAAGTTTTTTTCTTTACAATCAAAGGCTTAATGGGTGGAATGACTTCAAAGAAGGGAGAGGGGTAGGGTTTAGGTTCATCAAAGTGACCAGATGCCAATTTGATCCCTGACAGAGGATTTATTGGCTATAATGCCAAGGGGAGGGATATTTATACAAAATTTGGGGTTTATACACCATGGTGTTAATAATATTAGGGAAAAGGTAATATAGGGGATTTACATAGTAAAGTTAGAGTTAATATGGGGGGAAGATGTGAATGAGGGGGGAAAATCACTAAGTTTATTTGAAACTTACTTAGTTTAGGGAGTAGATCAAAATGAAAGAGTTTAGACAAGAAATGTGGCTTCTAAAAAGATTAAGAACCACCATGAAACCATAATCTCTTCCATGAATCTCAGCTGATGAGGGAGTGTTAGTTATGAAATGGAGAGGGGAAGAAGGGAGGTTAGACATGCTTCTTGCTTGCTACAACTTGATGAAGAATGACACCTTCTCAATTCATTGATTTTGCTTTGGTAAACAGAGTTAGCACACATGCGACTGATAAGAAATGACCCTTCTGCAACCCCAACTGCCTACCCATCTATTTGCCTAGCATTTTTTACTTCTTCTTGGAGGGTGCACTTGGACTTGCAGACCCTTACTTTCCTTTTCTTTTCTTTGGCTTTTCTTTTGTTTTTCTATCTACTTCTACCCTTATTTCTTCCAAGGTCCCAGATTAAGCTGTTGGGAGCCTTTTTTCTCTACCTAAATTACTTGTCTGCCAAGATTAAACAGTTTGGACAGACTCTTTTCTCTATTCTACAACTGAAAATTTAAAACATGACATGGTCCAGATTAGACTGTTGGACCATCCATCAAAATTTGAGTCCATACCAAGCTATAAGCACAGATTGGATTCTCTCGGAAATATGTGATCTTTGAATCATCAAAGCAGAGCATATTTGGACCTTTTCATAGCCAATCATGAAATATGAAACCTATTGGTATAGGTAGCTAACACTATTCATCTTTGAAAAAAATTGAGTATGATTCACTTGAGGTTGGTTATGACTTCTGTTTATCCTTGGAGAAAACTGAGTCTGATTTACCTAGTGATCTGCCTTATGCCTTTGCTGACGATTATCATACTGTTCATTGTTCTTTGCTACATCAAAATAGCTTTTAGTGAAGGTTAACGGCTTCTGTGCTTCTTCAGTATATCCAAGACCTGTATTTATCAGAGGAGAATGTTGTACTTTGATAATTTCATTTAAGGTTTCTAATCCTTTAGAAAATCTAAGATTGAGAGATTTTGTTTTCTCAAGATCCTTTCTTAGACCCACAATTTCACATTCTAGTTTTTCATTATGTTTTTCTCTTTCAGCAAGTTGATATGTCAAGGTATCTATAATCATATTCTTTTATTCTAAATAGATTTTGAGTTCAGAAATTTCTTCATGAAGTTCATCTTCTTCTAAAGCATCCAAAAATTTATCATCTTCATAAACCATTAGAAGTCTATAGTCATTCCTATTTTCATCTTCATCACTATTTGATAATCCATCGTTATCTTCATGAGTATAGTAGCTCTTTTTACTTACACTTTTTTTTCTATTCCATTTTGCAGATTCCTTCCTTTTATCATATTTATCTTTATGAGGACATTTGGCAGCATAATGACCAACTCTACCATAGGCAAAACATTTGAAAGGTAGTTTACCTCTAAATCTTCTGGAATCCCATTGAAGCTTCTTGACAAAGTTTACTTCATCTTCTTCTTCTAAAATATGTCTTGATTCATTGAGTTCTCCTTTTCCTTTTGTTGAAGCTTTAAATGTGGCTTCTTTCATATCTGATGGGCCTCCTTTTCTCATCTCAAAGGCAGTTAAGATTCCATGAAGCTATGTCATAGTAATAGTCTGTAGATCTAATTTTTCTTATTTGGCAAATAATTTTGATTCAAATTTAGCAGACAAGGATCTTAAGAATTTCTCAACTAAGGTAACTTCCTTTATCTCTTCACCCAGATTTTTCATGCAATTAACAACCTCATCTATGCGTAAGAAGTAACTACAAATAATTTCATCATTGTGCATCTAAGAGTTTCATATTGAATTATGAGAGTTTGCAGTTTAGCATGTTTTACCTGAGAGTCTCCTTCGTAGCTTAGAACAATTTTGTCCCATATTTCTTTGGCTGATTTGAGCTACATAACTTTGATAAACTCTGATTGTGACAGACTTCCCAATAATGTATTGACAACCTTGGCATTGGTTTCATATTTCTTTTTACCTGCCATATCTGAGTTGCTGATGGAAAAGTATATCCTCCTTCCACGATTTCCTAGACATCTGTTCCAAGTGATTGAAGGTAGGTTGTGGTTATTATCTTCCAATAAACAAATTTTCTCCCATAAAAGATTGGCAGTCTGACAGATCCCCTGCTTTCTTGATTACTCATGATGATGGATCTTCCTTCAAGCGATCAAGCTTCTTCAGAAGGACCTGCTCTGATACCAATTGTTGGAAATAATACTGAGAGGGGCATGAATCAGTATTAGTAACTCAATAATTTTTCATTTCCATAGGTAGATTCGTATATGCTACTTTAGCTAAGTGAACTAGTGTGTACACATAACTGTTATAAAAGTAACCAGCGTATATGCAGAGAACTTTTGATTTACCAAATTTATCATGTATTGGACTTTAACTAGTATGTCAAATATTAATTAGATAGTGCAGTAAAAGTAGAATAAAGCATAAGCATCACACATGAACACCAAGATCTAAGGTGGAAACCCAATGTGGGTAAAAACCACCCGCTGCTATCGTCTCTGTCTTCTTTTAATAATAAGAAAATTCCATTTACAATTTTGTACTAGTGCAAACTTATACCAATACACAGGCCTCTACCTGCAGAAGGTTGCAACCTTCTCTCGTTTTCTAGCTACTACTGGAAGGGAGCTACAAACCCCTAGCTCTTGTACTAGCAGATATGTTTACTAGTATGTAGGTGCCAACCTACAAAAGGCTACGACCTTCTTTCTTCCTCCAAGGACCACGCTTCATAAATTTTCAGACTGGATCCAACAACAACATCATAAGTGTAATTCAGTCAAATATATCTGCATCAACCAATCACCTTTTGAACCAACCACAACCAAATCAATCAATCACTTTGACAACCCATCAATTTGATCATTCAGAATACTGTCACTACACTACAGTAACTAGAACCCAGACCTCTGCAACAGCAAACAGCAGCAACTAAAACATATTTTATAAGGTATACGCTACTTTCATGTGTCGAACATGCATGTATACGTGCCTTTCTCAAAGCCAACTAGCGTATACATCTGCGAACATTCGTTCATAATTCTGCAACTATTCCAGACTTCAATTATACCCAGATCATATCATTTACAAGATAATATATGTGTCAGTATTCAGATCTAGAATATTCATGAGCAAAAACACATAATGATAGTTCATTTTATGCCTTAAGATCTTGATCCATCATTAGATCCAGTTCCTCATCATCCGCTAAGGTTCATTCTTGGTTCAGATCCAGTAATGTAGCATAACCCAATAACCTGCATACTAGATCTTACACTTCATCAGATATTTAATACTTGCACACCTTGGCCTAATGATCTTCTCCTCCTTTTATAGTTTTAGGCCTTTCTCAATACCATGGACCAAAACCACTTAGGACCAAATACCTAGAGTCAATACCTCGGACCAGATACCTTGGACCAATACCATGGATCAAAATACCATGGACCAAATACTTCGGACCAAAAACTTAGTTTTCCAAGGTATACGTGCTTTTTATTTTGTGAAAGTGCATGTGTACATATATGGGACTTGTATACGGTTAACCTACGTGTATATGTGGCTTGGTCAATGGTGAACTTGCATATACCTTTCTTTCTTCATTCTATGAAGACTGATATGTAATTCTTTGTTGTTTACCTACTATACTATGATCTTTCATCTGCATTCTATCACATCTGATATATCTTTTGTAGATTCATCTAGTTACCATATACAAGTGAGTTGTTCTACTACAAGTGGGTTTCCATCAAGTACAACACATACATTATAATGCCAACATGCACTACACATTTCCTTAATGAGATGATCAGTGCGTTGACGGAGGAATTCCAAGTTTATCACTAGAAGAGCACACCGTATCACCCGTAGGCTAATGGGATGGTTGAAGCATTCAATAAGATATTGGAGAACATGTTGACAAAGGTTTGTAATGCACAAAGAAATGACTGGGATGGGCGTGTATCCGTAGTGCTATGGGCTTACAGGGTGAATTGCAAAACACTAACTAGACAAAAGCCTTTCAGGTTGGTTTATGGAGTAGAAGTTATGATGTAGATGGAGTACATTGTACCTAGTCTGCACATAGCAGCATTTACAGGAATGGTGGATCGCAGAGCCCTGGAAGAAAGGCCTGTGCAGCTGACAGAGCTAGAAGAGGATATATTTTTGGCTGGATTCGATCAGTAAGTTCAAAAGGAGTGTGAAAAGGCATGGCACGATTGGCACATCAAACTGTGCACCTTCAAGGTAAATGATTTAGTGTTATTATATGACAACAAGTTTGATAAATTTCCAGGAAAATTTTGGATGCATTGGCTGGGGCCCTATGTCATCAAGGATATTACCAATGGTGGATCAGTTTAGCTGGTGAATTTTAATGGAGAGCTATTTCCAGAGAAGGTGAATGGAAGCCGATTGAAGCCATACACCAGGGATCCAACCAGATGAATATATGGTGGAGGCATAGTCTTAGCGCTCCAGGTAGCTGAAAGGAGGCGCGAGACTATAAACTACACTGCCCGGGTTGTAGAGCTACGCGACTGGGGGACTGCGTGGAAGGGAGGAATATCACAGTATCAGTTGAAGCGCGAAGGGAGCTGCGCTATTGTTGTGGGGAAAAATGCCTATGCAGGACGATCCTATCCACCTAAGGTGTGACAGTGCCTTAGCAACAAACGAGTACAGCTATTCTAGTTTCTTCCTTCATGAAATGTGAAAGAAGAGAGATCAATAGACTTACCGGTGTCTTCCGTTTGTCCCTCGATCCGGTCTCTCTTCTCTTTGGGTGTTCACAGCTACTTACCTTCTTGCTTATCCAGCTTCCACTTCCTGCAAGATCACAAGAGAACAGCTACTTGCGACAAGAGAAGAACACTACACAAAGACAGATATTCACATTCATAACTAGTTTAGGATTAGAAATAAACCAAATACACTAATACATTCATACATCAAAATACATCAGCATATAGGAGAAACCAAGATAGCTTTATTGATGAATAACAAGGTTCAGGAAGAGATACAACCCAGAGGGCTCCAATCCAGCATCTCATTTCCAGCAAATGGAATTCCTATCTTCAGCCCCTTCAAAGCATTAAGCACCCAATGATTCCAGTTTCAAACCAACAACAATTCTTTGCAATAACCAAATTCCAGCCTCTAGATCTCATGGAGGAGAGATCCATATATAGATGTTTGGAGAGAGGATGAGTCAGCTTGAGATCTGACTAGTGTCCTCTCCCTCTGTCAGTTCTTGAGTCCACTTGGAGGTTCTTGCTTCCACTTGGAGATTTGGAACCTCTTACTCATCACTAGTCGAATTCCCTGAGGCAAGTGTCATTTTGGAAGCTTCCTGGGTTTTGACACCTTGAGAAATGAGCCTGCCACTTGTCCACTCTCGTTCAGTGCAGGTAGCTAGTGTTCCAGTTGACATTCAACGCAGGTAGCTAGTGTTGGCTTTGACATTCAGCGCAAACAATTAGTGTAGCCACTGAAATGATCCTGAATTGACTTGTTTTTGAGCAGTTTCTGGTGGAGAACTTCTGTGAATTGCTGTGGTTTGTTAGCCTTGTTCCTTTAGAGGTAAGAACAACATGTTTAGGGACTTTGGATCCCTTAGATTATGGACATTTCATGCTCAATGCTGTAAGGCACAAAAATGTCTATAACAGTTGCCCCCTAAAGTATGAGGCTGTTTATCGGGCGAAATGCTTTATCAGGGGGATCCGAAGTTCATCCAATGCTAGGAGGAGACCTGTAATAAGATCCAATACAATACATTATTTTTCATACTGCTTTCATGATCTAGCTGAGGTGTGCATTCCCATGCTCAGCTTTATAAATTCATTTTTCTGTACATAGAACAGACAATCGTCTGATGGTAGACTGATAATTTTGATGAAATTATCATCCTTTGAGTAGGATGATTATCTGCTGCAATGATGTACATGTCAATGTTTTTATCTTTCCTGGATATATATCGCAGCCCGGATGGATGAAACTAGATCCGGGGTCTTCAAACTCATTCGATCTTCACTCTAAGTACAAGTCGATCCATGTGAGAAATGTTCTGAAGTCGAACATGGAAAGACATCGCTTGATTACCAGTCAATGATGTAAACCGTTAACAAGCACGAGAGGAATCACCGATAATGATAATGACCCTCAAGGTACTGCAGTACAATTCACGTGGTGTGAATAAAGGACTTGGCGTCGAACACCACGCAAAATCTTTCGGTCGAAGGTCATTGATGTATACCTGTCGCCGGAAGTGAGAAACTTGCCATTGTGGCATGCAAGCTTCAAAGTACTGAAGGGGTTGTTCCTAGATCAACTTCTTGGATAATGAGCTGATGTCGACAAGAAGCGATCCGTCAAAGGAGGGCCTTGATGAATCCCACATCAGTGACACGGAACGGAGCTAATGATTTTAATGGAGGTGAAAACGATCTGTGACATATGATTCAGGGTGGCGGTCATGAAAGGATGAAGGATAATGTATGGCAGTGGATGGGACACGGTTAACTTTTCTGAACGACTTCTCTTGAACATATGGCGACACTGATGCGATGGATTGGTAGCATTACCCAAAATATGGATGGTATGGCGAGACCATGGATGTGACCGGTGAATGAAACAACCCAACCCGATTGTGGTACGGAGGAAAAGTGTCATGTTCAAGAGCGACTTGCTACCATCAAAGTTTTCTTTAGTTTCTCCCAATTTTTCCCCAGTCATTGCTGACCAGTACCTCTTTATTTTTGTCAAGCTTGAGGAGGATAACATATGCTTGTTCTATAACCTGCCCTTCGGGCAAGCCCATCGCTATGTTTTAACGAGCTTAGCGATAGTGAAACTCGTTCTCGTCTAAAGACAAGTTTGTCGCTATTTAATGATTTTAACGAGTCTAACGACAAAGATAACTCGGTCCTTTTCATTTTTAGAGAGTCTGAAAAGGTACATAAAGTTAACTCCAAAAGTCCTTTTTCATCATCTAATCCCTTAAGTCCGAAAAAGTATAAAACAATACAGAAGGGATGAGTTTTTGATAGTTTTAACGAGTCGAACAAAGCAAGTGCTCGATCTTTTTGTGCAATAATCCCTCAGGTCCAAAAAGATTAAAATCTAGAGGAGGGATAACTCTTCCGGTCGCTTTAACGAGCTGGGAGGCCAAAACTCGGCAATATTTTTCATATTTTAGGAGTCAGATGAAAAAATCTTAAAGAAGACTCGTCTGTTGAGGAACGAGTGATAAACAGGGTTAGCAGCTGATTCCAGGTACAGGTTGGAATTTTCCAATCACGGCAGTGTCACAAGGATGGCTAGGTGAAATCACTCTTCGCAGCTGTTCCTCAAAATGGGTAAACAATCATATGGAGGTGAACGATCGGCCAATGGAAAAGTGGAGGTGACGGTGCAAACACGACCAAGGCTTTAATCGCTGACGATATTACATTCACAGTGGTTATTTACCGGGTAGGTTCATTTTTTATTTTAAAATGAGCTTAAACGCTGGTGGAAACACTTGCTCATTGCTTATGTTTATTTTTTAACGAGCATGAAGTCTGCGTTAAAACTGCTCGGATCTTGCGTTTATTTTTTAACGAGCATGAACTTTGTGCTAAAACTGCTCGAATATTATATGGTCAAATTTTTTATTTTTACCATGACTAGCTTTGCCCTTTTCAAAGATAGTACTGTACCCTCAATTGCTGCATCAAACTAGTTAGAAATGAATAACATTTGCATGAAAATGAGATGAGAACCCTAATATTTCGCTTTGAACTACGTAAAAAGCCATTGAAAGGTGTTTTTACCTCTCATTTTACCATTTCATTCGAACTTGGTTTGTTGGAGCTTTGGAGGTGCCTCTTCCCCTTGATTTTCACCAGCTGATTCCGGGAGATTCTGCGGACGATTTTCGGCGCCGTCTGGACCAGGTAGGAGCTAAACTCTAGCTCTTTCTTTTCATGGTTTCCTTTTTCCATTCTGTGCCTATTTTCCTGTTCCCATGAGCCCCTGGGGTTTTGCTAGGGCGCTCTGCCATCAACGCAGGCAGTCCATTCGAAACCTGCGTTGAATGTCAAGCTGCCTGAAGGCAGTTTGACCTTCAACACAGGTGGGACACTAGCCAGTTGCGTTGAGCATAGAAAAACAGTTCTATTGCACAGTTTTTGATGAAATTTTGCCAGTTTTTCATCAAATCCAGGATCTTACTCTTTCTCTTGTTTGTTTTGCAGGGACTTTTGAGCAAAATGACCCTCACATGGCGAGAACGAGAACATGAAGAAGAGGACATGATTGCCCTCCATGACCCTGTCATGGTGAACGCGCTGCGGAACTGTGGCCTACTGAAGTTCTTCCGTATCTCTAGTATGAGAGCACAGATCTCTTTACTGCAGTATATGCTTGATGCTTGGGATCCTATTAACCAAGTATTTCAGATCAGGAGCAAATCCATCCCTTTGACCGTGGTAGACATTTACTTCTTGACTGGTTTGTCGAGGCGGGGTGCCCCCATTTCTTTGTCAGGTTCGGCCCGAGGGAATGACTCCGTGAGAGATTATGTCCGCCAGTATTGCAGGGAAGGATCCCAGCCGAGTAGAGACGGCAAGGTTGTTATCCGTGAGATTACTGACAGGTCTCTCAGGTCCATTCTGTATACTATCGGTAGGATGGCCGGTAGCGCATCTCTTCATGTTGCCAACAGATCTTATGTGTAGCATGCCTTGGAGTGTCTCCAACCGAAAGTATTCAATTGGTGTGATGCAGTACTTCTTCAGATGAAAAGTTAGTTGAACAAGGTAAAGGACGAGAAGTTGAAGAACTTTGGATTTGGTTCTATTCTGACTGCCTTTGCCTTGGAGAAAATACCACTGATGCAGCCTCAGTATATTGCACTCGACTTGCCTTCTCCTACCGAGCCACGCATGCAGAGATGGGTTGATCACATGTCTAGGCATGCCGGTCAATCTCAGATTTCTTTCACTGATACCTTCTTCAGGTGGTTCGAGCGTCAGGAGATGGTCTATTCCGAGTATCCATATGTTGGTATGGATTTCCGAGGTGATCCGGACTTAGTACTGCCGGATGGCGAACAGTGGGGCGCTATTGGTAAAATCTTCGACCATATTACTGTTTACTGTTCTTATTTATAATGTCCTTATGCTTTATTCTATCAAGACTTTAATCAAACTCATGTGTGCATGCAGATGTTGGTCCTGTTCATCCAGCAGTTCGCCCGAGAGCGCCAGTCGTTGCCCCAGCAGGGGAGACTGCTGGGAGGGTTATTCTTCACGACCTTGACGTGGCCGAGACCCTTACAACTATGCAGGAGCAGGTTGAGAGCCTTACTCTCGGCATTCCCGATGTGAGGATTGATGAGTTACCTTTACAGTTGCAGCGGCAAACTACTAGCGTGCCTAGACGATGGACTCGTCTCTTGCGCATGATTGCACAAGCTGTGACGTGCTATCACGAGCATCACTAGGCTAGGGTGCCCCCTAGCATTTTTGAGTTTTTGGGTCATATGACCGATTTTTGCCTTGGTTACAGAACATTATGTATGAATGATAAACAGCTTACATATATATTTTGATTTTCGAGGTTTATTTTGGTTGAGTTATATGATCCATATGTACAACATTGATGATGTGTCTCTTTTTATAAATGTCGCAAATGTCTATCTAACACATAATTTGCTAATGAGTCAGTTAATGTGTTTAAGTTTCTGGAAATATGCTGGTATTGAATTGAATCAAATTGTCTTTCCAAAATCTTAACCCTTAGGAACATGCGATAAATAGCTGGATTGCGAACGGAATATATACCATTGAGTTGTAGTATTACGAGTTGTGAGTTTAGCCTGACAATTAGTCGGCGTATACCATGGGTGATGGCATCAGAGAGTAGTTCTATCAACGCGCTATACTCAGCGATGTTATTCGTTGATTGCCCAATACATACACCTCTGAAACTTACTAACTCGCCGCTTGGATCAAAAATGGCCCAGGCTGCGGAAGACAGGTTCCGCGAACTACGACTCGCTCCATTGGCATATCCAACACATGTCTCCAGAAGGTTTGACATCTGCAATAAATGTAAAAAGGTGGATCACTCGACCAAAACAAACACTTTAGCGAAAACAAAATACAACAAAAGCATACAGGTTACTATTTAAGCATAGTAACGCTTGAGGTACAACCCGTTACGGGGTTGCGCCAGTGGAATTCCGTCATAATCCATTAACTCGTAGGCTCCTTTTGCTAACACTCGTTTAACAATATAGGGGCCCATCCATAAAGAATTAAATTTACCTGCTCCCAATTTATCGGATTCTTGGTCGTAAAGCAAGACCAAGTCACCTTCTGAGAAGACACGGGGTTTGACATTTTTGTCGAACTGCGCCTTGACTCGTTTCTTATGGGCTTCGTTAGCCAAAGCGGCATCACGACGGGTTTCATCCAATTGGATTAATTCCAAGAAACGGGCCTCTTCTTCCGAAGTTCCGGGGAGGAGATCAATTGCGAGTTTAAGCGACGAAATTTCACACTGGATTGGCAAGACTGCTTCCAGGCCATACACCAGTTGGAAAGGTGTGAACCCGGTCGCGTTCTTTACCGATGTTCGGTAAGCCCACAAGGCTGAGTACAGGATTAGGTGCCACCTTCTTTTGTGAACCCCGATCATCCTTTGCAACATACGCTTCAGGACCTTGTTGATTGCTTCAACTTGTCCGTTGGCTTGCGGATAATACGGGGTAGAGCTGTCGTGAGATAGCCCTAGCTTGGCAGCTAATTCAACCATCATGTGATTGCGAAAATGCGACCCATGATCTGTAACTATAGCCTGTGGTACGCCGAACCTGGCGACTACATGATTGAAAAAGAAAAGGGCAGCTGTTTCACCAGTGTTATCTAATGTAGGCATCGCCTCGGCCCATTTGGTAAAATAGTCAACGACGACTATAATATACCCATGCCCCCCGGTCGAGGTGGGGTTACATGTCATGAAATCGATGCCCCATTTGGCGAAAGGCCCAACAGCAACTATTGGCTGTAAAGGTGCGGGTGGTCTTCTGGTTTTGCTATCAAAAATTTGACAAGCATGGCAACTTCTGACTGCGGTTATGCAATCTTTGAACATGGTTGGCCAGAAGTATCCTGCTCGTAAGATTTTCTGTGCTGTAGCATATCCAGATTGATGCCCCCAACACGCGCCTGAATGACACTCATTCAGGGCTTTTTCGGCCTCTTCATGGGTGAGGCACCTCCTCAGAACTGTATCGATACCACGACGGTAAAGCGTATCACCGACGATCATGTAGTCTTTCGCTTGGTATCGTATACATTTCTGTTCTGAGTGAGAGGTGTCAAGCCTGAATTTTTGGGTTTGGAGATAAATTATGATATCTCCATACCACTCATTGCTTGCAGATATCAGAAACAAACTTTCGTCCACGATTGACTCTTCTGATGTTTCATCGTTGGACGACGATGGGAGATCGCACAATAATTCTGCGAAAACTAAAGCTTTCTTTGATTTGGATTTGACAAATTCCAGATCAAACTCTTGAAGGATCGCTATCCATTTTGAATATTTGCCCCCCAGCAACTGTCGCGACAATATATAAGTCATGGGGTTGCAATCTGATAGAATGGTAGTTTTCCGAAAGAGGACATAATGTCGAAATCTTTGTATCGCTTGAACAGCAGCGAGTGCTAGCTTTTCAACATAAGAATTTTTGCTTTCTGTATCATTCAAGTTTTTACTTAAATAATATATAGGATGTTCAATTCCATCGACTTCTTGAACTAAAACCATCGCAATGGTCGTATCTGCTGCAGCCAGATACAGGTTAAAATCTCTTTGATAGTCCGGGGCATACATTAATGATGCTTTTACTAGAGAATCTTTCAGAGCATCAAAGGAAGCTTGCGCCACCTGATCCCAGACAAAAGGTACATCCTTTTTCTAAAGACGAGTATAACCTTTAGCAAGTTCTGCGTAATTTGGAATGAACCTCCTCAGAAAGTTTGCTTTCCCTTGGAGTTTCTGAATCTGAAGCAAATTTGAAGGTGGAGGCAAATTAATGATTGCCTGAACCTTGCAAGGGTCGAGACGAATCCCATCCTTAGAGACTACAAAGCCAAGTAAACGACCAGAACCGACGCAAAACACACATTTGTGCGGATTGAGTCTTATCTTGTAGTGTCGGCAACGTAGAAATATCGCTCTTAAATGCTGCGGATGATCAGTCCGCTTTTGCGAATGAGCCGGAAGGTCGTCGAGATATGGTTGAACGATGTTCTTGATGTCATGGAAGGCATAATTCATTGCCCTCTGAAACGTCGCCCTCTGCGTTCTTTAAACCAAAGGGTAATTTTCGATAAGCGAATGTGCCCCACGGACAGATGAATGCAGTCTTTGACTGGTCCTGTGGGTGGATATTTATTTGATTATACCCGAAAAATCCATCCATAAATGAAAAGATTTCACATCCGGCGCATTCATCAATTATCTGGTCGATGAAGGGTGTAGGGTAGTTGTCCTTCGGACAAGCTTGGTTTACATCCCTATAATCGACACACACTCTAATTGTCCCTTGTTTCTTCATAACAGGGACAATATTCGATACCCAATCGGTTAGAGGAACCGGGTAGATGAATCCAGCATGGAGAAGTTTTTCAACTTCTGCCTTAATGGCAGCGGCTTTCTTGGGGTGCACCTGTCGAAGCCGTTGTCTTACTGGTTTGACATCAGGATACATTTTAATTTCATGTTCAACGATACTCGAGTCAATGCCTGGAATTTCATCATATGACCAAGCAAAGACATCTCTGAACTCGCGAAAAAGAGCGTTATATATTTCCAGTTCTGAAGGAGAACATCCTTTGCCGACATAAATATTCTCTACAACATTTGTCTTAGTCGAGATATTTATGGCTATAGTCTCTTCAATATTGGATAAGTTTCGCTCGGAATCCACCGTATTTATAGTATTTGATAGGAATTCAAAAACTGAAGGGTGGTAAAGGTCATACTGAGTATCTTCTTCATATTCTGGAAGAAGGGAACGATGGTGGCAATCATTCCATGGTGCCCCCTCAATCAACATTGATTGTAGGATTCCTTCGTCAGTCCCATGTACTTTCGACCAAGGATCTAACGGGGTACCATATTCTCTAGACCTATCTACCCAAACGCTTGATGAGCGTTGATTTGGGTTCGCCTCCCATGCTCGAAACATTGATTGCTACAATATTTCTATAGGGCTTGGGGGAAAAACCATTGCATGATCCATGTCGACATCGTCTTTTGAGATCTTCGTGGAAGATATCATGTTGCAGGCTCTTACTAATGCTACTTCTCCTATATAGACTGGAGGTGGAAGTGCGAAAGTTCCCATTAATGTGGGGTCTTTCAGTAGGCCTACTCTGATGTCTTGAAGCGAATGGTTGCTTCCATGGATCATGGGAATGCTTCCTGTAACTTGTGAACCATTAGGGAGGAAGTCTTGTTGGTCGACGATCGTAATCCCTCCTTGAAAAGGGAATGCGATCTTCCTAAAATAAGTCGACACAACAGCTGCCATGGCATATATCCACGGTCTTCCCAGTAGGATGTTGTAGTCCAGATTCCCATCGATGACTTCAACATCTATTTCTACTGTTTTTCCTCCTAGTTCAACCTTCAAGTTGTTAAGGATACCAAATGGGGTATATGTCCTTCCGTCGAATGCTTTTAATGTCGTCGAAGATCGCGACAAGGTTGGAGATCCTAAAGTTTTCCAGCAACTCATTGACATAATACATGTAGATGCCCCCTCATCAATAATTGTTCGGTGAACAGTTTTGTTGAGGGCTTTCACTTGAATAAGGAAAGCTAGTTGAGCTGGTAACTGAGGATCGTATCCTTTGTGATCAAAGGATACAAGATTGGAATCCTTAGGATCAACCCCACCAATAGCCGATAACAAAGCCTGCCTTTGGGATGGGCAATTTTGTAGTACTTCAAGAGTCAACATAGCGGATGGCGATTGGGCCAAATCTTCCACTATGTTATAATGTTGCACTGCTCTGGCGCGAGGATTAAATGTCGACTTGTGTACTACTCCCTTTGGTGGTTTTATTGTTAATTCAGGAATGATGGGCGGTAGAACTTCTGTCGAAGTTGTTGTCCAACTACTTGGTTGATTTTTACCTTCGTCGTTCGACAGCTGTGGATTCCCGTAATCTTTGTTCCTTGTCGAAATCAAAGCATCATTCTGCTGTTTTGAAACCGAAAACATGAGCACTTGCGACGGGGAAGCATTTCCACTATCAACCAGATTTTGACCTGGGTTTGGGAACGGATCAGTTAACACAGCTGAGGTTTGCGAACTTTTAAAGAATCTTTTAAGCTCAGCTCTGTATGGACAATTGCCTGTCCAATGATCCTCGTCACATATCATGCATGGACTTTTTTGTTTCCCTTTCCCAGGAGGGATTGAAGAAGTTTTTCCAAGGGATGACTCACCCTGTTTCTTCTTCTTCCCTTTGTTTTGCTTCTTCTGGATTCCTGGTTGATTGGTTTCTTTTCCTTTATCTGCTGATACGGCATTTACTTCCGAAGCAAGAATTTCTTCTTTTGCATTTTGATCCGAATTCTTATAGGCTTTCTTAGATGAAGCCTTTGTCGATTTCGCGTTTGCCGGGCCAATCACACCATCGCCGGCATGAGAGTCACTATTTGATTTAGGAGGAGGAGGAATTGAGAATTCTGGTCTAGGTGCGTCAGGTATTTTGTCATAGAGCATGCCAGACTGAGTATAAACTAAGTCTAGATATTGTGCACGAGCAATGACTTGCTCCTCTGTTACGACTCCCCCCTTTGCCACATCTTCTGTTATAGCAGGAAGTAATGACTTTATAAACCATTCAGCTAATAGCTGATCGGGAACGTATGTTTTCACCATCCTGCGATGACGACGCCACTCATGTATATGATCGGATATATGAGTGGCAGTTGTCTACTTGAAGTTGGTTAATATTTCCGTTCCCATTTCATACCTTATCGGTAATTGAAAATGGGTCAAGAAAGTCGTGGCTAGGGAGCTAAAATTGTCGAACGAGGCTCTAGGTAATTCAATATACCATTTTGCCGCTGGACCCATTAACGTCCTCTGGAAAAGTCGAAGCCTTATCGAATCATCATTCAGGGTGTTTGATGAACACCACAGATGAAAAGTCATCACGTGATTCGATGGGTCTTCACCTGGATTTCCATTGAATTTAGGAATGTCAGATGGAAGTTTGTGAGGAATCGCTGGCCACCAAGGGGCGTAAGCAATCGGATCGTTGGTTAACCGGTGTAAATCGGGTAACTCTAAAGTTGCCACAAATGGTAACTGTTGATTCAGGTTAGGTGAAGCATACCCAGGATACGATGGGATCGCCTGAGAAGTGGGCCTTTGCATACCAGCATAATGTAATTGATGTTGGTATGACTGATACGGTTGGTCGACTTGACCACTGTAAAGCGGTTGGTTTTGACCATTTTGAATATACGGTTGTCCACTGTTCGCAAAGATCTGCTGCTCAGAACCTTGGTACACTTGCTGGAATTGTGGTTGTTGGTATTGCACCATCCATGGTTGTGAAGCCATGTTCTGTTGTGCTATACTAACTGTTGGACCAAGGTGTGGGGTAATTGTACCCGTTTGGACCTGTGTCGCCCCACCAGTTGGCGATTGTGGTTGTGTCACAGGGTCAAGGGGCTGTTGCATTACAACCTGAGAAATCTGAGGTTGACATACAACAGGCAACGTTTGAACTTGCGACACTGTCACAATAGCCGGTGTGGTCGGGATGTTCGACATAGGTACACACTGTTGCATAGAATATACAACCCTCGGTTGTTGAGATAGCATAGGTACCCAACCATTTGATGTAATTCCAGTATATCCTGAATACTGTTGTGAACTCCCGTATGGATACCCTCCCGGAGGGGGTAATGAAAGGGCATACTGCCCCCCATACGGTAGCAATCCGGAACTCAAGGGGACTGTTTGTCCTTGGGGACTGGATTGCCCAAACTGACCTCCAAATGGATCAATCTGGCGAGTCTCAACATAAGAGTTGCCGGATATTATTCCGGATGAACAAACTAGAACAGACCATACTGTCGAAATAGTCCCTTGGTGGACTCCTTCTAGCGGTTGCGAGCTAGTCGGGACAGATGGTATGCCGGCAAACATTGTCGGAGTGACAGCAGGGGCTTCTGCTGTCGCTGTGTCGTTCGACACAGTCCTAGATGTTGACGGTTGTTCAGACATTTTGAGTCTATCCAATAGATTGCCTAGCGATTCTACAGGAACTTCCGCTTGTGGTGGATTAACTTCTGATGAAGGAAATAGAGTGACCCCGACTCCAAAATGGGTTGGAGTACTTTCTTGCGGATCCTCTGTAATTTCCTCTATCGCAATCAAACCCGGTGGAAGAGGAAGACCATCAGGTCCGTAAAATATTTCTGGTGCCGAAGAAGGGGTTGAATCGACAGCGACAGTTGTTTGAGGAGCAAGACTTTCTGAACCGGTTACAGATGGAACTGGTTCAGTAACGCAAGTATTTGCCCTCAGACTAGGATCAGTGTTACTGTCCCTCTGTGGCTGTTGAACTTCTTCTACAAAGGCAGGGTTCCCAGAAATGTTTGGAGTAACCTGAATCTCAGATGTCGTTGGAACACTTGTTCTAACTTTGATAGGAGATTTCGAACCGGTTAAACGAGTTCGCTTTGTCCGTACTGTTTTCGATTCCGGAGACAAAGACGGTTGACTCGCAAGCCTCCGCGAACGACGGGGTTTCAATTGACTTTCTTCCACGATTGCGGATTACTCGATCAACCAAAATACAAAAGGGGAAAGTGTGTTTCCAAATTAAATGAATTTTTTAGACGCTTTTAGACACAACGTGCTTTTTCAGTTTTAAAGAGTCGAGAAAAAGCTAAAGATGACTCTAGTCTCCTTCGATGTTTTAACGAGCCCGAAGTGACAAATGCTCGGATGGAATTTTTCTGTTATAGAGTCTGGAAAAGGCCAAAAGGAACTGCTCTGGAGTTCTAGGCAGAGGGTGTGCCGAACTTTTTGCAAAACCGCAGAATACTTTTTAGGGTACGGGCAGTCGATCTTCCTGAATGCTGTGTTCAGTGCATTGCGATCAGTAGGGCGGCCGACACGGCTTCCTAAGGATAAAGGTTTTATGCCTATAGGGGTCTCCCAATATATACGCGACAGTACGTGGGAGCACAATCCGTACTGGCACTATCGTCCCTCAGGAGGAATCACCCACCATCCACGAGATCGACAGTCACCAGGCTTAACGACGTCGGAACACATCTCTAGCCTAGACCTCTATGTTGTGCATTATGTTACAAAGCGTTGTTAAGTTCATTCAATTTATTTTAGGTTGATCTTTTTAGAAGTTTGCCTTTCAAGGTTCACCACGAGATGTATGATACAAATTCCTAAATGCAGTCTAAAGATGATAAGCAAGCTTTATATCTTTTCAACTTTGAAAATCCTAGCTACTAAGGGAAAAGAAAGACACCATATTTTCTCAAAGAGCAATCAGCACACTCTAATGCACTTTTCCTAAATCAAGCATGCAAACTATCAAATGCAAATGCACAATGCAGGTGTTTGTTTTCCGCTTTCTTAGTATTGATGCCTACAAAGAAAGCTTTTTGTACAACTTTAAATTTGCTTTTAAATGAAAAATACAAACAAGTTTACTTTTCCGAAATCAGAGAGGGTAGAAGAGATTACAACACTTAACGATTTCCGAAATAAAGACTTGTTTTGACACTTAAAAGAGACAAACTCAAACCAATAAGCAAGAGTAAATGTATAATCAATCTGCAAACAGCCAATGAACTCTCTTCTAAGATCACAATCAACAGATCTGAATCAAGGGCTACAGGATGACTATTTCACTCAAGCAAAGGAAAACTGTAAATGACGCCACAAACACATAAAAACACTCACAGTCTTTTTGTACAAAAGGAGGCGGAATCTAAGCAGAGAAAAGGAGTTATCAGATTGGTACCTATGTTGGTTACAGGCTGCAAAAGTCAGAGATCAAAACAAGGCAAAACAGAGCAGAGAACCCCAGTTGCACAAGGGCAAACTGGTTCAGCGCAACCTCAACACAGGGGTTTTGACATTCAGCGCAGGTAGCCTTCACGGGACCTGCGTTGAAATGCAGAATCCCTTCACTGGGTCTGCGCTGAAGGAGAAACTCTTGTTTCCTACAGGTTCTGGGTCACAGATTGCTATTTAATTCACTGTTTTAGGCCAAATAAAAGTAACAAGCAAGGTGTAATCAAAGGGATGCTTTGAAGGGCTACTAAGATCTATCACAAGGATCATCAAATCATTTGTGAGTCCATTGTTCAGATCATAGACAAGTCCAGTAATTGGATCAAAGCAGCAACTGTCTACTTTGCATCCGGGAAAGATGCAGTTCGATTGTTGCTGTCGAGTCTATGAAACAAACAATGATAGAAACACAAATAAAATGACTAAACAAATCTCCCCAGTGGAGTCGCCAATTTGTTGTGGGGAAAAATGCCTATGCAGGACGATCCTATCCACCTAAGGTGTGACAGTGCCTTAGCAACAAACGAGTACAGCTATTCTAGTTTCTTCCTTCATGAAATGTGAAAGAAGAGAGATCAATAGACTTACCGGTGTCTTCCGTTTGTCCCTCGATCCGGTCTCTCTTCTCTTTAGGTGTTCACAGCTACTTGCCTTCTTGCTTATCCAGCTTCCACTTCCTGCAAGATCACAAGAGAACAGCTACTTGCGACAAGAGAAGAACACTACACAAAGACATATATTCACATTCATAACTAGTTTAGGATTAGAAATAAACCAAATACACTAATACATTCATACATCAAAATAAATCAGCATATAGGAGAAACCAAGATAGCTTTATTGATGAATAACAAGGTTCAGGAAGAGATACAACCCAGAGGGCTCCAATCCAGCATCTCCTTCCCAGCAAATGGAATTCCTATCTTCAGCCCCTTCAAAGCATTAAGCACCCAATGATTCCAGTCTCAAACCAACAGCAATTCTTTGCAATAACCAAATTCCAGCCTCTAGATCTCATGGAGGAGAGATCCATATATAGATGTTTGGAGAGAGGATGAGTAAGCTTGAGATCTGACTAGTGTCCTCTCCCTCTGTCAGTTCTTGAGTCCACTTGGAGGTTCTCGCTTCCACTTGGAGATTTGGAACCTCTTACTCATCACCAGTCGAATTCCCTGAGGCAAGTGTCATTTTGGAAGCTTCCTGGGTTTTGACACCTTGAGAAATGAGCCTGCCACTTGTCCACTCTCATTCAGCGCAGGTAGCTAGTGTTCCAGTTGACATTCAACGCAGGTAGCCAGTGTTGGCTTTGACATTCAGCGCAAACAGCTAGTGTAGCCACTGAAATGATCCTGAATTGACTTGTTTTTGAGCAGTTTCTGGTGGAGAACTTCTGTGAATTGCTGTGGTTTGTTAGCCTTGTTCCTTTAGAGGTAAGAAAAACATGTTTAGGGACTTTGGATCCCTTAGATTATGGACATTTCATGCTCAATGCTGTAAGGCACAAAAATGTCTATAACAGCTATAGTATGAGAGACTGCGTAGGGCAGCCAGAAAGTCACTGTTATGGTCACTGTTCATGAGTTGACAGTGGGAAAATGGCTAAGTGGAGCAGGGGAGCAGCATTTAAGTCAGAATTTAAGAGTGAGATCTTTGAAAATATGCCACCAATCTAGCATTTATGAGTGGATTTTGGGGGGAATGGTCGGATTCAAATTTGAATTCGCCTATAAATTACAGATGGCCGCCCAATGAAAAACACTTTGCATTCTAAGAATTGAGGTGTTGAGCTATCAGGTGCGCATGAACCTTGACAATTTCGAGGCTTTGGTGGCTAGTTCAATATTTAACAAGTTGCCTAAAGCAACCTAGGAGATTCTTACTAGACTCATGTCAGCTCCCGTGGAAACCGCAAGTGTTGGAGGATCAATAACATCTGAGGGAGCTACCTCGGAGGTCGTAAGTGTTGAAATGCCCGCTGAAGTGCCGAAGTCACCAAGGTCACCGAGGCTAAGGCCTACGCCAACTAAAGAGGGTCCCAAGACAAATAAGGACAAGCCGAAAGCAACGCAGTCAGTGCGTGATTCACCCAAGAAACACTAGAAGAAAGAGAAGCCCACCATATAGGAGAAGGGCAAGGTCGTAGACCTAGAACCCGACGAAAACATAGAAGAAATTGATATGGGCATAGAATACATTGACGTTAATGGTTTAGAACCTATCTCAAAGCTACTAGAATACGTTCCTCCATGCTGAGGAAAAGTCAAGGTCCCGAAGGACCTAGATGAGGGAAAATTTTTACTCAACACACCATTGATTCCACACAAGATCACATTCGAAGGACTATGCCTAGTGTGCATCCCCCACTTAAAACTTGAGGATTGGGACCTAGTGGATACTGAGTGGTTTTGGCGATTGATACATTTATGCACCGCATCTTCTACAAATACTTTGGTGTGACTGCGTTAAGGCCGAAACAATGGATTAAAGGGGTGGACAAGGCCAGTTTGTTGAACCTGTTATGGGTGCCACATTACAACTGCGTGCCCATAACTTTGATGGTGATCAAACAAATGTTATGCTTGGTCCACGATGGGTGCCTATGGTTAGGAGAACTGATACCGATCACCGACATGCTGATTCATATGATCACACTATTACCACACTCAGGGCTGAATCCATCCAAAGCATTTGGTGGAGAGACAGGCAAGCACGACCTCGCCAAAAGAATGAAGGACAAGTTCAAGCTTTCCAACAAGTCGCGCAGCTACTGAATTTCCAGCATAACCAACCCCACAATTAAGGTAGTCACCTAGATCCTGGTTGGGAAAATAATGAGGAAGTGTCGCACAGATGAAGTGCCGGCACCAGTTGTGTCATTAGTGGCCTAGTGCATGGAGAGCGTACAATTCAACTAGGCACGCTACCTCTACAGCAAGTTCCTCGTGAACTGCAGAGAAGCACAAGACCAGAGTAAAACATTCCATTATGCATGGCTTCTGGTGTCAATTGTACTGGTCGTCTAGGAATTACCTAAGGACTGTCAGTTTCCTCCGATCGCATTAGATCTTCCAGAAGCAGCGAATTTTTCTTCACTCTAGGACACAAAGGACCTTGAAAGGGTCAAGGACAGTAAGATATTTTAGGTACTAATGGAATAGAGCATCCCCGTCGCGATAAACCACAAGCTGTGGTTATCACCAAATATCTTTGAGCAGTTGGCAGAATATGTGGAGTTCAAGGCAGACTTCCACTGTGTCGCCATGTGGGCACGAAAGGACCTTGAACAGAAATGGTATGATCTTCCATACATGCTAATAGACGATGCAATTGCAGCTATCTTCAATTGTTGGCCATCAGAGTGGCATAAAACCTTAGATTTATCCACGGGATCTAGCAATTCCAAAGAAAGGTAGAAGAAGGAAGAGGCCTGGTTGAAGATGTAGCAGCTGGTTGACAGGAGGAAAAAGGAGGTGGAGGAAAAAGCTAGAGCAGAGTATGCTGCTAAGGAGTAGGCAGAAGAGAAGAAATATAACGAAGAGCGTGACTCTGACAGATGTCAGAATTCTCCTTCGCCATAAACGGACGACAAAGAGCAGTAATCAGGACAGGGTGGTGCAGACCCAAAGACTACTCCATTCCAGTTTAAGCGCACTAGGGAGTAGGAAAAAGAAGGGCCGCGGAAGAATTCTCAGGCTAGTAAATCATCGCTCAACCTGGTCACTTTGATGGAAGGTGATTTGAATGACATTAGGGACACAGTGAGGATGCGACTGCGGAACTATTGTAGTAATTTGAGCAGTAGCATAAACAAGCCCTGGTCTCCATTCAGATGGGTCTGCACGAGCTGCAGATCCAGGCTAGTTAGACCGGTGTAGGGTAGGGCAACATGGCATCGACTAGTTTGGCTTCGGGAACATTAGAAGCAACGGCAATGGTTCGCTCTATGGACCCCTGGTCGACGTGCTGTAGAATGGAGCATTGGTTGTAGAAGCATACACTGGAAGGGCCACCATCAGCTCTCTCAAGAATGTTGGTTGAGCTTGGCTGCACTTCCCAGTGAAGCCCTTCACACCCTCCAAGACGTGTGATCACGAAACTTCGGGCCTGAGAATAGCGCGCGTTGAATCTGATCAGCGAATAGAAAGTGAACAATGCCCATATATTTGTGGAGAAGACTTCTGTGATTGATCTCCTCAAGAAGATTATGGAGAATAACGAGTGCACCATAGCCGTGGTAGCTGAAGCATGCAGAACCATTCCGAGCTGCATATTCCGAAAGATGCACCGGTCGACGTGAGGATTTAGAAGCTCACTGTAGGTGTGTGCAATGCTAGGACAAAGCTGGCTAAGGTTCAGTTTGAGCTAAGCCTTAAGATCACAGAGCTTGAGTTGAGGGCCCAGCCTTCGACTCCACCAAACGTTAAAGAGCAGTGCGACACTACTATCAAATATGCATTTGCAACAATGGATGCTGTAGTGAAGTATTGCACTGCGCTCTTCGAGAATTCGCTCGAAGTAGTTAGCAGTTTGTAGGAAGATCCCAGCCTGCATAGATTAGAGACCAAGGTGAGGGAATTGTAGCATATGTATGATGAGGTCAAAGTGATGGCACACACCATCACCCTTACACAGAGGTTGGCAAAGATGAAGGAAGCAAAGGCACTGAAGGAATAGGTGGATGTAGCACAGTGCAGGGAGGCTGTACTAAAGTCCAGAACTGGGGCCTTGGCTAGATGAAGCCTATGTCCTCTTGACCACCATTGAAGGAAAGCTGGTGAACCAGCAGAAAACACAACAACAAATCAAGGTAGATAGCACAGCACCAGCAATGATCAGTTAGTGGAACAGGCTAAGCAGGCAGTGATGCAGTGTGCTACCAAAGTTGCAGTGGTACAAGTAGAGGTGGGAGGTATTCACGACAAGATCTTCATTCCAGCAGAGTGACTCGGGGGCGAGTCACCATATTTGTGTTGGGGGCCTATTGGGAACAGGTCCCCTAGGGTCATTTTTGGGGTTAAAAGACCAAGTTTTGGGGCAGAAAGCCAAAGTTTTACATAAGAAATGTAAATTCTCCTCATTTTGTGGTCGTGGAGCGCTAAGATGTAAAGAGTCAATAAGGGTTTCTTCCCTTAGTTTATGTAACTTGTGTCAGCTTCAAGAGATCCACCCATGGTTCGTGGACCATGGGATTGTATAAAAAGGGAAGTCTTAGAAGAGTCTAAGGTATTTTTTGGAAGTTAAGTTGAGTCTTATTATGTTTATGTAATGGGTCCGTGAGAGTTAAGAGCGAAGAGTCTTAGCGTAGGAAAGAATCTTTGCGGCTGTGTGTGCAGAGGCCTAGGGTAGAAGTCTACAGCTGAGTGCATGGACCCCTGAAATTGTGTGCGCAGGGTAGTTGGAGTCTGTAAAGAGGATCTAACCATCAATAAAGAGAATTATTCTGGAATTATCTGCATATAATCTATTTTACTTTTGCATATGATTATGTTATGAAGAATGCTGGGTTTATATTTTAATGTTGTATTGATGCGTGAATCCATATGTTTTTCTTTATTATATGAATGAAAGTAAGAATATTTGTTTACGTGAATACCATCTTAAGGCATGTGAAGTTATTCAATACTTAAGCTAATCTAGGTAAAAGCACAAGTAAAGGGTAATTATAAAGGTGTGTAAGTGCATGATCTACCTATCTAGGGTACACGAAGGATGATTGTAGACCTTAGCAGAGGTCTGAAGGACGAATAAGAGAAGTATATCGATAAGCCCTAGAAGGCTTATCGACCTACGCAGAGGAAGGTTTAGGGTATAAAACGACATCACTACCGTCTTTGGGTGCGTAAACTTGGTTCCAACATCCCCCCATACTACTTCAGGTGAGACTTTAGTCCACACTCTGCGGGTTGATATTAAAAGGGACAGTAGTGTAGGGACTTGATTGGCTAATTAATGATGAACCTGGGTCAGGTCTCATCAAGCCAACAAGATGCCATTCATTATAGCATGGTTGCAGACAGTTGTGCTGGCATTGGGATGATTGTGTTGGCATTGATGTCAACCTTATGATGTCAACAATATGAGGTCATGTTCTTATGTCTACCTCATGATGATGTAGATTGATGGAGAAATTGGTGTGTGTCACTATGTGTTGGAATTGATGATTGATCCTATGATGATGGAACATTTGATGGCACACTCATGATGGTAGGATGATGGCATTGGTTGGTTGATGAAGTTGCTACAGGTTGATGATACAGATCTACATGTGATGGTTAATGGCATACTAGTTGAATTGTGTTGGCTGTGTGGGTCCTGACCCAGGTTCAACGTTAGTTAGCTAAACAAATCCCTACACTACTGGCCCTTTCGACATCAGCCTATAGAGCATGGACCGATGTCTCACCTGAAGTAGTATGGGGGGATGCTGGAACCAATTTTCCGCACCCTGAGATGGTCGTGATGTTAGTTTATACCCTTAGTTCTACTTTCACATGAGTCACTAAGCTTTAGGGTTCTGTCAGTCTAGCCCTTTGCCCTTTCGAACCTCTGTGAAGGTCTACGATTGACCTTCACGTAGCCTTAACCTGAGATCCAAGTACTTTCGTGCTACTAAGACAATGTATTGTATAGGTTCCCAAGTTATCTTAAGTGTTTTACTTATCCTACCAAAAAAATCACAGTTAGTGCTGCATAAAATGATATTCTTACTTGCATTTAATTAACCAACATAATCACTTATATTCAACCAAAAATGCAATATAACGAGATGCATTAACAGGAACTAAATACATAGAATTTGTAGAATACTTCTCTTTATTGATATCTTCATAATATTACGGACTCTATCCGCCATGCGCACACAGCTGCAGGGGTCTACTCAGCTGCAGACTTCCACCCTAGGCCTTTGTACACTCAACTGCAGAGCCTATTCCTACACTAAGACCCACAACACTTAGACTTCTCTGCCAAGGCTCCAAGACTTGTCTTCTTCCACTTAAAAACTACTTAGAGCTTACTTACTTAGCTCCTTTTTATACAATCCCATGGTGGATCTTTACAGCCAACTTTACACTTTACAAAATAAGGGCGGACAACCCTTTATGATTCATGACACCTTCACCCTCTGCGACCACAAAATGTGTAGACTTTACAATTTTGTTACAAAATGAACCAAAACATGGGATTTTAGCCCCAAAAATGTCCTTGGGGGATCCTGTTCCCAACAAACCCCAACACAAACATGGTGACTCATCCTGGAGTCACTCTACAGGTGCGGAGATCTTGGAATGAAGACCTCCTAGCTCGACTTATATGACTGCAACCTTGGTAGTGCATTGTGCAGCCACTTGCTTTGCTTCTTTGACCAACTGCTCAGTCACTGGGCCTAAACTGTCAGCCTGAAGCTTCTGCTGAGTCGCTTGCAGAGCTTTCCTTCAATAGAGGGCGTGACCGCATGAGCCTCATCCAACCAAGGCTTTAAGCACACCTTTAGCATTACCTCCTTGTGTTGTGTTGCATCTACCTATTCTTTCAACTGTTTGGCCTCCTCCAACTTCACCAGTCTTTGCATGAGAGTGATGGTTCACGCTATACCTTTTACTTCGTCATATCATTATTGCAGCTCTTGCACTTCTGTCTCCTACCACTGTACATTAGGGTCCTCCTGCAGGCTCATCAGGACCTAAAATGATTGTTCAAAAAGTTATGTGCAGTCTGCTACTGCACTGTCTACCGTCGCTATCGCCTCTGTGATAGTGGTCTCACGTTGCTCCTTTACATCTGGCAGAGTTGAAAGTTGGGCCTTAAACTGTAATTCTGTAATCTATTGGTTCAACTCAGTTGAACCCTAACCATCTCTCTGCAAGCGTCACACACCCCTATAAAAAGCTTGCAGATGCATATCTCGACCAGTTCTTCCTCTGGAATGGCCAACTGTAGGACCATTCGACATGCCTCCTCCATGACCTAAATTATATGCTTGTTCTGGTTGGCTATCTCAGTCACGGCGGCAATGGAGGAGTCTCGATGTAGGGCCATCTGTTCATTATTAATCCTCGGCTCACTAATCACTTGTAGAGCATGATGTTCATGGGCCCTCACCTCCACGATCTCTCCATCCTGCAATAGGTGGAGCGCCTCGCCAGGGAGCGCTACCAAGTTCAACCCAACTCCCTTGAGGGAACTGATAATGGGCCTATCATCTTCATTCTCAGTGGTTAGTGCTCCATCTGGTAGCACTATCACGTTGAAGACCTTTGTGCACAACATTTTGACAACTTCTAAAGTGTCGATAGCGAGGCTGGTGGACACCGTGCCGCCCTGTGATATGTGGGTCTGTAGCTCCTGCAAACTTGTCTGGATGGCTTCGAATAGTAGTTGTTTCTACTTTTCAAATTGTTGTAGTACCTGTTGGGCCTCCAAAATGTCTTTAAAATGATATCCACTTTCACCTTTATCACCACCATTTCACTCACATGTTGCAACTCCATAACCATATAATCTTTCATTAGCCACCATTTGCCTAAATATATGGGTTAGGATCCTTATTTACCAAAGTTATTTATTTTATGTGTCTAAAGTGAATTTATGATTACAAATTAGGAAATTAACATGGTTTCATGTATATATATATATGTGTGTGTGTGTGTGTGTGTGTGTGTGGCTTGAGTTTCATGACATGTGTAGGTCATTTGGAAGCTTCCAAGGCACCCTTATGTGGCCTCCAATGCTCAAATTCGAATTCCCTTCAAAGGAGATTTGGATAAAGGTCAAAGAATGATATGTGTCCTATTTGGATTGTAACTCTATGAGGTGTCTCATCATTTCTTATTTGGATTAAAACTCTATGAGACACCTAAGGGATATGTGTCTCATTATGAGCTATTTGGTTGTAACTATATGAGATTTTAGTGGATCTTCATTAAATAGGGTAGATTCTTCTGTTTTTGTATAAATAGGAGAGCCTTCTCCTTTGAAAGGCATGTGTAAAGTTGGAGAAATGCTCATGTTTTTAATAGAGAATTTGGAGCTTATACTTGGAGATTTGAAGATTTAGTTTTGCTTGCATATGGAGCTTTTTCACTTGCCATCCTCATACACCATTGGAATGGACATCTAATGATTGTGAGATTTAATTTCTTTTATATATTAAAGTTCATTTGCTTTCTTAGTATTAGTTTTAGAATGAATATGTAATATTTGATTTTCTAAAAACATTTCAATAGGGAAGATTTATGTATTTCCTAATTGGATTAAGTTTGAGGCAAGGGCTCATAGTTATTTAGTTTCCTTTCATGTTCTGTTATTTACTTTCTTAGATCAAACCATCAATTCATTGTATAATTGAATAAAGGATCAGGCCAAGATGGTGACTTCAAATTGGGTGATTGAATTTTCAACCTATGCAATCATTAAGCTTTACTTTTTCGTGCTTTTATATTTTCCTTTAATATCCTCATTTAATTGCATTTACTGATATTCCTAAAGATCATTCTAAGAAATTGATTTAATCATATTTCAAGATTGAATGGTTGAATATTTGATACATGCAATTACTGAGTTATTTTCTGCACACTTTACTTGCTTTTCTAGGACATTAGAAGTTAAAGTATTAATCGTTTCTTACACATCATCTTAAGAAGGTAACACTTCATAATTGAATGCTAGAGTAACTAAGTATACATTAGTTCTTTTTGATTTCACAGGTTATTTTAATTTCATTTTCATTATTTGATTTCATAGATTAGATGAACTAGTTTTCATTATTTTGTAGTTAGATTGATCTAAACTGAAAGACAATTTCTAGCACATACAATGCATGCATTCTTCACAAGTTTACGAAACCCCCGGGTTGACAAACTAAATGATAGGCAATAACTTTGCCCCAACAGTACCTCCACAGTGACATCCTGCACCATGTCTCTAATGTCATGCAAATCGCCCTCTGTGAGGGTGATTGGGTCTAGGGACATCTTAGTGGCCTTGGATTATTGGGTGTGGAGCCTGATTATCTTATGTATTCAAAGGTATCGCCTCATTGGACCCCAGTTCGTAATGGGGAGGCAACACTACTCGTAAAATATTCACTGCAGGGGGGGGTCCAAGGGGGGGTGGCTGCGACCTTTTGGAGCCCCACCGGTGGGGGGATTAGGGGCAATGCCACCGAATCTAAAAATAGATGTAAAATTGCCTTGTAAAATGTTGTAATTTTGTAGTCAATCTGGGAAGTTCGTTAGGCGAAGATGTGATGGTAGAAGTTATGTTTAATTTAGGGTTTTTTACCTGAGAAAGAAACCCCTTGCTATATATGAGGGAATTGTATTGTGTCTATGAAGATCTGTATTCTAAGTGAGGAAGAGAGAGGAGATTGAGAGTGGAGAGGGAATTACAACGGATCTGTTGTAGGTTTTATCTCTTCATTTTGGTGGATAATATAAAAAGAGGACTGGCTATTTCTCCCTGGACATAGCCCAAACTGGGTGAACCACGTATATCTATGTCTCTCTTGTTTTATGCATTTTCTGTGTTTATATTTCTGTAATATTTTATGTGTTCCATTGCTCTGTAATATGTAATTTTCTAACAACTAGTATTAGAGCCGAAGGTTTATTTGGATGATAAACTCGCAGGAGAAGGGTTCCTGGCTCAAGTGGGAGCAATGGCAGAAGATGGTAGGTTTAGGGTCGAAAAATTCAATGACCAAAACTACCAGTTGTGGAAGATGCAAACGGAAGATTATCTGTATCAAAGATATTTGTACCAACCATTGAGTGGAAAAGCAAAGAAGCCGACGAATATGACAGACACAGAATTGGATATTCTTGAGAGAAAGGCACTTGGAACAATATGGATGTGCCTAGCGGCGACGATAGCGTTTAATATTTCAAAGGAAACGAAAACAAAGGGTTTAATGTCGACATTGGCCAAACTATATGAAAAACCCTTGGCCTCAAATAAGGTATTTCTTATGAACCATTTATTTAATATGAAAATGTCAGAAGGTGGATCTGTTGTTGATCATTTAAATGAATTTAATACAGTTACTAGTCAGTTAAGTTCTGTAGGGGTAACTTTTTGATGACGAAGTTAAGGCTCTATTATTTCTATGCTCATTGCCAGAAAGTTGGAATGGTTTAATTATGGCCATTAGTAACTTTGTCTCTGGATCTAGTACTTTAAAGTTTGATGATGTTATCAGTGCAATCCTTAGCGAGAAAATGCGATGGAAAAGTTCCGAGGAGACATCAAGTAATCCTTTGACTGCAGAGTCTAGGGGAAGAAAAATGGAAAGAGGAAAGAGCTCTGGATATCACAGTAAGACAAGAAAAGGCATATCCAAGTCTAGATCGGGGATAGTGTGCTAGAAATGCGAGAAGAAACAACACCTGAAGAAAGACTGCAAGTCATGGAAGGGAAAATAAGGAGATGTGCAACAAGAAAATAATCATGAAGCAAATGTAACATGTGATGTGTTGCAATATTCTTTGATTCTTTCATTATAAAATATTATTGATGCCTAGGTGGTAGATTTAGGGGCCTCATTCCATGCCACACTTGATAGGAAACATTTTCATGATTATGTTCAAGGAGATTTTGGACAGGTTCGATTGGGTGATGATAAACCCTGTAGAATCGTTGGAATGGGTACAGTCTTCATAAAATAGCAGAATGGAAATCAATGGCTATAGAAGGAGGTAAGGCATGTTCTAGATTTGAAGAAAAATATTATTTCAACAGGGCAGTTGGTTGGTGGAGGTTGTGTGACTAATTTTACAGATAAAACCTGGAAGGTCACTAAAGGATCCTCGGTAATAGCAAAAGGATAAAAGGTTGGTACATTTTATTTATGCAATGGTATTTCTAATTCTGTTAATGCTTTAACCTCTATAGGAGAAGATACAACATTGTGGCATCATAGGCTCAGGCACATGAGTGAGAAGGGAATTTAGATTATTCACTCAAGAAATTTGTTGCTAGGTTTGAAGCATGTTGATTTAAAATTCTGTGAGAATTGTGTTTATGGAAAACAGAAGAGAGTCAGATTCCTCAAAGTTGGGAAAGAAAAGAAGAGCAAAAAATTAGAGCTTGTGCATACAGATGTATGGGGACCTGCTCAGGTATCATCTCTTGGTGGCTCTCATTATTATGTTACTTTTATTGATGATGCAACCAAAAAAACTTGGATTTATTGTATTTGAAATAAATCTGATGTATTTGATACTTTCAAGAAATGGAAAGCTTTGGTTGAAAATGAGACAGGAAAAAGGTTGAAGTGTCTCAGATCAAACAATGGAGGTGAATATTGTAGCAAAGAGTTTGATAGGTACTGTTTAGAGAATGGAATTCATAGAGACAAGACAGTTCCAGAAACACCACAAGAAAATGGTGTCTCAGAAAGGATGAACAGGACAATCATGGAGTGTGCAAGGTGCATGAGATTGCATGCAGGATTGCCTACAATTTTGGGCAGATGTTGTAGATATTGTTGTTTATCTAATAAACAGAGGGTCTTAAAGTTCTTTGGATGGTGGTATTCTAGAGGAGGCATGGATAGGTAAAAAGGTAAACTACTCTTTTTTAAAGACTTTTGGTTGTGAAGCCTTTGTCCACATTAATAAAGAAAATAGAACAAAGCTTCAGGCAAAATCAAAGAAATGTACCTTTATTGGATATGGTGTTAATGATTTTGGTTATCGCTTTTATGATTATGAAAAACACAAAATCATTAGGAGTAGAGATGTAATATTCAATGAAAAGGTTTTGTATAAGGATCAACGACAGGAAAAGAAACAGGAAAAAGAAAACATAGAATACACAGTGCTTGATGAGATCACAGAAAAAGTGATGGTGCCAAAAAATCATAATGAAAAACATCCAGAACAACAACCACAACAGCAAAAAGCACCTCAAACACCTGGAAGTGGTGCTATAAGATCTACCCAGATAAGTAGACCCCCTGAACGATACTCTCCTTCATTATATTATGTACTGTTGACTGATTCTGGTGAACCAGAATGTTATGAAGAAGTAGTGCGAGTAGAAACCAAGAAGAAGTGGGAGCAAGCCATGAAAGAAGAGATGGACTCCTTAGCACATAACCAGAGTTGGGACTTAGTCAGGTTGCCTGGAGGTAAAACAACATTGCAGAATAAATGGGTTTACAAGTTGAAGGAAGAAGATGAAGGTAGAAAAAGGTATAAAGCTAGACTTGTGGTGAAAGGGTTTGCACAAAAAAGGGTATATAATTTGATGAGATATTTTCTCCTATTGTTAAAATTACTTCAATCGGGACTATTTTAAGTCTAGTAGTAGCTGAATATTTGCATCTTGAGCAGTTAGATGTAAATACAACCTTTCTCCATGGGGATTTCTAGGAAGAGATATATATGTAGCAGCCACAAGGATATGAGGTAAAAGGGAAGGAAAAACTAGTGTGCAGGTTGAAGAAGAGCTTGTATGGCTTAAAACAGGCTCCAAGGCAGTGGTATCTAAAATTTGACAGGTGTATGTCTGAACAAGGTTATACTAGATGTCACTCTAATCATTGTGTTTATCGCAAAAGTCAAAAATGATGTTAGCTATATTATATTGTTATTATATGTAGATGACAAGCTTGTTGCAGATTCTAACATGCAAGAAATAAATATGCTCAAAAGAAAATTGGCGAACTCATTTGCAATGAAGGATTTGGGTGTTGCAAAACAAGTCCTTGGTATGAGAATAACTAGAGATAGGAAGAATCACAAATTAACATTGTCTCAAAGTGAGTAAATAGAAAAGGTGTTGAAAAGGTTTATGTGTAGAATGTAAAACCAGTTAGTATACCTTTGGCTAGCCATTTCAAATTAAGTAAGGAGGAGTGTCCCAAGACTTAGGAAGAAATGGCTCATATGTCTAAAGTTCCATATC
This sequence comes from Pinus tabuliformis, assembly GCA_031772625.1. Lineage (NCBI taxonomy): Eukaryota > Viridiplantae > Streptophyta > Pinopsida > Pinales > Pinaceae > Pinus > Pinus tabuliformis. Next base: position 1,199,999,041 of record CM062809.1, on the reverse strand, counting down.
CATCAGAAGTTGGAATCTTAATGTCTACAATGGTTTGCACAAGGCTTGATATTGCACATGCAGTGGGAGTTGTATGCAAGTACATGAAAAATCAAGGAAAAGAACATTAGATTGTGGTGAAGTGGATTCTCAGGTATTTGAGAGGTACCATAAATCAAGCATTATGCCTTAGTGGTTCAAACATTGCTCTACAGGGATATTTTGATGAAGATATGGTGGGTGATGGAGATAACAGGAGGAGTACAACAGAGTTTGTGATTACTGTAGGTGGAAAAACTGTCAGTTGGGTCTGAAAACTGCAAAGTGTTGTTGCACTCTCAACAAAAGAAGTAGAGTATGTTGCTGCTATAGAGGCTAGTAAAGAAATGATTTGGTTACAAAGGTTTCTGGATGAATTGGGTAAGAAGCAGGAGTTGGGTAGGTTATAGAGTTGTTGTAGCATTTTTTGGTTTTGATAAGATAGAATAAAATATTCAAAAAATAAAAAATGATATTTTGAAAAAATGTTAAGTTAGGATATGGACATAACAAAATTGAATAAAATGTTTTGAAAATATCTTGATGATGATGTCCATATCAAAGAAAATGTTAGGTTATATGTCCTAACAAATCAAGACACAAAGAAAATGTTAGGTTAGAAAGAAAAGAAAACAAATAAACTCTGAAAGTGACCAAGTCCAAATGCCACTACTATTGTTTATGCAAAATAATGGTTGTGTGTAGCTTGTCATAAATGCCACAACCCATGACAGTCAAATAGTTTAATCTTGACTGCTTCATGCTTTAAATTTGATGTTATAATTAGAGAATAAAGATCTGGCCAAACTATTTAATCTTGGCAGATCAGTAGTTAGGTAGAGAATAAGAAGGTGCTCATCAGTTTAATCTGAGCCCTTGGATGTTATAAGGTTAGAATTAGATTGTTTGCTTTTGTAAAAATAAGAAGAAAGGAAAAGGGTTTGCTAGCTTAAATTCACTCATTCAGTGAAGAAAAATTGATAGGATAAGCAAAGGGTAAGTAGAGAAAGGTTGCAGAAGTATGATGATTGATTGGACAAAATGTAGATTTATCATGTTTTACTATATGTTTCCATGTCCATAAGGCAATTACACAAAGCAAATGAAGTTCTACAAGATAGATTAATTAACTTCCCTTATCCTAATTCATCCCTATATATACTAATTTCCCCTTCCCACCTTCATACAGTTCATATTCATTTATTTTCCATAAAACCCCCTTTTCCTAAGGTTAAAATCCCTTTTTCCTATGAAAAGTGAAAGCTCCATGCTAAATCCCCTTTTACCCAAAAACCCACAAAAATTTGTTTAGCCTAAGTATAAATACATATATATATATGTGTGTGTGTGTGTGTGTGTGTGTGAATGCAAATAACTTATTAAAAAGCATCATACTTAGTGTATTTCCCCTTTCCGCTCATATTTCATATTAACTCTAACTTATAGTATTAAATCCCTAAAAGTTCCATTTCTCGTATATATTAACTCCCTTTAATAAAATACCCCGAAACCATAAGTTTTATAATAAAATCTATGTATTCAATAAAACATTGCATCAGCGGACCACAAGCCTTTCAATGTGCATGCACTCTCCCTGCATTGCGATATGTGATTGTGATGGACTGGGATCCGATGTGATATACATCATAATTCAATGCCATTTCGCATTTGCATCCATCGCAAGTCCCTGCTAAAGCATTACCCTCCGCCATTGCAATTGTGATGGGAACCCAGACCCGATGGAAATATATATCATAATTCAATGCCATTTTGCATCCGCTTCCATCGCAAGTCCCGATTAAAGCATTACCCTGTGCCATTACGATCTTCGATTGTGATAGGGACCCGGACCCGACGCAATATTAACCATGATATATTTTCCACATCGCATTCGTCCCCTATCGCATTCCTTTGCGATGGGCCTTTCCTTCTCTAAACTGCGATTGCGATATGTGATGGGAACCTAGACTCGACGCCATTTATCTGCCCGAGTTCATATTTTTTCAAGTCTGTCATACCATGTTTTGCGAAGGATTTCTTTATTAATTTTTCTTTATGATTTAAATGAAGAAATAACCTAAACCTCCATTTAACCGCTAATCTTAGTTTTTAACCCATAATAAATCAATTGTTGCCATAATTAATCATTGGGACCCTCTGTGTTGTTCTTTCACTCCACCACCGTCTGATCCAATACATACAAATCCATGACCCTCAGTGATTTCAGGTTGGCTCTCTGTCCGAGCATTACCCGCCCAAAATGCGGTATTCCATTGACCTCCCCTTGCTACGTGTCAGGCTCAGATTGTTTCGGGTGACCCCTCCCAAAATCGCCCATGCCTCATAAAGCAGTGCGATGAAAACCAAAACCGCCTCCCACATAACGACAAAATTACCATTGTTCACATTGCCCCGTATTTCAAAAAGAAAGTTGTTTTTTAGTTTAAACGAAAAAATCACTATTTTGGCTTTGCTTCACCCGTTTACACAGTAAAACCCCCATAAGCATCTGCGACTAACAAAGCCATTGTTTTACCTTCCGATATGCCCTGGACTCCTTCCAATATCCTTTCGAGCTCAATAAAGCCATTGATGTCCTTCTCTGTCGCCTATGTTTTCTTAATAATCTATGTGTTTTGTAGGTAAAAACCCGTATTCCAAGCTTAACAAAGAAAAATCCTGCATACAGTTTGAAGACAAATACGAAGAACTTACTATTGAAAAACATAGTAAAAACCTGAAATGCACAGTAAAGGTAAAAGGAACACAGTAAAGATTACTCAGCAGGGTCAAAGGATATTCACAGAGTTCAAAGAGTATTAGATGAAAGATCAAATGAAGGAATCAATGAGTGTAAAGGATACAAACAATCAAGCCACTTAAAGGGGAAAAATATCAGACAACAAAGCCAGCACAACCTGAATAAAAGGGGCAACAAGAAGCAATTCAATAGCTGCCCCTATCTTCTTGTATGAAGATCTTTCCTTTCCTAAAATAAATCTAAATCGGTTTTAGGATATTTTCTTAGTTTCATTATTGTATAAATAACTCCCTTCTCAAGTTATTATGGGTCCATTGTTCAAGGTTCATTATTCATTTCTTGTAAAGTCTTGACTGTTCATTCTACTTTGAACCTGGCTGCACCTTTAAAGGAAGCTTTTGTAGACACTTGGTGTACTCAGTCTTTATGGAACCTTAATACAAAGCAGAGGATTCTAAATTTAGTTTTACACAGTTTGCGTTATCTTGTGAGTTTTTCTAGTTATCAATCATTATGTTTTTCTTCATATACTTATAACTTACAGAGATATCTAGGTAGGAATAATTGTGTCTCAATCTATTCCTATAAGCTCCTGAAGTGATCATCTATTAAGATAATGGATTAATGAACTGTCTATTTAGCTAATCCCCTCTAATCAATAAATCATCAACATCTTTTGTAAGCTTAGGTATATTTCCTTGAACCTTTGGAACATAGTTTGGAAGGTTTTCATACTTATGATTGTTTTGTTTTACAATATGGAAACTGTGATAATCATATTATTTTTTGTCTTCTTCTCACCACTATTTGATCTATATCATTGTGTAAGGTTTTATAGTAGCCCTTTGCTGAGATATTAATATTATCCAAAGGATTAAGTATTTCAATTCTACATCTATCTTCATTCATTGGTCTTCCAAAACTAAAACCAAAAACCCCAAAACAATTATTTTAGATGGTCTGGCATTGGTAGCTGACCTACTACTATCTCAGATGTACCACAACAGTGACAGCCAGAGTACCATACATCTTACAAAGAACTCTGCATTTCATTCCAAGACTAAACATATACAGCTCAAGTACCATTTCATACAGTTAGCGTTGGAAGATGGACAGTTGAAGCTGGAAAATATACACACTAGCCAGAATCCTGCAGATATTTTAACAAAAGTCGTAACTAGGGAGAAACTGAGATTCTCCTCTGTTTCAATTGGTGTTCAATTATCATGAAGAACATGAGAAACAACCAGGTCCAAAGTGGAGTCATTGTCTAACAAATGAAGCAGTGGTGGAGTTGCTATAATCAGTATCCAAGTGGGAGATTGTTGGGTGTGGAGCCTGATTATCTTCTGTATTCGAAGGTATCACCGCATTAGACTCTAGTTCATAATGCCACCCATAAAAATAGATGTAAAATTTCCTTGTAAAATGTTATAATTTCGTAGTCTATCTGGGTCATTCATTAGGCGGAGATCTGATGGTAGAAGTTATGTTTAATTTAGGGTTTTTTCCCCTAGAAGGAAACCCCTCGCTATATATGAAGGAATTGTATTGCGTCTATGAAGATTTGTATTCTGAATGAGGAACAGAGAGGAGATTAAGAGCGAAGAGCGAATTACAGTGGATCTATTGTAGGTTGTATCTCTTCATTTTGCTGGATAATATAAAAGGAAGGACTGGTTGTTTCTCTGTGGACGTAGCCCAAACTAGGTGAACCACGTATATTTGTGTCTCTCTTGTTTTATGCATTTTTTGTTTTTATATTTTTGCAATATTTTATGTGTTCCATTGCTCTGTAATATATAATTTTCTAACATGGATTTCTTCCTTGACCTTCCTTTCACTTGTTCCCTTGGACACTTAATGCAGGCAGATGTCTCCTACGGGTCCGCGCTGTGCTACTCTGTTTTCTAGTCTCTTTCCTCCTTAGTGTCAGGCGAAGGCAACCTCGTGCCTTTTTTAGAGCCCCACTCTATTCCGTGTGCCTGCTTTTTTGTCTGTTAGGTGATATCGTGCTCCGCCTGGGCCTTGTCAGTGGCCTCCTTATTCCTCTTCTCGGCTAGCTGCGCCATCTTGAGCTTGGCCTCCTCCATTTTGTGTTGTGCAGTGGACTTGCTCACTCCCACCACCAAGTCTGATGTGGTGCGCCACTATGTTGGGCAGCAATCAAGAATGACATCAATTGCGTCGTCTGTTGCCAAGTAAGGCAAGTCATACCATGTTTGCGCAGGGTCCTTCCGTGCCCTGATCGACACATGGTGGAAGTCTGCCTTGAACTCCGCATAGCCCTGTAGGTTGGAAAACAAAGTAGGTGACAACAGCAGTTTGTGATTGATGGCCATGCAGATGTTCATCTCCATCAAGATCCAGAAGATCTTACTATCATTGATGTGTTGAGCATCTTTGGTCACCCACAATGAAGCGTAATTCGCCGCTTCTGGTAGGTCCAGCGTGACCGAGGGGAATTTACTATCTTCCAGCAGATCTCATGCTACCAACACAATAGACAACAAGAGCCACGCGTAGTGGAAAGTCTTGCTGAGCTCCTGTGCCTCATGACAGTTTGCAAGGAACTCGCCGCAGAGATAGTGTGCCCAATTGAACTGGACTCCTTCGGTGCATTAGGCTATAAGAACAATGATTTGTGCCATCACTTCATCTACATGACACTTCCACATAACCTTTCCTACCAAAATTTGTGTCGCCACCTTAACTACAGGGTCACTAATACTTGAGATGGCATAGCCTCACGGTTTCTTCACAAGCTTGAATTTCTCCTTCATGGCCTTCGTGAGGGCTTGCTCGCCACCTTTTCTGCCAAAAATCATGGCTGGATTTTCTCCTACGTAGGGCAGCTGTGTGATCCTGTGGATCAATGGGTATTGGCTCCTCCAACCACAGACACCCATCATGCACCAAGCACAGCAGTTGCTTGATGACCAGTACTATAATAGGGGTCTGATTATAGTACGACACCCATAACACGTTGAGAACACCTACCTTGTCTACTCCCCTGAGCCACTTCTGTGGTTCCGATATAGTCATCCCGGTGGTTGTATCAATAATGTGACACATAAGCTACTCGATCGCCAAGTGCGAGAACTTCTCATGGTCAGCTAAGTCCCAATATTCTAGCTTTAACAGAGGAACCTACCCCAAGCGTGGTCTTTCAAAGACAATCTCGTCCAACAACAAAGGGGTTTGCAAGGGGACCTTGCTCTTGTCAATGTCCTTTGTCACCTTGGTCTTGACTTTGTACGAAGGGATGTATTCAGGCAACGTAGTGATAGGGTCAACACCCTAGACTTCAACTTCCTCCACATCTAACCCCAAGTCCTCATCACCATTGGGATGTCTTCAATTTCTTCCTCCTCCAGCTCTAGGTTAATGGATTTTCCCTTTTATTGTGTGGTGGGCTTGTCCTTGGATGTGTTTCTTTTTGGTGACACGTGCACTAGTATTGCAGGTTGCTTGCCCTTTTTGTCCTTTGCACTCCCCTTGGTTGGGGTCGGCTTCGATCTAGACATCTACAGTGATTTGGGAACTTTAGCTAATACTTCAGCAACCTTTGGAGCAACTCCCTCTGCCTCCATAACAACTTCCGTCAGAGCCTCCTCAACTATCGCTACTTTTGTGTCCATAGCTTCTGCGGGTGCTGACATGACGCTATTCAATAGTTCTTGTGTTGCCTTTGGTAATTGCTCAAATACTGAGCTAGCTAGCAAAGCTTTGAAGTTCTTGCGACTCATGTGCACCTGAGAGCTCAACAGCTCAATTCTCAAAATGCCAAGTGTTTTTCGCTGGGCAGCCACCTGTAATTTATAGGGCATTTTGAATTCAAATCCGACCATTCCCCTAACATTCGATTCATTAGTGCCAGATTGGTGGCAGATTTCCAATGATCTTACCCATAAATTTTGTCTTAAATGTTGGACACCTGCTCCATTTGGTCGCATTTCTACCATCAAATCATAAACAACGACTTTAACAATCACTTTCTGGCTGACCTGCGTGATTTCTCCCTGGGTAGTGTAGCTCCCTTCATGCTTTTGAGAACCCTATGTCACTTTCTCGCTTCGCACAATCCTCCCATCGCGCAATTCCTCAACCCGGGCAGTGTAGTTTATAGTCTCGCGCCTCCTTCTAGCTGCCTAGAGTGCTAATACTATGCTACCCTCATATAGTCACCTGGCCAAATCACTGATGTATGGCTTCAATCGGCTATCATTCACCTTTCCTAGGAAGGGATCTCCATTCAATTTAACCAACTGAACTGCTCCACCGTCGATAATCTCCTTAATGACATAGGGCCCTAACCAGTGCATTCTGAATTTCCCTAGAAATTTATCAAACTTGCTATCATATAACAAAACAAGATGATTCACCTTAAAGGTGCACAGCTTAATGTGCCGATCATGCCATGATTTTTCGTGCTTCTTTTGGACCTGTTGGTGAAATCCATCAAGACATCTCTCTTCCTCAAGCTCAGCCAATTGCGTGAGCCTCTCTTCCAGGACTCCGCGATCCGTCATACCCGTGAGTGCTGCTTTGCATAGACTAGGCACAATGTATTCCATGGGCATCACTACTTCAACGCCATATACAAGCCTAAATGGTGTCTGTCTAGTCAACTTTTTGCATGTCATCTGATAGGCCCATAGTACTGTGGGTATGCATAGGTCCCAATCACTTCGTTGAGCATTGCACACCTTGGTCAGTGTGTTCTCCAGTATCTTACTGAATGCTTCCACTATCCCATTAGCCTTTGGGTGATAAGGTGTGCTTTTCTGGTGATAGACCTGAAATTTCTCCATCAGCACATTAATCATTTCGTTCAGAAAGTGCGTACTATGATCACTCATCAAAATATTTGGACACCCAAATCGCATCAGTACATACTCAAAGAGAAAATTCACAATGGTCGCGCCTTTGTAGTCCTTCACAGGTCGTGCCTTCACCCATCGAGTTAGATACTCAATCACGATGATAATGTACCGCACTCCTGTCTTCCTCCCATGGGGCTAAATGGGTCCCACAAAATCTCTCGCCCATTTCTCAAAGGGTTGCAACATCATTTGTGGTTTCAAAGGTAGCTCATCCTTCCGTGATGGCCTGCCAGTCCTTTAACACACATCACACGCCTTGTAGTAAGCTTTTGAATCCTGATGGAGGGTTGGCCACCACAACCCTACATGTAGAATCTTTTGCGCAATCGCTCTCCCTGCATAGTGACCTCCCACAGCACCCCCATGAGCACTCATGAGGATAATGCTCCTTTCAAACTCTGTTACACATCATCGTAATACTTCATCAGACCCCATTTTGTACAAATGCCTGGCAATGACAAAAAATTATGTCATGCGCACCACTACTTCCTTTTTCTGCTGGATGGTGTAGCCTTCCAGGGCAGTTCCTGTCATTAGGAATTGTATGATGCCTTCAAAATGACTGTCTGTGACGTGCACTACAAATAGTTGCGCATTAGGCAATCCTTCCTCAAAATTAGTGGGCTCCTCCCCTGTTTCAATGTGTGACGGGTGGTATGGTCCCGCATTTAGTCATCCAGGCTTCAAAATAACCTCAAAATCATACTCTTGGAACAATAGTAGCCACCTACAGATCCCCCCCTCAACACAATCTTATTGACCAGGTATTTCAACGTGGAATTATTCATATACATCTTAAAATGTCAACCTAGCAAATAGTGTCTAAACTTCTAGAGTGCGTATACCATGGCTAACCCTTCACACTCGGTTGTGGAATAGTTCTTCTCAACCTTGGATAACCTCCTGCTTGCGAATTCTATAGGATGATCCAATTCTCCTCCGCTAGCTTATGTCAGTACTACTCTGAGTGCTATACATGACGCATTTGCATGTACATGAAACTCCTTCCAATCTGGCAAGACTAAAATCAATGTGGTGACCATATTTCCTTTCAATACATCCAAGCTCTTCTGACATTCCTCGTTCCAACAAAACGTGACATCCTTTTTCAACAACTTATCCATAGGCGTGGTGATCTGGGCATTGCCCTTGATAAAATTCTGGTAATAACCCGTATGTCCTAAGGTCGAGCGAAACTATTTTACAATCCTCGGAGCCTCCAAGTTAAGTATCACCTCGATCATCACAAGATCTACCATCATTCCCTATCTACAAACCACATGACCCAGCAAGGTCCCAAAAGGAACACAAAAAAGGCATTTCTTCAAATTGAACGCAATCTGGTACCTTCGACAAGTATCAAGCATCAAGTGCAAACTTGCGACATGATGTTTTACCGGCCCAAACACATTCCAGTCATCAAAGTACACTTCCAGAAACTTATGAATGAATTCCTTGAATGCAACAATGACTACGCGCGAAAAAATCGCAGGCGCATTCTTCAATCCGAAAGGCATTACAGTGTACTGAAAACATCCCCATTCAGTTGCGAAGGTCATCTTGCTTCTATCATCTGGCGCAATTTTGATCTGATGGTACCCAGAGAACCCATTAGTGAAGGAGTACACTTTCTAGCCACCTACATTATCCAATACCTCATCAATGAACAAAGTCAGGAAAGGATCATGTACGCAAGCATCATTAAACTTCCTGAGATCTACGCATATCCTTATTTCATCCTTTTGCTTCTTTTCCTGTACCACCATTGGGTTTACTCAATCAGATTCTTCTATGGGCTCAATGATGCTTGCCACGAGCATCTTGTCTAGCTCTAAGCAGACCTTCTCCTTATACTTTGGATTGAGACGGCAAGGTCTTTGCTTAACCAGTTTCACGTCGAGTTTTAACGTGATCTTCATAATGCCCAGATCTCCTATTATCCCCTTTAGCTCCATAAACTTGGTAGGGAAAAAATCTTGGTATTCATGGATCAATTCAGTGACCTTATCTACTGTCGCACCATCCTTGTAATCTCCTATCTTTACGAATTTGGGCTCCGCCTCCGTACCAATATTTACTTGTTACATTTTTAGTGGCGTGGTTACATCAAGATTCTCAATCTGCGGTCCCTCTACCTTGCGGTGACCCTCTATTTCAGGGATGTTAATCTTTCATGGATCCTTGTCTTCTTCTTCAGCAGTCACATTATAGCATTCTGGTGTATGGCTCAGCTAAGTAGTCTAATCGGGTTGAGTCAAATCCAAAGGATCTTGCGGTATCCTAAAGATTGCTGCTTTAGCTTCTTGTAGCACTTTGTAAATACAGTCAAATCCATCTTCGAAGATGAACGTCATTATGAATCCTTCATGCAAAATATCCCATTCACCTGTACCATGGTAGATCTCTGTCTCCAATTACCATTTCATCGGGATGACATCCAAGGTGTGACAGAACAAGTGCACCCATTCAGGTTGGGGCTTCGCTCCATAAGCCTTAGCCCATTTGGCCAAGCGTGTGCAAGGGTCATCCTTCCCATAATATTTTTCTATCATTTGTACCTTCAGCTTCCCAAAGCATGTTCTCATCATCTTCTACACTCGCACCAATCGTCAAAACTACCCTTGTGCGTACCCCGCCATCTTGCGGGCGTAATGCGTAGTGCCTAGTCCAAAGCCTAGAACCGCTGCTTTTCTCATAACTCCCTCTCAAATGCATCCAAAAACATGTCTACATCATTCAAGCCATCATAAGTGCGCATATTTCTTGCCTCTAACCATACACAGCGCAGTGACCAGGTCATCATGTTACAGCTCAACATGGTTATTTCATGTAGCCGATTCTGCCAATGCTCTAATTGTTCATGAGAGTCTGAGGTGCAGGAACTCTCGCAATCCCATGAAATTCATCCATCCACTGTCGGATGCACCTAATCTTAGTCTCGCTCTATTATCTTATATATGTAGTCCAAATCATCATCTCTCATAATCATGGACTATTTCAGTATAGCGCGATCCTTTAGCAGGATCTAGGGGTACTATTACACAGAGCGATTTATTTTAAAATATCATCTTTCACTTCTTTAGGTTGATTACCCTATTCATATAAATAACCCAATCAATTCTAAGGAGCGCAGGGTAGGGGTCATTGTCATCCACAATTTCTATTACTTCAAAGTCAGCCAACGCACTCGTGCCTTCAATATCTATAGTCACTCCTTGCAACCATCCCATGGGGATGATCTTCTGCTGATTTTCCATTCTTAACTGAATTAGAGACTACTACAGCGTAGGTCTTCCCATCTGCTCCCAAGTCTGCTTTGGTAAAATGTTCGTGTCTGACCCCAGATCCAAAATAACCTGATCCATTTCATATTCTCCTATCTGCGCGGTCAGTCTTATCTCTCGTCCTGTCCTTGCTTTATGCTTACCAATCTTCCATACCATGCATGGTTCGCCTGGAGTGCTTCCGGTGCATATATTTATAAGTTCCTATAACCCCTTCATAGCTTTGCTATCGCGCAGAAGCTTCATGCAGATATCTAGAAAGGTTGTAAGCATAGAAGGGTCCATTTCCTAATCAGTCTTATCCTTGCTCCCTGAGGTAGAAGCCTCAGAAAAGCTCTTCTTTGCTTCCATGAATGTTTCATGTGCGGGCTCCAAATCAAATTCAGCCTCCTTTGCTGGAGCTTTGCAAACCCATGCACTATCTTTGGGATGTTTCCCCTTATCATCACCTATTGTAATTCCACTTCGAAGCACTATATTCACATTCAGATCCTCTTCGCGAGGCTCATCCCTCATCATCCAAAGGTTCTGAGTTGGATGAGGTGGTAGTGCCCTTTTGTCCCCAATCCTCGCTATCAGCGTAGGACAGTCTTTTGTCTCATGATCAAATTGAGTATAATATTTGCACGATAGTCCTCTTGGGTTAGTGCATTCACGGGAATAGTGTACCGTTCCTTCACAATTGTAACATATCAGTTGTCCTTGACCTCTGCCAGGTACTCCTCTGCGTCGGCCCCGTTCGCGCCCTTGAAAGCCTGCTCGCACCATCCCAGTGCTCTAGTCAGGAGGCCGTGTTTCTGCCTGAACCTATAGGTGGGTGTTCTGTCCATCATCAATTCATAATTTTTGCAGTTGCACTCATCATGCCCTACTGACCTACAGAATTTGTAGAATAGTTGTTGTGGTGTTTCTACAAACTTCTGCAGCAAATGACAGTAATCCATCGCATGTTTCCCTACTACCTGACATATAGCGCACCACAATGTAGGCCCCGCACTCGGTCTTGCTGATGAGCCTCATAAATGGGTAATTATATGGGCTCATTTTACCTCCTAACCTAGTCAAATCAACCATTCTCTTAGCTTATTGTATGATTTTCTTATTATATTTATGCTTATAGAGTGAGTTGAGTTAGTTATGATGCCATGTGGTCTAACATGTATTTAATGCAGATTATTGATGAATTTTGAGGTCAAAGTCAAGGATCCAGTGGTCAAATGGCAACATTAACTCGAAGTGGACAAGGGAGAGGACTTATAGGAGGGAATCCCCCTCATTTATTACTCTTCACTTCGAATTCCCCTTCATTCAGCTGGAGTACAAGCAGCGGAATCATGCACTAGAAGGCAGTCGAGCAAGTGGAGGATGACTCATAGTTATCTCGAGTTTTGGGAGCCAAGCCTCCTTGATTTTAAAGAATTTTTTGGTAGCTTTAGATGTATAAGTAGACAAGCCTAGGGCCTCACTAGGGTCGGATTTTTTTCTGATGTAAACTTTGCTCAAATTTCGAGCTTATTATTTTGTGACAGTTTTATGTAACCTTGCTATTGTTTTGATAATGAAGTTGGAATCCTTTTTGAGCTAGCACTAAGTTACCTTAAAGGGTTGAAGCTCTTGGGTTAGGGTGCATTCCAAGCGGCCAAGCTCCTCTTTACTTGTATTTGTATGCTTTGATTCAGTTGTAGATCAGTTTGCTGTTAGATGTATTTGTTTTATGGTTAAGAATATGTTGCTTTTGATGATTTAGTAGTTTGCTTAAATTTGTGCCTTCTATAGCAGGTTAAGCAATGATCAAGAGAAGATTCAAAAGGCTAGCAACAATGCCTTGGCCTCTCTTCCTCCCTCTGGGACCATGATTTGATGAAAAGACTCTCTCCCAAAAACACAGATTTTCCTCATTCATAGGACTTCTAGTGTTTGCAGATTTTTAGTAGGTTAATAGTCCAGTTTTGCTTTGATCCAAATCTTCCTTATCATGTTCACTTCCTGATTTGTAGTATTCCTCTTTCATGCTTTCCTTTCTTGCAACATTTCTTAGCATTTCCTTTCATATATCATAGTTTAGACCATTTTTATGCAAAAATCTGTTTTTCCTAGAATGCATTCATTTCAATAGTTGCTTTATTTTCTTAGTTCCTTTGCAGCAGATCTCTTCCAGCAGTAGGCCATCTTATCAGCCATCATATCCTCCATCTGATCAATTCCCTACAGGTCTCCCAAACCTCACCTCAATTCTGCCCTAGTTTCCTGCATTTTTCATAGAACTTCTTCTTCTCTCTTTGAGCAAACCCAATCATCTTTCTCTCTCCTGGTGGTTCATGGTAGACCTTAGGCACCCTAACACCTCACCCCAACCTTCATCCACCATTTCCACCCACTCTTACACCCTCAATATAGTGGAAATTTCTCTCGGCCTCCTCCTGTAGGCCTCCTATAGCTTCTCTGTTTTCCTCCTGTAGTTTCCTTGTGTCCTCTTGTAGTTTTTCCTGTAGGCTTTCTTTTGAAGGCCGAGTGTGGGAAAAGCCTCCAGAAGGCCACCTAAGAACTCCTAGGACCCATACACACCATCTTCCATCCTCCCAAGCTCAAAAAACACCCTCCAATGCCACATGTTCACTGCCACACTCACACACAATAAATTAGATGCATGTCAAATTCACATAAAAACACATGAAAATCCAAAAATATGTTTTTTGCTTATTTACTTCCAGAAATAACATGGTTAGATGTTGTTTACATTCTTGAGTAGGTAATGGCATTTTGTTCATGGTTTTCATAGTGGTTTTGGCAAAAGTAGAATTAGCTTGTTAATTAGGGTTTACTAGGTTTTGCTTCACATCCAGCCTTTCTCCTTTTTTGCAATTAGAATAGCATCTGTAGAGTAATATTTCTTTTCTTTCATCATACATAGAGCTTCTTTTGAATTCTATAGAATTTGGCTTGAGCTCCTAGTGATCCTGCGCTAGTTGACCAAGTGACAACCTGCAATGAGAACTAGTACTTGTGCATATAGCTCCGACACTTCCAAGTTTGTTACAAACTACCAGGTTGATAAAAGTAAAGTTGGCAGCCCAGGAGTTGCAGCATTCTTGCTGCAATACTGGCGCACACCACTTTTTGGCGCTATTGCTGGGGAAGCATCAGATTATTCTGTGATTACTACTTTCTTCTATTTTTCTTGCAACATTCTGCTAATAGTTTATTTAAGCAAAAGTAGACTAGTCATTTCTTTTCTTTCATTTTTGCATCTCCTTGCTTTCCTTTTCAATTCTACAAATTTCCATTCAGCAAGTTTATTTCAGTTAGTTTCAGTTTGTTTTGTTCAATCACAATTTCAGTTTTTGCAGGTACTTTTAGTGTGGGGAAAAAGAAACAAAAACCAACCAAAAATATTTCCTTTCATGCCTCCCAGGAATAGAGATAAATTAGGAAAACAATTTCCCAACACCCCCACTGCCTCACACAGCTAACCTTATCTCTTCTTCGGTGGCTGCTGTTGTTGGAAAAAGTATCCAATACGGAATGACCCTATCCCACTCTAAGGGTGATAGTACCTCAGCAACAATCAAAGCAAAGCTATTCGAGATTACTTCTTTATGAGATGTAAGAGAGGGGAGAAAGAGATCCACTAACCGTTGTCTTCCGCTAATGATTGATCGAATCTTCTCTCTTTGCTGCTTGCTCCCAGCTCCTTGCTCTTTCACTGGCCTAGCTACACCAAGATCCTGCAAAATGGCAAGAGAGGGAAACTACAAGAAGCATACATTTATAATTGATTCAAGGATTAGAATAAATCAAATACACAAGTATAGCAATACACCATTGAGACACATGCATATAGAAGAACCTCAAATGCTTTATTAATGGAAGAAGTAAAGTTCAGGAAGTAATACAACCATAAAAGGCCCAATCCAGCATCACCTCCCAGCAGAAAGAAATCTCCTCTTCACCTCCTTCAAGCAAATCACCCAATAGTTCTATACTCAAACCAACAGCACTTCCTTACATTCACAAGATTCCAGCCCCCATAGACCTCATGAGAGAGCTCTATATATAGGATTTTGGAGAAAGGATGAGTCAGCTTGTAGCTGGCATGAAGATGACTAGTGTCCTCTCCCACTTCATTTATTCTTCAGTTCTTGAGTCCACTTGGAGGTTCTTGCTTCCACTTGGAGATCTAGACCCTCTTACTCATCACAAGTCGAATTCCCTGATCCAAGTGTCATTTTGGAAGCTTCCTGGGCATTGAGACCTTGAGGAATGATTGTGCCACTTGGCCAAACTCACCCAGCGCAGGTAGCCTTCTTTGCAGTTGACATTCAATGCAGGTACACAGTGGAGCAGTTGACATTCAACGCAGATGCTCAGTGGAGCAGTTGACATGATCCAGAATTAGCTTGTTTTTTAGTGTTTTCAGGTGGAGAACTGATATTTAGTGCTGTGGTTTGTTGACCTTGTTCCTCTAGGGGTAGGAACAACATGTTTAGGGACTTTGGATCCCTTAGATTATTGAAATTTCATGCTTCATGTTGTTAGGCACAAAAATGTCTATAACAGTTGCCCCCTAAAGTATGAGGTCGTTTATCGGGTGAAATGCTTTATCAGGAGGATCCGAAGTTCATTCAATCGCTGAGAGGTGACCTGTAATAAAATACAATACAATACATTATTTTTCATTCTTCTTTCATGATCTAGCTGAGGTGGGCATTCCCATGCTCATCTTTATAAATTCATTTTGGTACATATAACAGACGATCGTCTGATGGTAGACTGATAATTCTCTGCTGAAATTATCATCCTTTGAGTAGGATGATCATCTGCTGCAATGATGTACATATCAAATGTCTTTATATTTCCTGAATATATATCGCAGCCCGGATGGATGAAACTAGATCCGGGGTCTTCAAACTCGTTCGATCTTCACTCTAAGTACAAGTCGATCCATGTGAGAATTGCGCTGAAGTCGAACATGGAAAGACATCGCTTGATTACCGGTCAATAATGTAAACCGTTAACAAGCGTGAGAGGAATCACCGATAATGATAATGATCCTCAAGGTACTGCAGTACAATTCACGTGGTGTGAATAAAGGACTTGGCGTCGAACACCACGCAAAATCTTCTGGTCGAAGGTCATTGATGTATACCTGTCGCCGAAAGTGAGAAACTTGCCATTGAGGCATGCAAGCTTCAAAGTACTGAGGGGGGGTGTTCTTAGATCAACTTCTTGGATAATGAGCTGAAGTCGACAAGAAGCGATCCGTCAGAGGAGGGCCTTAATGAATCCCACATCAGTGACACGGAACGGAGCTAATGATTTTAGTGGAGATGAAAACAATCTGTGAAATATGATTCAGGGTGGCGATCATGGGTGGATGAAGGATAATGTATGGCAGTGGATGGGACACGGTTGACTCTTTCTGAACAACATCTCTTGAACATATAACGACACTGATGCAATGGATCGGTAGCATTACCCCAACTGTGGATGGTTTGGCGAAGACCATGGTGATGAGACCGGCGAATGAAACAACCCAACCCGATGTGATACAGAGGAAAAGTGTCATGTTCAAGAGCGACTTGCTACCATTAAAGCTTTGAGGTTCTCCCAATTTTTCCCCAGTCATTTCTGACCAGTACCTCTTTATTTTTGTCAAGCTTGAGGAGGATAACATATGCTTGTTCTATAACCTGCCCTTCGGGCAAGCCCATCGCTATGTTTTAACGAGCCTAGCGATAGGGAAACTCGTTCTCGTCTAAAGACAAGTTTGTCGCTATTTAATCATTTTAACGAGTCTAACGACAAGGAAAACTTGGTCCTTTTCATTTTTAGAGAGTTTGAAAAGGTACAGAAAGTTAACTCCAAAATTCCTTTTTCGTCATCTAATCCCTTAAGTCCGAAAAAGTATAAAACAATACAAAAGGGATGAATTTTCGATAACTTTAATGAGCTGAATAAAACAAGCGCTCGACCTTTTTGTGCAATAATCCCTCAGGTCCAAAAAGATTAAAATTTAGAGGAGGGATAGCTCTTCCGGTCACTTTAACGAGCTGGAAGGCCAAAACTCGGCAAACTTTTCATATTTTACGAGTCAGGAGAAAAGAGCTCAAAGAAGAATCGTCTTTTGAGGAACGAGTGATAAATTGGGATAGCAGCAGATTCCAGGTACAGGTTGGAATTTTCCAATCACGGCAGTGTCACAAGGATGGCTAGGTGAAATCACTCTTCGCAGCTGTTCCTCAAGATAGGTAAACAATCATATGGAGGTGAACGATTGGCCAAATGGAATGGAGGTGGCAGGTGCAAACACAACCAAGGCTTTTTATGGCTAATAAATCTACGATCACAGTGGTTATTTACCGGGGTATGTTCATTTTTTAATGAGCTTGAATGCTCAATCTTATGTTTATTTTTTAACGAGCATGAACTATGTGCTAAAACTGGTCGGATCTCGCTTTTCTATTTTTTAACGAGCATAAATTCCGCGGTAAAACTGCTCGATTATACCAGTCATAAGATAAGAATGTCTCCTGTGAGATAGCTATTTTTTATGGATCTTTATCTCACGAAGCTATGCTCCGCTCCTTTCTTTATGCAAGTTTGGAAACGGCTAATCCTACGAGTTTAAAGGGTTAGACCTACAGGTTTAAAGGGAGGACCTAAAAATTTAAAAAATAAATAGTCGTCCCTTGCTTGCACTCCAAAAGGTTGCATGCCCCCAGGTATAAAGTAAAATTTCAAGGCTGCCCCTACTTATCCGTCAAAACATTTGTTTTAAAGGGTGAGGCTTGCCTCTTTCTAGTTACCCAAAGATTGTTTTGTTAACACCATCAAACGAAAACATTTCCTCGGCACTGTCTACCGAAGTAGACAATGGTGAATGACCTTTGTCAAACAAGTAACCTTAACAAAAGAATCATGTTCTAGAACAACCCCTCTTCCATCCACGGACAGGGTACGAACTAGTCATATTCTTTCGCGGAAATTCTACTTTATACCCAAGGTTTTCTCTGCCCGAAGCAGACCAGGATGCATGCCCCCTGGGTTCCAGTCCCATCTTTCCGAATCACTCGCATTCATTGGGAAGGAGGACTGGGGGTGGAGACATTTCTTGAGTGAATAGACCATTCAGGGTTGGCATTTGACTATTTGCGATGCGTGATCCCGGAAATGAAAGTTGGTCTACGAGCTTGACCATCCTTCCTTCGTGTGGAAAACACATTACTCTAAAGAGTGAGGAGACTATAGCTCCCATGCAATATATATAGTCTCGTCCAAGGAGTAGGTTATAATCCAAGGGTCCTTGAACGACCATCACGTTCATTTGAACGGTCTTCCCTTTCAATGTAACAGGCACATTGGGGAGGATCCCTAATGGTCGACTGGTTCCTTTATCAAAACCCGAGAGATTTCTTATCTCAGGCAAAAGCGCCGGGGAACCCAGTGCTTTCCAAGCAATAGAGGAAAGGATACTCACAGATGCCCCTTCATCAATGATAGTTCCAGCCATTACCATTCTATAAATTTGGACTATGATTCTGAATGGTACACTGGCTGGCAACCGGGGTCTGCCTAGTTGGTTCCAATCAAAGGACACAACCAGGTTGCTTGGTGGTGGGACCGAATATACGGCCGGATATGACCCTGACGATGTTCCTTCCTACGATAAAGGAATGGGCACATTGCCCTGACGCTCATCAGAGTCTGTGTTGATGAAAAGAATCTGGATGGTGTCATCCTTATTCTCTTCAGTGAGGGTGTCATTTGAAGATGAATCTTCATTGACGGTGTCATTTGAAGATGAAACCTCTGAAGGCGGAACCGGGTCAACTGCCATTTCGACCTTTAGACTTTCGTCTAGTCTGGATTCAGTAGGTTCATTTTCAATGACTGACGCTTCAGCTGACCAGTTGAGCGGGCCAGCTGTATTTTCAACCAACGAAGGACTTGGCACGAGTTTTTTGTATCCAGGAGGAAGTCTCAACGGTGAAACCGAGCGATCTTCCAAAACTCTCTTCGCTTCGTCTAAGAAGGGACAACAGTGGATGGCGTGATCGCCTTCACACAGTCTGCAGGGGGATTTTGATCTCCCTCTTTGTCTTGAACCTTCACTTTCGTTGGTTGACGGTAAGCATTCAACATGGTTATCAGAGGTTGATGCTCCCGAATTGTGCAAACGAGGGGACCAGTCCCTTAGTATCCGGGGAATACAGGGACAATCTCTATGGAAGTGGTCTCCTCTACATATGACACATGGCGATTTAGGCCCGGTCTGTGCTGTGTGTGGATTTTTGTCAGATGTCTTTTGCTTGCCCCCAGTCGCCTTAGGCTCCTTCTTCTTCTTTTCTCTCTTCTTCTTCTCCTTCTTCTCCATGGGAGCTTGGCTTTTGCCGGCTCTACCTTGCGAAGATGAAGGATTGGAGGAAGAGTTATAGGAAGTAGAAGGCTGGTGGGCAGCTCTAGACTCATCTAACTGTTGACTCGACTGTTCAGGAACCATGGTGTTCTGAACTACATTGGTTGAGAATAGCCAAATAGGCAGGCCAATTGTCAGTCCTGGAAGCGACAATGTGGCCATGTGGGGTGCACCAACTTCTCCCCAAGAGGAGAAAGAACTAGGATTTCCATCATGTGGAATTCCTTGGTTGGGGCGTTCCATGTTCTCAACCTACAGATCAACGCAGGAATAGGAGGTGATTATGTTCCGTTTAAAATAAATTTTATAACGACTCTTTAGACACAACTTGCTTTTTCACTTTTTAAGAGTCGAGAAAAAGCTAAAGATGACTCTAGTCTCCTTCGATGTTTTAACGAGCCCGAAGTGACAAATGCTCGGATGGACTTTTTCAGTTATAGAGTTTGAAAAAGGCCAAAAGAAACTACTCTGGAGTTCTACGCAGAAGGTGTGCCAAACTTTTCGCAAAACCACAGAATACGTTTTACGGTACGAGTGGTCGATCTTCGTGAATGCTGTGTTCACTGCATTGCGATCAGTAGGGCGGGCGACACGGTTTCCTATGGATAAAGTCTTTGTTCCTATAGGGGTCTCCCAATATATACGCGACGGTACGTGGGAGCACAAGTCCGTATTGATACTTATCGCTTCACCGTGGAGGAATCACCCAACCACTCAACGCTAAGATATCACGTTTAACGACGCCGGAACACGTCTCTAGCTTAGACCTCTATGTGTTTGCGTTATGTTTCAATGCGTTGTTATGTAAATTCAATTTATTTTAAGGTTGATCTTGTTTAGCAGTTTGCCTTTATGGATCACCACGAGATGTATAGTAACACTCCTAAATGCAGTCTAAGATGATAAGCAAGCTTTTCAATCTTTCAACTTTGAAAATCTTAACTACTGAGGGAAAAGAAAGACAACATCTTTTCACACAGATCAAAGAGCACACACTAATGCACTTTTCCCTAAATCAACATGCAATCTGTCAAAATGCACATGCACAATGCAGGTATTTCTTTTCTCTTTCTTAATGTTGGTGCAATACAAAAAGAAAGTTGTTGTATAACTTCGAATTCAATTTCAAGCAAAAAGCAAACAAGCTTGTCCAAAATCAAAAGACACCTTAAGATTTACTTGTTTCGACACTAGAAATGTATGAATTCAAACCATACGACGAAAGCAAAAGCTCAATCAGCTATGAACAGCAGACAAACTAACTCTTAAGATCAAAACGACACTTATCACAGGTCTAGATCTAAGAGGCCACAGCAAGACTAGTTCACTTTCATTATGGGAAACTGTAAATGATATAAGAAATACACAAAGAACAAACACAGTTTCTTTATACAACCGAGGCGGAATAGTGGCAAGGAAAGTTGGTTTCAGATAGGTACATTGACTGGTAACAGGCTGCAAAAACAAGAGTGAAAACAGGGCAACAAACAGGAGGGAACCCCAGTAGCACTAGGCAAAACTGGTTCAGCGCAGGTAGTACACTGGCAGTTTGACCTTCAGTGCAGGTATCCCCTTCGGGAACTACGCTGAAATGCAGACTGCCTTCACAGTGCCTGCACTGAAGAGACAAACTTTCGTTTTTCTCAGTTTCCGGGTCACAGATTGCTCAAAAATTCACAGTTTTTGGCCAAATCAGAAGCTATCAGTCAAGTACACACTAAGGGATGAAAAGGAGGATGAAAAGCTATCACTAAGAGCTATTCAGAGTCATTGAGGATCAGCTCTTCAAATCATAAACTTGCCCAGAAACTAAGCTAGAGTAGCTGCCCTCTACTTTGCATTTGAAAGATCCAAATGTAGTTCGATTCGGTACTCCCTGTGTTTATGAAATGAATAGCAAAAACACAAACAACCAACAAGATACGATCCCCAGCGGAGTCGCCAATTTGTTGTTGGGAAAAGTATCCAATACGGAATGACCCTATCCCACTCTAAGGGTGATAGTACCTCAGCAACAATCAAAGCAAAGCTATTCGAGATTACTTCTTTATGAGATGTAAGAGAGGGGAGAAAGAGATCCACTAACCGTTGTCTTCTGCTAATGATTGATCCAATCTTCTCTCTTTGCTGCTTGCTCCCAGCTCCTTGCTCTTTCACTGGTCTATCTACACCAAGATCCTGCAAAATGGCAAGAGAGGGAAACTACAAGAAGCATACATTCATAATTGATTCAAGGATTAGAATAAATCAAATACACAAGTATAGCAATACACCATTGAGACACATGCATATAGAAGAACCTCAAATGCTTTATTAATGGAAGAAGTAAAGTTCAGGAAGTAATACAACCATAAAAGGCCCAATCCATCATCACCTCCCAGCAGAAAGAAATCTCCTCTTCACCTCCTTCAAGCAAATCACCCAATAGTTCTATACTCAAACCAACAGCACTTCCTTACATTCACAAGATTCCAACCCCCATGGACCTCATGAGAGAGCTCTATATATAGGATTTTGGAGAAAGGATGAGTCAGCTTGTAGCTGGCATGAAGCTGACTAGTGTCCTCTCCCACTTCAGTTATTCTTCAGTTCTTGAGTCCACTTTGAGGTTCTTGCTTCCACTTGGAGATCTAGACCCTCTTACTCATCACAAGTTGAATTCTCTGATCCAAGTGTCATTTTGGAAGCTTCCTGGGCATTGACACCTTGAGGAATGACTGTGCCACTTGGCCAAACTCGCCTAGCGCAGGTAGCCTTCTTTGCAGTTGACATTCAGCGCAGGTACACAGTGGAGCAGTTGACATTCAACGCAGATGCTCAGTGGAGCAGTTGACATGATCCATAATTAGCTTGTTTTTTAGTGTTTTCAGGTGGAGAACTGATATTTAGTGCTGTGGTTTGCTGACCTTGTTCCTCTAGGGGTAGGAACAACATGTTTAGGGACTTTGGATCCCTTAGATTATCGACATTTCATGCTTCATGCTGTTAGGCACAAAAATGTCTATAACAGCTGCACTCAAGAAGTACCCTTAGGTGAATAGATAGAAATATTTGAAGAACCTATAGGGGAAGAAGAAGAAGAAAACATTCCTCCTGAGCCAATGGCTAAAAACAGAAATGCTAGTGGAAATGGAGAGAGAATATAGGGTACCTTTCCCATTCGAGAGACCAATGGGGACACCAAAATAAATAATATAAGTCCTTCATCCCTGCCCCACTTCCATGGTCTAACTACAGAAGATCTTGACACCTTATTGTTCGAGTTTGTTGTCAATTATCAAACTTATGACTATGCAGAAGACGAGAAAAATTTGAAATTGTTCCCTTCTACTCTCAAGGATGCAGCACTGTGCTGGTTCATGGGATTACCTAGCAATAGCATCACAACTTGGGCTCAGATGCAGCAAGCCTTTAACAAAAAGTATTGAGACTATTGTAGCACAAAATATACTAAAGAAGAAATCTTCCGAATGACCATGGAAGTGATAAGTCCTGGAAGACTATGAAGAGAGGTTCTAGCTTAATTACAAAAGGGTCAAGTGTACACTTGACCCTGAGTCTCTGAAGTTGGTCCTACTCAGGGGAATTCGAGAAGACCTTTTAGATACCCTCCATCTACTAGCCAGGGGAGACATCTATCAACTATCCTATGAGGACATAAAGACTATTTTTAGAAATCATTCTAGAGCAGGCAGAAAGAAAGGTAGGGGGATTCAACCCATAGCCAGTACCCCTTCTTCCAATTCATCCATTAAAGGTGAAATTGGAACCATGCTGGAAGACTTCAAGAGTGAGATGTTGCAGACTCTTGCCATGCAAATGGATACCTTACATTTCAAAAGAAAACAAGAGGAAGCAGAAAGGGCTTTGGCCATTTTTTGCCCTAGATGCACCAGGAGGCATCCTAGGAATGAATGCCCATTCAAATCTATAGAGGTTTGTTCAGTCTGTAAAGAAATAACTCTCCAGATAAGTGCCCTTCCTTGCCCGGACTTAAAGCTGTATACCAAGGGGCCGAAGGAGTCACTGAACAGATCTATTACATAAACCAAAGGAGGCCACATGGACCTAGACCATACCAGCAGGGGATGCAGGGGACATCTTAGGCATACTACAACCCCAACCAAGTCACTTCCATACCTTCTTGGGGCCCCCTTGCTCATCCTTCCTGGTCCACACCTCCTCCTTGGTCCTTTGCATCTCAATATCATGCCCAACCAGCCACCCATTCATTTCAATAATATGCTCAGCCGCAACCTCAGTGGAATGCACCTCATCAGGGGTGGAGGCCCCAATACAACTCTCTTCCCACTCTTCTACCTCCACCACCTACCCAACCACAACCGTTACCTTCTACTCAACTAAATCAACCCCAAATGCCTACCTAGCCAAATTCGAACCCGAACAATAGACAGGCTCAACAAGTGTATAGTGGGGAACCATTATGACCAACTTATGTTGTGGAGATTCAAGAAATTAACTTGCAATCTGGGAAAGTTCTCCCAGATAGCCAGCCTCCATCTAGGGAGGTTGAGGAAGGTAAAGAGGAAAGAGAACCTAAAGAAAATCCACCCTTTCCTAAGAGAATATCCATGACAACCCAGCCTACCCTAGAAGAGATTGAACTCCTGGTAGAATTGAAACATTTATGTGTGAAGATACCACTTCTCCAAGCCATAAAATATGTGCCTATCTACAATAGGTTGATCAAAGAGAAGTGCTTTATGCATCCAAGAAGGCGCAAGAGAGATGCCCCAACCATCAATGTCATAGGATGATTGTCCTACTTGATGTTGGGGTAGATAATCTATCCAAAATATCATGATCCTGGAAGCCCAGTAGTTGATTTCCACATCAATGGCACCATGGTCCCACAAAAATTGATTGATCTAGGAGCTACCATTAATGTGATGACAAAGGAAACAATGCTCAAACTTAACCTCCAGGGCTCCTTGAGGAAGACCACGACAGTGTTGCAGCTGGCAGACCGCTCCATCGTGACCCCTGAGGGGATTGTGGAAGATGTGATGGTCTCCATTGATTCTTGGGAGTACCCTACTGACTTCTTGGTTCTCCAGCGAAAGGCAAAGATCACTAGGTATCCTCTCATTCTGGGAAGACCCTGGTTGGCTACAGTCGATGCCTACATCAGCTGCCAACCTGGGAACATGACCATAAATAACGGGCACATTTCCAAACAGTTAACCCTATATCCTCCTGCCCAACTCCTGCTAGAACATGATCTACCTCTCTAGTTGGAGGAGGAGGATGAGGATGAAGTTTATTTTGCACCGCTTTGTGCATTGGAAATCGCAATGGGAGGAAAACCGTAAGATGAGGATGATATGATTGAAAATTTGATTCGAAATCCACCTCCCATTGTATCACCATTAGAAGAAATGTAAGAGAAACCCAAAACAACCCCTCAACTGATCTCTGTGTGGCCAACCCTACTTCTCTCCATGTCAAAAATATAGAGTTCGGCCCAGAAAGAACATTGAAAATCAATCCATCCCTATCTACTTCCTAGGAGAAGGAGCTATGCAGCCTGCTGAGAAAACATCTAGATGCCTTCGCCTAGAGTTATAATGAGATGAAGGGAGTGCACCCTTCAATATGCACTCATCATATATACATCGAGGAAGATTGCAAACCAGTCAGGCAGCCTCAGTGGAGGATGAACCTAGCACTTAAAGATATTGTTAAAGAAGAACTACAGAAATTTCTTGATGTAGTATTCATCTATCCCACTTCTGATAGTGAATGGGTCACTCCTTGGTGCTAGTCCCAAAGAAAAATGGTAAGTGGAGAATCTGTGTCAACTATCAAGAGTTGAAAAAAGCCACTAAAAGGACCATTTTCCTTTACCTTTCATAGATCAAGTGTTAGATGGTTTGGCAGGGAAAAAGTTTTTCTCTTTCCTAGATGGGTTTAGCTAGTACAATCAGATTCAAATCAGCTTGGAAAACCAAGATAAGACCACTTTCACTTGTCCTTGGGGTACCTTTGCATACCAGGTCCTTCCTTTTGGTTTGTGCAATGCTCCATGCACTTTCCAAAGAGCGGTATTGAGTATATTTTCTGAACTAGTTCATGATGCAGTAGAAATATACATGGATGATTTTACTCCTTATGGATCTAACTTTAAGGAAACTTTATCTAACCTAGGAAAAGTTCTAGATAAGTGTATTGAGATGATCCTATCCCTCAGTCAGGAAAAATGTGAATTCTTGATAACTTAAGGGACCATGCTAGGTCATGCAATATCTCAACAAGGACTGCAGGTGGACCCCACCAAAATTGCCATCATCCAAAGGGTCCCACCTCCTCAAAAGGTGAGAGATGTTAGAAGTTTCCTAGGCTTAGCTAAATATTACAGGAGATTCATTAAAGACTTCAACAAGATAGCCACTACTTTGTTTGGCCTCTTAGGTAAAGATGTTGAGTTCATATGGTCGGAAAACTGTCAAGAAGTCCTAGATACCTTAAAGAGCAAGCTAGTGACTGCCCCAATTCTCAGAGGCCCAAACTGGGCCCTACCCTTTCACATTCACACAGATGCCTCGAACAAAGCAATAGGAGCAGCCTTAGGACAAAATGATGAAAAGTTACCTTATGCCATATACTTTATAAACAAAAACTTGTCAAAGGCAGAGTTAAACTATACAGTACCTGAGAAGGAACTCCTAGATGTCGTGCATTCCTTAAACAAATTCAGACATTATATCGCACGCTATCAAACCTTTGTGCACACTGATCATGCTGCAATTAGATATTTAATGAACAAACCAGATGTAAATTCTCACATTATTAGATGGTTACTTTTACTGCAACAGTTTGATTTAACCATTATTGATAAGCCTAGTAAAGAAAATGTTGTTGCTGACTTTTTGTCTCGAGTAAATTTTCCTGCAGGTGAAGAAGGAATGGTGGATGAACAAATGCCGAATGAACACCTATTTGTTATATCAATACTCTCTCCATGGTTTGATGATATAGCAAACTATTTGGTTTCAACACAGTTCGCACCACACCTATCCTCAAAAAGAGAAAAGCAAGATAGTAAGGAAAAGCACCCCTTTCACCTAGATTGGAGGCAATCTCTTCAAACATGGCCCAGATCAGATCTTGAAAAGATGTGTCAGGGAGGAGAAAGTCTTTGATATCCTCCTGACCTGTCATGATGGGCCTTGTGGAGGTAATTTTGTAGCAAAAAGAACTGCCTTCAAGATATTGCAAGTAGGCTACTACTAGCCCACTCTTCATCAGGATGTGAGGAGATACATGAGCCAGTGTGATACGTGTTAGAGGATGGGGAGACCCACTCCAAAGGATGAAATGCCCATGCAACCTCAAGTGACCTTTGTGCCATTTGAGAAGTGGGGCATGGTATTTGTGGGGCCTATAAAACCCCCTTCAAAGCAGAATCAGTACATCATTGTGTGCACCAACTACCTGACCAAGTGGGCAGAGACAAAAGCAATCAAAGTAGCAATAGAAGAAAGAGTAGTTGAGTTTTTGAGAGAAAAATATTCTACAAGTTTGGGTATCCGAGAGAATTGGTCATAGACCAAGGTAGTCAATTCACTTCCAGCCTAATTGAAGACTTGCTCACACATCATAAGATTAAGCACAGGACTTCCACCCCTTGCCATCCACAAGCCAATGGGCAAGTGGAGGTTACTAACAGAGCATTGGAAGGGATCCTAACCAAGGTAGTGAGCAACAACTAAAAATACTGGGCAGACAGAATAGTTGAGGTCACTTGGGCCTACAACACAACATGGAAGACCACCATAGGGTTCACACCCTATGAACTGATCTATGGGAAGAAGGCTTTGTTGTCAATAGAGTTTGAATTCAATACCCTAAGGATGTCGGCTCAGCTGGACCTAGACCTCAGCTATGCACAGAAAGAGAGATTACTTCAGCTCAATGGATTGGATGAATGCAGATTGCAGGCCCTTCTCCATGCAGAGGTAGTTCAGGTTCAGAGAAAGATATGGCATGACAAAAACATCAAGGAGAAGAAATTCCAAGAGGGATATTGGGCACCATGCTATGATTCAAGATACAAAGATTTCAAAGGCAAGTTGAGGACAAGATGACTGAGACCCTACACTGTGGAGAAATGCAATGACAATGGTTTAGTTCTAATCAAAACCATTGATGATGAAGCCATCCCCATGATTGTCAATGGACATCGATTGAAATTCTACAACAAAACCCCTCTCTAAGTGAGAGTTTGTTGAAGATTTGAATAAAATAGTGATGGTAGTGGAGCATATATTAGGTTCCACTTCACCCACGCCACGAAGAAAAGAAAAATAAAAAACAAGGGCTCAAGTGAAAACCTCCACGAGGCGCTTGAGTCCCATCATTAGGTTGAAGACATCTTCTGAGGCGGCCCAGTGATGTCAAAAAAAAAGGGGGAGAAAAAAGAATATGATCCCTGGGTGAAAACCTCCCTTGGAGGCGCCGAGGGCAGGCAATTAGGGTGAAAACCTCTATGAGGTGCCCTAGTTGTTTTCAAATAATAATAATAATAATAATAATAATAATAATAATAATCATAATCATAATAAAATGAATTTTTATTGCATTGCAGGTTTGCAGGAGGACTACAGGGAGCAGGAGAAGGTGCCAACGGAACCCTGACATTCATACCAACACCCATATCATCTTCTCCACACCTTCCTCCATCATTTTTGGCATATCTTCCACCCCACTATACGTTTTTCTTCCAAAATTGTGTTTTCTACAAGAGGCTCTGTGTTTTCTACAGGAGGCTCATGTAGGAATTACAGAGAGCCAAAAGTGTCTACAGAAGGCAGTTTGAGGGACAAAGAAAACTTCATGAGGAACCTATAATCCCTCCTACCATCTTCAAACCTCCTTGCCATCATTTCCAAGCCTGCATGGAACCCCACATCATTATTTTTTTCCCTGTCTAAGAAAAACACAGAAAAAAAAGTTTTCCAATATTGAAAAAAACAAAGATAATAATAATAATAAAAAAAGGGGAAAGGCACCAGTAACCTTACCTAAAGCTTACCTATTATCCTTCCATAATTCGTGACCCCTCTTGCATTATTCTCAAGCTCCAAGAACAAAATAAAGCTGAAGTTTCAAGGGGAGAAGTAGTTACAGGAGCTCCTGTAGGAATTCCTGTAGCAACTAATCCCATAGAAGTCCAGCACCAACATCAAAAGAGTGAAAATCTGAAGGTTGAAAAGGCACATGCAACTCAGCTCCAGCAGAAGAAGGACCTACAAAAGTACACAAACACAAATCAGGGAGTAGAGACATCATGCAAAAAGGGAAAGGAAGGCATGCAGCAGAGAATGCCACAACACCTCACAACAAATACACTCGGATCACAGGTAAGTAACTAAGTCACTCCTCTATTTTCATTTGTGTAATTAGGAGTCATATGAAAGAAAAAAGATGGATGAGATTGAACGAGGGAAACGTGGTCAATTAACTTGGCCACCTTCATTTAGTTGACTCCACTCATCTGAGATGTCACCCACACTGCGCACAGTCAACTCAAACACAAGATGCCAAGGATAGGTAATGGGAGGAAGTGTAAACTCTGATGCAATAATGAGGGATGATTACAAGGAGGGTCCATGATGACTAAGTAGGTGGGGACCAACGGTCCGAATATGGCCAACGTACACCTTACCAACTCAGCACTCATAACCGAAACTATCCATAAAGGGTAATGAGTGCTCCTCCCTATGTATTATCAACAAATTTTCTTCATTTTCTCCTCGTAACTCAGCTACAGCAGCCTTCTTGTGCCCCCATAGCATCGTAACCACCATCCTCCATTGATTTACTCCCTATCTTTGCTCTCAGAGTTTTCTCTAGGAGAACCTACAGGAAAACTACAGGAGGGATAGCGGGCTTCTACAGGAGGGGCAGTAAGCTGTTTTGAAGGGAGAAAACACAGTTTTTGACACGAAATTCAGTCTGAAGAGGTAGGGTTCATGTTACACTAAAAAATGTCACCTTGACTACTTACAGTTAGTATGGCTCCAATCAACAAGTCATGCTACCCTCTTAGGCAAGTCTCATGCCTCTGTTATCCATCTCAAACTCAAAGAAGAGAGAAAGTCTTGTAAAAATCATGTTTATCTCTGGGGTCGCAGGTTCTCTCTAGCCTTACCTGCGGGGACGCTGACCATGTTCACAAAATATGCGTCCATGGACGCTCTGTATGTTAAGGGACAGGTGCGTCCCTCTGTAAAAGGCAAAATGCGCGAGTTTTATCTTGAAAAAGTTACTTGTGGTTACTTCTAGAACATTCTAGAGGTCGGTTTGATGAAATGGATGCGCCTCCAGTTGGTTCATGTATCTCTATTAAGGGGGAACTTATCCCATCAATAAGGGAGCTATCCCACCCATAGAGGGGGATGATCCCATTGATAGTGGACCTGAATAACCTCTTTACAGCACTATAAATGAAGGCATTGAGCCAGAAGGAGAGGAGGTTGGAGCTATACATTTTCTTTGGGTAAATGCTGCAGGATTTAGGTCTTCCATTAGAGCCTTTGTGAGGAGAGATTGTCTTCACTTGATTCTACTTGGGAGAGGGTGAGCTTTGTCAAAGTAGAGGAAAACCCTTGATGGACCCTGGGAGGAACTTGCACAACACCAAGGCCAGGTTGTAAGAGTTTCTTTGTTTCGTTATTAATACAAACTGGTTTATTTTTCTCAATAGCTTGTGTTAATGAGTTATTTCATGTGTTCCTTGGTCTGCATGTTGAATATATGTTTTATTATATGAAATGCAAGTGCTTGGTAATTGTTTGATTGTTTGTGGTTGCAGGAATTGACTTGAAGGAGGAGCTCATCCGGATCGTCAAGAACGGACTTCAACAACAGCGTTTTGGAATAAGGTAAGCCTAAACACTTGTAGTTTTCATGTTGTAAAAGGTGTATTTAGAGAAAGATCACTCCATTTTGTCTTGTTTGTCATTAGAATGTCTTAGACTTCTAGGAAGGTCAGTCGTGTCCGCACCCTTGACAGATTCCGTGTGACAAATTGGCGACTCCACTGGGGAATCCATTAATGAGAGAGTCTTTTCCTTTATATGAACTTTGCTTTGAGAAAATCATTTTTATTTTCTGGTTTTTGACTGTGAGAATTAGTATTTGGGTGGCTTAGCTGTAGCTTTAGTTGGCTTTAGTTTTTCTTCTTTTTTCCAGAAAGACGCAGTCTCTGTGTGCTGCACAGTGCGTCCTTGGACGCGCTGTTGTCGACTGCACAGTGCGGGGCCGCACCTGTGACAACTGCTGGCCTGCGTCTTCCTGTAAAAGTTAAGAAAATTCCATTTTTGCCTTAAATTACTTTTAGATTTTGTTTTTTCTTAGTGTTTTCTGCCCAGATCCTTTAGTACCCTGTCAAGAATTCTTACCTGAACTGGTTTTGTGAGCTTTGAGTGTTTTAGTGGTTTTCAACGAAGTTTAGACCTAGGGTTTGATTTTTGGAAAGGCTTTGTAGTGACTTTGAGCTTAGAAAGTTGTCCAGCCTTAGATATCTCTGGTTAGTCAACCTTCTTAGAAGTTGAGCCTGCCGTAAAGTCTCCTTGTTTGAGCAACTTGTCATTTGAGTTGTTTTGGGTCAAATTTCGAATTGCTTGTTTTTAAAGTATTGATTTCCATTTTCAAAAAGACAAAAAGATTAGAATTTTGTTTTGACTAGTTTTTGGTTCTGCAATAAGCTAGTCCTTGATTTGATTGTGATCAAGTAAAACACCTTAGAAATAATCATTGTTAGTTTTGGCCTCGTTAAGATTGCTTAGAGTAAATTTGCCTTTAGTTTGCTTATGAGTGCATTTTCATAGATTTTAAGAGTTGTTAAGATTGATTTTTGGTTATATTAGATTTATTTGCTTTATTAAAAGAAAAATACAAAAACATCTTCTTAAAAGTCTTGTTTCAAGTAGCTTTTTGTTTTCAAAAGAAGAAAAGAGTTTTTTCGTGCATGTAAAGAGAAGTTATGTTTTTATGCTTGGAAAAGAAAAACGAATTGTTTCTTTGATTGTCTTCAATTAAGAAGTTGCTTTTATAAGGATTGCATTCTCTCAACTTTTTAGTTAAGCAATTCATCGAAAAAGTAAAGTAGTGGATAAATCATTTTAGGTGCATTTTGTAGTGGTTTCGAGTCGAGTCAACACACCACTAGTTTCACTTCCATCACCTTTTGACTTAAGAAACAACCTTAAAAGTAACGCTTAAATTAAAATCAATCTAGTAATCTTTATTTTTCTAGGGCTCTGAAGCACCAACATAGCTTAGGCTAGGGTCTTGGAGTAGGTGAGTACTTAACTCTCCAAGACTACAAAACCAAACAGATAGTCTATCTTGAGTAGAACAAATCCAATTGTTTCAGTTACATTCTGGGAAAGCTCCTCTTAAAGGAGAAACACGAGCTCGTGTCCGAACCAGTGAGGGGATCATTCCTCCCTCGTTGGGAACGACGCCAGGCAGTACGTATTACAAACGGTAAACCTCGGATTAACCATTGTCGAGGAGCCAGGGGTCACTTATCGGTAAACCTTGGATTGTTGTCAAGGAGCCGGTAAGGGGATTGGAGCTTGCTACTCTGCCCTTGCGTGCTGTCGGAGTTTAGACTGTTCCCCCAGGTGTAATTGTTGTGATTGGTAACCTTAGTGGCCATAATATCTAGGATTCTACCCAAGGTGACGGTGGAGGGAAGGTCCCACTGTACCTGGAGCAGACGTCGGTTATACTCACTTGGATTTTCTGGGGGGTTCGCTTCACTTCGAGACGGTTAAAGTGGAGGAACTTGGTCCAGTCTATTCATTAAGCAGGTTGCCGGGGTAACTGTTCCACCCACTATTTCTGTACTGAATCCTGCGAGGTTGGGCCTAATCACCAACTAGCGCTTTTGGTCCGGAAGACTACTGTTTGTGTGTGGTTTGACGCTCTAGATTATTTAGGCGTGTGCTTCAAATTTGATTGGTTCTTTAGAAGACTTTAGGTGGTTTGATTTGAAATTTTTTACTTTGTTTTCGTGTGTTGTAGTTAAAATCTTTAATTGTGGCGGAATTACCGAGAAGGTCCCGTCGTATTGCGGGCCAGTCTCCTGAAGTTGTATCTGTGGCCGAATTGTTGAGAAGATCCCGTGAACTTAGGGGTTCACCTCCTCGAGACGACCCCAGTTATTTAGAGGGTTTAAAGGTCCTTGTAACTCCTAGTGGCAGTAGAGTAGGTTCACCTGAAGAAGGAGAATCTTCTTTGGTAGTCCATCCAGATTACCAAAGATTAGAAACAGGTTACAATCCCGAAGCTGTTACAGTTTCCGAGCTTGCTGGTAGTTTTTCATCTGCCAGTGAAACAGGCGAAGAACCTGAAATTTCAGAACCTGTTACTCCAACTCCTAGTGTTCCTGATTCACCAAGAATAGAAAGAATTATCACCGAAAATCTTCCTGTTGGATTAATTGCTATAGAAGAACTTGTTCCAGAGGAAGAAATAGGCGTTTCTGATTCTGAAGATCTAATTACCCTTGATCTAAGGGAGCGTGAATCCATCTTTTACAGTCCTCCTAGAAGTGAATCTTGGTACCTTGCATTAACCAATTTTTTAGACAACTCAGTAGGTTTTTCTACACCTCGTACTCCGGTTCCACCTAGAGGAATTCATTCTCCTGTAAATATGTCTGGTCAGTCATCTGTGTTTTCACAAAGTCCTGAATCATTTTTACATGGCGGTCCTTCTGTTCCTACTGGGTATCAGTCACTTTCTGGTACCTTTGCGGGAGCATCTCCTCAACCTGTTGATCATGGGTTATTAGTTGGAAACAGTGGTAATGTACCATTGAGTATAGGTGAAGTTTATATGATGTCAGGTTCAACTCCCATTAACCAACCTCAAGGTGGCCAATTACCGCCTGGGGGGCAACCTTCGTTAATGCCTGGGGGGCAACCTCAAGGTACTTCATTTGTGACTGGGGGGCAACCTCAAGGGTATCAACCCCAAGGGTATCAACCCCAGCCTCAATATGTACCCCAAAGTCAACCTCAGTATCAGTATCAACCTCAAGGATGGCAACCTCAAGGATGGCAACCCCAAGGGTATCAACCCCAAGGGTATCAACCTCAAGGATACCAACCTCAAGGTCAAGGTCAACCCCAGTATTCGTATTTACCTCAAGGTTATCAACCTACGGGTCAATACCCTGGTCAAGGTTATCAACCACCTCAAGGGCAATCATATGGGACTACACCTTACAGTTATCAACCCTATCCTCAATACGGCTATGGATCTCAGTATCCTCAACCTGTTACGAGTCAATACCCTGGAATGTTAACATGGGATCCGTCACAGGGTCAACAGATGTCGCAACCAAGTATACAGTCGGTACCTCAAGCAGGACAACCTGCAGTTCCTGGTCCACCCCAGCAACCGCAACCTGTCCAGTCAAGTGTTCAGACCCCTGTAACTTCTGTAGTTACTCAGCCGCCAATTGCACCGAGTACTCCACCTCACACGGCTGCAGCAACTACCGCTTCATCTACCATGCTTACATCTGGAGTATCGGCAGCTCCGGTTTCTACTGTCCCTGTAACCGTTCCTCAGACATCTGTACCGTTGTCTGGACCCACGGTTCAAACCACAGTCCAGATGCCTGCAGGTCAACCTGGTACAAGTACGGTTGTTACTACTCAACCTCAATTTGTTCAACCTCCGTACCAGGGACAGTATCAACCTGGGCAAGCTGCCCAACAACCGGTTTACCAGTATCAACCGTATCCTGGGTACAATTATCAACCACCTCAACAACCCCAGTACGGTCCGGTTAATCCTGGTTTTCCAGGAGGATATAATATCCCCAATGCGAATCCTGTTCCTAGTTATCCTGGATATCCTCCTCCTGGGGCTGGTATTGTGACTCAGAGTTTAGAGATCCTAACCGGCAGTTACCATTTATTGCGACTTTAGATTTACCCGACTTGACGCGCCTAACGAACGATCCAATTCAATATCTTCCGTTCTGGCCGCCAATGCCAAATAAGTTGCCCAGCGATATACCCAAGTTCGAAGGTAAGTCTGGAGAGGATCCGTCTAATCACGTGATGACTTACCACCTCTGGTGTGCATCAAATTCCATCTCAGATGATTCTATCCGCTTACGTCTTTTCCAGCGTACACTCATTGGTCTCGCAGCCAAGTGGTACATTGAGTTGCCACGGGCTTCTTTTTACAACTTTAGCCAGTTAGCTACTTCATTCTTAACTCATTTTCAGTTACCAGTCAGATACGATAATGGTACGGAATTATTAACTTCGCTAAAACAATCGACATCCACGTACATTTCTGATCACATCCATGAGTGGAGACGTCGAAGGAGATTAGTGAAAGTTTTTATCCCGGACCAAATTTTAGCTGAATGGTTTGTAAAATCATTATTACCAAGAATTACTGAAGATGTAGCTAAGGCCGGCGTAGTTACTGAGGAGCAAGTCATTGCTCAGGCACAATACCTTGACTTAGTTTACACTCAGTCGGGTACGTTACACGAGAAAATTCCGGATCTTCCAAAGTCAAACCAAATCGCTGCTGCTCCTTCGGGATCTCATGCCGCTGATGGTATGATCGGTATCGTGACTACGAAGAGTAAGAAGAAGTCTTCCAAGACCTCCAATACTCCAATTATCACTTTGCCTGATTCTCCGACAGGAGAGTCTTCTCCTCCTGAACTTACCGCCGACATTCACGCTGTAGAGTCATCTACGGCCAAATCCAAAAACGGTGGAAAGAAGAAAGGAAAGAAGAAGGCTAAAGCAGACAAGGCTCCAAAGGAGAAAACGGAAAAGTCGGAAACAATGACGAAAAGCGCAAACCTCGTTATCCTTGTCTCATTTGTGAAGAAGATCATTTTACGAGAGACTGCCCTCATCGGGCCGAGGTAGTGAAAATAGTTAAAGGTTCTCCGACTCCTGCTGTGTTAAAGAATCCATTCCCGAGCAGGAAAATAAGATGATAGGTTCTTCTTCGAATGCCAGTGAAGAACCCATTTTGATGATGTCTCATGTCAGGATTGCGACTCGATCGCAAGATTATGGTAGTAAGGCTCCTGTTGATGGTAAAGAAGCAGAATCTTCTAACTCTAACCCATCAACCTCAGCTCCTGGTTCCGATCCACTACAGATCGAAAAACCTAACCCAGACTTAGTGATTAAGCCGCCCGCCAAGGGTGTACTTCGAAGGTCTGCTTTCAATCCACATGCGAGAGCAGCCCAGAATTACAACATTGTTGAAGACTTAGCTGTTTCACCTTCAGCAATGTCGGCACTCGAAGTGCTGCAATCATGTCCAGCGCAACGAAAATTGCTTTTGTCGGCTATTGGAGCTGTCGATGTTCAGGACCCGAACCTAATGATCTTTGATCTAGAAAGTAGTACACCGCGTCTCCCCCATCAAATGGCTTTCCAAATTCCAGTGATAGTCAAAAACAGGCCTATTCATCGGACTGTGATTGATGAGGGAGCTTCTACGTGTATTATGTCGATTCAATGTTGGAGATCGCTTGGTTCTCCTTCGTTGAACCAATCCCCCACCATCCTTAAGGCCTTTGATGGCCGTGGGTTCCGTCCGTTTGGTATTCTACAAGAATTGCCTATAGGGGTCGAAGGTAAAACCGTTAGTCTGGATGTGGAAGTGGTTGATGCCCCTCTAGACTACAACCTTCTTTTGGGTCGAAGTTGGTCATATGCTATGACAGCGGTCGTTTCATCGGTCTTCAGAGTCATTAAGTTTCCACATAACGGTAAGATCGTGACTATTGATCAGCTGACATACTTTTCATCCGACCCAACCTCTTTAGAAACTATCCAGCATGTTGGTAAAACGACAATCCCTTATAGGGACATTGGTGTAGGTTTAGTTAAGGATTCCGGTTTACTGGGAACTTTTCCTCTCCCTCCACTCAATGCAGACCCTTCGTTCGCAACAATTCATATGATCACGTCAGAAAACATTATTTATGATGATCCTTGGTATGTTCCCTCTGACTCTGAGCTAGACTCACTCGGTGATGTTATGCCGTTGAGTCCGTATGAGATTGCTTATGAAGCTCTTATGTCTTTTACCGACTTTCATTCAACCGACCAAATGAATGTGGTCAGTGAAGAGTCACTTTTCACCTCACCCTTAGAACGGATAACGTTTCCCGAAGAAGTGTCATCTGACGAACAACTTCGCGAAATCCTAAGTGTAGATGATCTACCATGGGACGATCTCCATCACAGATCTTCGTTTTTACCTAAGGATGATGCTTTGAAAATGATTTTTCATCTATCTTTACCGCTGAATATGTCAAAGACGCTCAGGATCCAACGAAACATTCTGATTCAGAGCTGAATTTAGGGAATATTTCTCGTACTATTCCCATTGATATTTCAGTGAAGCCCGGAATCAAGGAGAACATTCATATAGGTGCCGCATGTACTGACGAAGAAATTGAAACTTACAAGGCCCTATTCCAAGAATTCCGCGACGTGTTTGCCTGGTCCTACGAAGAAATGCCAGGAATCGATCCTGCCATTGTTGTTCATGAAATCAAAACCTACCCGGATGCTAAACCCATTCGGCAACGGTTGCGTCAGATTCACCCTCGAAAAGCAGCTGCAATCAAAGCCGAAGTCGAAAAGCTGTTGAAAGCAGGTTTCATTTATCCGATCCCGTTAACGGATTGGGTATCGAATATTGTTCCCGTCAATAAAAAACAAGGAACAATAAGAATCTGTATCGATTATAGGGATATCAATCGAGCTTGTCCAAAAGACAACTATCCTACGCCTTATATCGATCAAATTATTGATGATTGTGCCGGAAGTGAGATGTTTTCCTTCATGGATGGTTTCTCAGGTTATAATCAAATCAATATTCTACCTGCCGATCAACCAAAAACGGCATTCATTTGTCCATGGGGGACATTTGCTTATTGCAAATTACCTTTTGGCCTTAAGAATGCCGGTGCTACTTTTCAACGGGCCATGTCTTATGCATTTCATGACATCAAGCACATTGTGCAACCCTATCTCGATGATTTGCCTGCTCATTCTTTACACCGAGCTGATCACCTTGTCCACCTACGAGCAATCTTTATGAGGTGTAGGCATTATCGAATTCGGTTGAATCCCCACAAGTGTGTTTTCTGTATAGAAACAGGTCGATTGCTGGGATTTGTTGTTTCCAAAACCGGCATTCGCGTCGATCCCTCGAAAGTCGAGGCTATCATCCAATTGCCTCCTCCTTCGAGTTTGCGCCAACTCCAAAGTTTGCAAGGGAAAGCAAACTTTTTACGCCGATTCATCCCTAACTACGCCGAGGTCACTAAAGGTTTTACACGGTTGTTGAAACAGAACGTACAATTCTTTTGGGACGAGATTGCTCAACAATCTTTTGATGCACTGAAACACGCGTTGACCCATGCACCGTTATTGCATCCTCCCAACTACAACCAGGACTACTTCTTATACCTCGCAGCTTCGCATTCCACCATTGGAATGGTGTTAGTTCAAGAAGATGAATTCAAGGCAGAGCATGTGATATATTACCTTAGCAGAACCTTAAATCCAACTGAGTTAAAATATTCGCATGTGGAGAAATTGGCCCTGGCAGCCGTTCAAGCTGTCCAGCGTTTTCGTCACTACATTCTTCTCCGCAAAACTACTGTTATTTCGGATTGCAACCCTATGATTTATATCTTGACAAAACAACTGCTAGGGGGCAAGTACTCTAAATGGATCGTCATCCTGCAAGAGTTCGACTTGGAGTTTGAGAAGTCCAAGTCTAAGAAATCTTTAGTCTTCGCGGAATTGATGTGTGATTTCCCGAGTGCTGACACAGAGACTGTGGCAGAGGAGTCCATTGCGGACGAATCTTTGTTTCTTATTAGCACTGTAGATCCGTGGTATGGGGATATAATCATCTATCTCCAAACCCAAACCTTTCGGCCTGAAGCTTCCAAGGAAAACCGTCGAAAAATTCGGTTTCAATCCCAGCAATACAGAATTATTGGAGATACACTTTATCGCCTGGGGGCAGACTTAGTTTTTCGACGTTGTTTAACTCACGATGAGGCTGAGAGAGTTTTGAATGATTGTCACTCTGGAGCATGTGGCGGTCATATGTCTGGGTATGCCACAGCTCAGAAGGTGTTGCGCGCTGGCTATTTCTGGCCGTCTATGTTTAAAGATTGTATCCTTGCCGTCAGAAAATGCCACAACTGTCAAGTGTTTGATCGCAAGATGCGCGCTCCACCTGCTCCTCTCCACCCTATAATTGCCGCTGGTCCATTCGCCAAATGGGGCATTGACTTTATTACTTGTAACCCTCACTCGGCCGGGGGGCATGCGTATATCATCCTTGCGGTTGATTATTTTACTAAGTGGGCCGAGGCGATGCCTACATTCGACGCAAGCGGCAAGACAGCTGCACTTTTCGTATTCAATCATATCATAACTAGGTTTGGTGTCCCACAAGCAATCATTACGGACCATGGAAGCCATTTTCGAAATGTCATGATGACTGAACTTACAAGCCAGCTTGGTTTGCGCCACGATAGCTCTACACCTTATTATCCGCAAGCCAACGGTTTGGTTGAGTCAATCAACAAAGTTCTAGTCGTCATGATTCGACGGATCATTGGTATCCATCGAACGAATTGGCATAACATGTTATTTTCGGCGCTATGGGCATATCGAACTTCAGTGAAAAATTCAACAGGTTTCACCCCTTTTCAGCTAGTTTATGGCTTAGAAGCTGTGTTACCTATTGAGTGCGAAATCCCATCACTTCAAATGGCTGTCGAATTACTTCCAGCTACTTCCGAAGAGGAGAAACGGTTGTTATACTTAGCTAAATTAGATGAGACTCGACGTGACGCTACTTTAGCTATCGAGACT
Organism: Pinus tabuliformis; assembly: GCA_031772625.1. Lineage (NCBI taxonomy): Eukaryota > Viridiplantae > Streptophyta > Pinopsida > Pinales > Pinaceae > Pinus > Pinus tabuliformis. The sequence continues at coordinate 1,199,959,727 of CM062809.1, read as the reverse complement.
CACGCGAAACGAATGAAAGCTCAGTACGATAAAAATGTAACCCCTCGAAGTTTTTCGGAAGGAGACCTAGTACTATTATATGATCAAGCTAACGATAAGCTAGGTGCTGGAAAATTCGTTCCCATGTGGCATGGGCCCTACATTGTAAAGCGAAAGCTAGCAAAAGGGGCTTATGAGTTAGTTGATTTTGATGGGGACTCTTTGGGCAAACCCAGAAATGGACTTTACCTAAAGAGGTATTATGCTTAAAATGATGGATGGAGAAATTTTTAGATAGGTTAGATTTCCTTTCTAGCTAGCAAGTGTGTTAGTTTAGTCAGTGTGCTTAGCTTAGCAAGTGTGGTTTTTCGTCATTATTTTGGCTCATCTTGGTTTTACTCTTGATATTGTAGATGTCGACGCCTCTCCAAACATACATTGGATTTGCTGATGGTGCTTGTCGTAGTACACGGAATATCTCTTCCGCAGCTTGGGTTATCTATTCGCCCTCTGACGAGTTAGTTTCTATGCATGGGGTAAGCCTCGGTCAAACAACGAATAACATTGCAGAATACAGTGCAGTGGTTGAATTATTATCCGAATCTATTTCATTTGGAATTCGACGTTTGATAGTGAGGTTAGATTCTGAACTTGTTGTATTACAGCTTAATAGAGTTTATGCCATTAGAAATCCTGTGTTATTAAGGTTGTTTTTGAGAGTGCGTCTCTTGGAACGTGAATTTGATTACATTGAATATCAACATATTCCAAGGTCTTTGAATACATTAGCAGATGCAATTGCTTCTCAAGTGTTGGACAGACATTTATAATAATCATGCAAGTAAATTTAAAGACATTTCATCATACATGTTAAACAAGATAAGCCGATAATAGTGATATATAGATATAGATAGAAGTGTGTCCAAAAATATATACATCGTCTTCGATCATAGGTTTAACACACCTTATGATCGGCAAAATGATAGTGCAAAAAGTCAAAAATGTCACATGTGACTACAAAAGTGACTAGTCAATCACTGGTGGTGCTCTCTGTACGACACCACTGCGCGGGCTATCTTGCGCAGAAATCTCCTAAACGGTCCAGGGACTGCAACCACGAAGCGCTGAAGCCTCATTGGAATGTCATCCATAGTAGTCTCAGGTATATCTGCCGTGAGACGCTCTAGATCATGCTCCAAATCGGCTAGTACTTCTGCTGTCGCATCCTGTAAGGCCGGTGCCGGTGCAGCTGGATGTCGTCTGTCGTAAGGCCGGAGATTGGCTGGACGCTGTGGTCCAACATCTGCATTTTTAAAATTTTACTGTTACTTTGAGACGATATATATGAAAAATAAAAAATACATAATTAGAAAACTTGTGAAAATGAAAGTACCTCTGTCATCCCATTGTTCTCCCTGTGGAAGAACCATGTCCGGATCACCTCTGAAATCCATTCCGGCATATGGAAAGTCTTGTATCACAAAAAGCTGGCCCTCTAGCCAGTCGAAGTAACTGTCTGAGAATCGAACCACTGCAGCACCCTCGTCAGGATGCCGGGCCATCACCGCAACCCATCGAACAAGCTTTGGCTCCCGAGGACCCAAGTCATCAACAGTGAGTTGCTGAGGGATCAGCATAGGAACTCTCTCCAAGGCAAAGCTCACGACTAGAGGCCCATATCCAAAAGTCTTTAGTCGTCCGTTCTTTGCCTTGGTTAGTTGGCTCTTCATATGAGCCGACACAGCTTCGCACCAGTTGAAGATGGTGCCTTGGTAACAGTCAACTGCCATCCGCATTTGGGATCCGGAAGCAATGTGCAAGGCGGCCGCGCCACAAATCCTAGTGACCGTAAATGCAATAACTCTAAGTTCCGCCAGAGCGATGTGCTTTATCTCCACGCCTTTTTATGGCGAGTCCCTGGTCTGCACCACTCCTCGCGGAGATCATCAAGGGATTGGCCACCCGGCCTGGTCCCCGCAAGGTTGAGTTGCTCACCTCTGTTTGGCAAGCCAGTGAGAAAGTATACATCCGAGGGCTCTATCTCGAGCTGGTGCCCTCCAATGTAAAAGCATTGATCTTGAACGTTCCATCGCTCAACTAGCCATTCCAAAAATCTTACCTGGCCCCTCATGCCCGGTATGGTCCAATATTTGTACAATCCACATGTTCTTAAGGCATCCAGAGAGGGTTGGTGGTTAATCGCAGCTTCATCGTCTTCTACGTGCTCTCTCTCTCTCCAGTCTAACATGTTTTGGCCCTGCACATCAAAAGAGTCAATTAGAAATTAATTTGAGAAAATTTGGTGGTTTTTTGAGAGAGTTAGGGTTTTGAAATGCGCCCTTTGCGGAAGACGCACCCCGGCTTTTTAGCACAGGGCGTCCGGACGCAGCTCGCCTGAAGGCGGACTGCGTCCCCAGACCTTTTTCCCGTGTGAGAAAAAGTCGGGGGACGCGGCTCACCCGAAGGGCACCTGCGTCCGCCGAGGGGCGCATTTTGAACCCAAAACCCCCCCAAAAAATGAAACAGAGACCAAAAACAAAAAACTAAACGGATAAAAATGAAGAGTGGGATGTGTAAAATACCTCGGTGAAGCGGCGTTCGATTCCGACGGTCAGATTTTCCGCAGCAACCACGGGAAGTTTCTTGTCAAAAGCTCCTTTTTCAACCTCAACAGTGAAACGGTAAAAATGACATGGTAAAAGGTCTTTTTATAGGTTTTTTGGATGAATTAGTTCATTTTTTACCATGAAAAGATGTTTTCAAATGTATTTTTGCCTATTTTAAACAGGTATGAGTAATGTGTCGCTTTTGTGCAGGACGAAGGGATTTCAAGGGAAATTGTAATTTTTCACAAACAAAATTTCAGAGTCATCTTTTAAGCCCTTTTCTGACTCCTAAAACATGAAAAGATCGCCGAGTGTTTCTTTTTCACTCGTTAAAACGGAATTAAAAGACGGTCCCCTTTTAGCTCTTTTCTGACCGTAAAATCAGGAAAAGATTGCCGGGTTTTTGTCGTTTCAAACTCGATAAGGAAATAAAACGACGTGTCTTTGATCGCTTTTTACTTTTCAGGTCAACGATACTATTATGAAAGTACTCCTTGGTCGCAAGATCAAGCGGTTCCCCCAGGTATTATTTTATACTTTTTCGGGCTTGAGGGACACAAATATACGAAAAAGTTCAACGTGGAGTTTCCTTAAGTTTTTCAGACTCTCTAAAATTGAAAAACGCCGAGTTTCTCCTATACTGGGCTCGTTAAACTTTTACAGTAAAGGACCTGTTCAATTACAAACAGGAACGAACCACTCCTTCCTAGGGTTCGCATTTAAACTAGGTTGGACTCGTCCGAAGGATGAGCTTATAATCAAGCATATGTTATCCTCCTCAAGCTTGTTAAAAATAAAGAGGTACTTGCCAGAAATGGTGGGGGAAAAAAGAGAAGAATGAACCTATTTGTCACCTTTTGCCTCAGAAGAAACTTTATTACCGCTCTTGAACACGACACTTTTCATTCACCTGGGTTGGGAAATCTTTTACCTCACAGTTGACTAAATCACTTTGAAAATCTTTAACCGGGTTCAGGGATCAACTTTGAGTTATTCGTCACCAAACCATCTGTTGTGTCGTTATGTGTTCAAGAGGTCTGCAAGCAAAACTTTCATCTGCAAAATACTTGTCATCCATTTGACCATCCCTGAGTCAGTCCTTACAGCAACATTTCTTCAACTTGAACAATGATTTCGTGTTGCAGGCTTGCCTGCAACGGGTCGCTTTCTATCGACATCGACACATTATCTAGAAAGATGACTTAGGAATCGACAGTACCTTGAAGTCTGCATGCATCAATGGCAGGTTTCTCGCCTTTGACGTCAGTTTACATCATTGACTTTCGATCAGAGGATTCCGTGAAGTGTTCGACATCAAAACATCTATTCACATTTCACGGGTTGTGCTTGGTACTTTGAGAACCATTGACATTACTGGTGGTTTCTCTCACGCTTGTTAACAGTTTACATCATTGACTGGTAATCAAGTGGTTTCTACCATGTTCGACATCGAATCATTTAATCACATGGCTAGAATCGTACCAATTCGGGAAGTAGAAGTGAAGACCCTGGATCTAGTTTCTACCATCCAGGCTGCGAGGAGTTTTGTATTCATTATCTATGTAGACTAATCATAAACAGATGGCTGCGTCCATACTGTGTCTACAAAAGTCTATAAAAATGATGTACTGCAAGATCATTCCTGTATCAGAATAGTTAGTCCATTAGTTAAAGTTTTGAATCTGAGTATGGGAATGCCTACCTCAGTGATGATATAATCTTATCCATGTATTTTGTGTTGAAAATTGCAGGTTCCAACCAGGCCATCCACAAGGCAATCCTTGAAATGATAAAGCGCTTCACCCTTCCTAGAATTACAAAACCCTATTCTATTCCAGGCTTCGCACTTTAGGGGGCAATCTGTTACACTAAAAAATGTCACCTTGACTACTTACAGTTAGTATGGCTCCAATCAACAGTCATGCTACCCTCTTAGGCAAGTCTCATGCCTCTGTTATCCATCTCAAACTCAAAGAAGAGAGAAAGTCTTGTAAAAATCATGTTTATCTCTGGGGTCGCAGGTTCTCTCTAGCCTTACCTGCGGGGACGCTGACCATGTTCACAAAATCTGCGTCCATGGACGCTCTGTATGTTAAGGGACAGGTGCGTCCCTCTGTAAAAGGCAAAATGCGCGAGTTTTATCTTGAAAAAGTTACTTGTGGTTACTTCTAGAACATTCTAGAGGTCGGTTTGATGAAATGGATGCGCCTCCAGTTGGTTCATGTATCTCTATTAAGGGGGAACTTATCCCATCAATAAGGGAGCTATCCCACCCATAGAGGGGGATGATCCCATTGATAGTGGACCTGAATAACCTCTTTACAGCACTATAAATGAAGGCATTGAGCCAGAAGGAGAGGAGGTTGGAGCTATACATTTTCTTTGGGTAAATGCTGCAGGATTTAGGTCTTCCATTAGAGCCTTTGTGAGGAGAGATTGTCTTCACTTGATTCTACTTGGGAGAGGGTGAGCTTTGTCAAAGTAGAGGAAAACCCTTGATGGACCCTGGGAGGAACTTGCACAACACCAAGGCCAGGTTGTAAGAGTTTCTTTGTTTCGTTATTAATACAAACTGGTTTATTTTTCTCAATAGCTTGTGTTAATGAGTTATTTCATGTGTTCCTTGGTCTGCATGTTGAATATATGTTTTATTATATGAAATGCAAGTGCTTGGTAATTGTTTGATTGTTTGTGGTTGCAGGAATTGACTTGAAGGAGGAGCTCATCCGGATCGTCAAGAACGGACTTCAACAACAGCGTTTTGGAATAAGGTAAGCCTAAACACTTGTAGTTTTCATGTTGTAAAAGGTGTATTTAGAGAAAGATCATTCCATTTTGTCTTGTTTGTCATTAGAATGTCTTAGACTTCTAGGAAGGTCAGTCGTGTCCGCACCCTTGACAGATTCCGTGTGACAGTTCATGCATGCCCCCTATTTAATATCAATATATGAAATAAGTGGTCTAAATTTGAGGGTTAAAAAGTCTTTAGGAGGGCAGAAAATACATAAAAAATTTCTGTTTATTTAAAAAAAAAAACATAGTCCCCTCTGTTTGTATTTTTCTCAAAACTCTTTGTCTCCACCTCTATATTTTGGTTTTAAAAAAAGTTACAGGTAGTATGACAAGAGGGTTTATGAGAAAGGATCCCACTAACTCCAGTAGGCTCCATGCACATCCTCAAGTAGTGGGCATATTCACAAGGGCAAACCAGATGAATTTCTTTGAGAAATTCCGAGGGTTCGATGAGAAGATTGCCAAAGAATTTTCTCTCTCTCTAGTCCCTCACACAAAAACACATGCCACTATAACCATTAGTGGCCTCTCCATTGAAATAACCCCAGAATTCATCAGTAGGGTCACTACCCTTCCTCTTGGGTTGCCTTGGAGTAAAGATTGAAAAACCAATTGGCCAGGTTGCCAAGAAGAAAATTTTCCAAGATAATGAAACCCCTGTTGAAGATAAAAATGGAACCAGAAGGGCCAGCATACCATATCCTTGGGATAAGGTTAGCTACCAAATAATCAAATACATTTCTTGTGAGGGGTGGCACAACATTGTCTATGGATACCACTTTAGAATCCTCTATGACTTGAGGTATGGCATGGATACTGTAGCACCTCAAAAGCTCAGTATCCCTTACTTTCTCCTTCAGTCCCTCATTGACTCCAGCACCAAGGTGCAAGCAGGAAATTCAGGGCAATTAGCTCACCATGGCTTAATCAAACTCCTAGTAGAGGAAGCCCTCCATACCTTTACACTCCCTGTAGCATGGGAAGTTTTCCGAAATATGACAGCTGAGGATGACATAAAAGCATTAACCTATGATCTTATTCCTACTAGTAGTGAGGAGGAAGAAAAACAAGAAGGAGAAGATGGAGCCAGTGGTGACATGGCAAAGCAAGAAAGGAAGGAGGAAAGAAAAGAAGCAAAGGAGGGAAAAGTTGAAGAGACAGAAAAAAGAGACAAAAGAAGGAGAAAAGGAGGCAGAGAAGGCAGAGCAATAGGAAGAGTCCCCTGAGACTTTAGAAAGAGAGGCAGTAGCTGTCCTCATTTCCCTCAGTACACCAATCAAACCAAATAAAAAGAGGAAAAGACAAACCTCCATGTATTTCAGGGCAAGGAAGAGCACAAGAATTAAAATAGGCAAACCTCAGCCTTCTTCAAAAGTTCCCATTACCATTGAAGATTCACCATCTGCTAAGGTGAGAGTATCCCCCTCCAAGACACCTATAACATATGAACGAGGGACTCCTAGCAATTCTACATGGAAGGGAAAGGCAGTACTACATGATCCAAAACCATATCTACAAGAGACCTAGACAATCCTACAGGAGACACTGTCTAAACTACAGGAGACCCAAAAGCTTGAGAAAGAGATAGAAGGATAGCCACAGGTGAAGGAGGAAGGACAAAATATACAAGAACCTGACCCCCAGCCTAGTCTTGCCTCCTATTACAATCTACTTGAGGGAGGTAGAATCATCCCATGGAAATTTGCAATTCCACTACTTTTTGAATTGGAGAAGGAAAGAGTGAGAACACATAGGTGGATGCAAATAGCCAAATCCAAAGGAGTTGAGGATGTTGGCCATATGGAAAACAAACTCAAGGAAATGGGCAGAGAATTGAGTGCTCTCAGAGATAGAGAAGCCATCACAAGAAGCCACCTTGAAAATGATAATGAAATCCTAAGGAGGCAGCTGCAAGAGAAAGAGACTCAGCTGGCATACATGGCCAGCTTATCCATGGAGGCATTACAATGCAGAACACTAGCCAAATCTTATGGCCTCTATCTGAAGGACCAATGCCTTCAATTCAAAATAAAGACTTTGGCACAAAGTGGCACAATGCCTTTCCAAGACTACAGACAGTTCATGGATCTGTGTGACCAAAGCACCTCAGAGGATAAGGTAAAGAAGGTAGATTTCTACCTACACAACATGGCCCTCACAGACATGAATGCGTGGGACCCCAATGCCAAGCTAGGGGACTTGCAATTAATGGTGATGGTCTCATGGATGAACCATGAAGAATTAAGAGTATAAGAAATAAAAATATTGATGATAAAAGAGTAGAATGAACCATTAATGATAAGAAATGAGCCATCAGATCCTATGGCACTCATCAGCACACACAACCTACTTGCCAGTGACCCTCAAATTGCGCCTAGATATCTAGACAATCAATCACAAGCCATTGCACACTTTGAAGATATGCAAAGGCTACATGGGGATGATTGTGTGCATCCATGCTTGAGAAGATGGAACACCTTACCTCACAGTTTGCAGATCCGGGAATATCATTCCCCAATGAGGCTGAAGGAGGCATTGAAAAGAGTGCCAATGTACAAGCGCTCCATGCAAAGGCTAAAGATCAACTGGATTGGCCTCAAACTGAGTCTTCCACTCCTATTAGGCATGCTGGAAGGTAGAAGAGAAGAAGAAGAGGAGGAGAAGTGGAAGGAAATAGACAAAATAACAGGATTTTATGACCAACATGAGCAGACCACATCAAAAGCGTAGGATGCTAGGGAGGCCACCAGGGCCATAAACGATGAGGAGATTGACTAGGTTGCTCAGAGGATGAGCAACACCTTTAGTAGGGGCGTGATGATGAGCCTCGTAAATGGGTAATTATATGGGCTCATTTTACCTCCTAACCTAGTCAAATCAGCCATTCTCTTAGCTTATTGTATTATTTTCTAATTATATTTATGCTTATAGAGTGAGTTGAGTTAGTTATGATGCCATGTGGTCTAACATGTATTTAATGCAGATTATTGATGGATTTCGAGGTCAAAGTCAAGGATCCAATGGTCAAATGGTAGCAATAAATCAAATTGGACAAGGGAGAGGAATTATAGGAGGTAATCCCCCTCATTTATTACTCCTCACTTCGAATTCCCCTTAATTTAGCTCGGAGTACAAGCAGCCGAATCGTGCACTAGAAGGCAGCCAAGCAAGTGGAGGATGACTGATAGTTATCTTGAGTTTTGGGAGCCAAGCCTCCCTGATTTTAAGGAAGCTATTGGTAGCTTCAGATGTATAAGTAGAGAGACCTAGGACCTCACTAGGGTAGGATTTTTTGTTTATGTAAACTCTGCTCAAATTTCGAGCTTATTATTTTGTGACAGTTTTATGTAACCTTGCTATTATTTTGATAATGAAGTTGGAATCCTTTTTGAGCTAGCACTGAGTTACCTTAGAGGGCTGAAGCTCTTGGGTTAGGACCCAATCGAAGAAACCAAGCTCCTCTTTACTTGTATTTTTATGCTTTGCTTCAGTTGTCCATCAGTTTGTTGTTAGATGTATTTCTTTTATGGTTAAGAATAGTTTGCTTTTGATGATTTTGTAGTTTGCTTCCATTTGTGCTTTCTGTAGCAGGTTAAGAAGTGATCAAGAGAAGATTCAAAAGACTAGAAATAGTGCCTTGGCATCTCTTCCTACCTCTGAGACCCTGATTTGAGGCAAAGACTCTCTTGCTACCTCAAAAACACAGATTTTCCTGATTCATAGGACTTCTAGTGTTTGCAGCTTTTTAGTAGGTTAATAGTCCAGTTTTGCTTTGCTCCAGATATTTCTTATCATGTTCACTTCCTGTTTTGCAGTAGTCCTCTTTCATGCTTTCCTTTCTTGCAGCATTTCTCAACATTTCCTTTCATATATCATAGTTTATACGGTTTTTATGCAAAACTTTGTTTTTCCTAGAATGCATTCATTTCAATAGTTACTTGATTTTCTTAGTTACTTTGCAGCATATCTCTTCCAGTAGTAGGAAATATTATCAACAATCATATCCTCCATCTGATCCATGCCCTACAGGTCACCCAAACCTCACCTCAATTCTGCCCTAGTTTCCTGCATTTTTCATAGAACTTCTTCCTCTCTCTTTGAGAAAACCCAATCATCTTTCTCTCTCCTAGCAGTTCATGGTAGACTTTGGGCACCCTCACACCTCACCCCAACCTTCATCCACCTTTTCCACCCACTCTCACACCCTCAAGATAGCAGGAATTTCTCCCAGCCTCCTCCTGTAGGCCTCCTGTAGTTTCCCTGTGTCCCCCTGTAGTTTTTCCTGCAGGATTTCTTTTGAAGGCCGAGTGTGGGAAAAGCCTCTAGAAGGCCACCTAAGACCTCCTAGGACCCATCCACACCATATTCCATCCTCCCAATTTCCAAAACCACCCTCCAATGCCACCTGTTCACTGCCACACTCACACAATAAATTAGATGCATGTCAAATTCACATAAAAACACATAAAAATCCCAAAATATGTTTTTTGCTTATTTACTTCCAGAAATAGCATGGTTAGATGTTGTTTACTTTCTTGAGTAGGTAATGGAATTTCTTTCATGGTTTTCATAGTGATTTTGGCAAAAGTAGAATTAGCTTGTTACTTAGGGTTTACTAGGTTTTGCTTCACATTCTAGTCTTTCTCCTTTTTTGCAATTAGAATAGCATCTGTAGAGTAATCTTTCTTTTCTTTCATCATACATAGAGATTCTTCTGAATTCTATAGAAGTTGGCTTGAGCTCCTATTGATCTTGCACTGGCTGACCAAGTGACAACTTGTAGTGAGAACTTGTACTTGTGCATATAGCACCGACACTTCCATGCTTGTTACGAACTACCGAGTTGATAAAAGTAAAGTTGGCAGCCCAGGAGTTGCAACATTCTTGCTACAATACTGGTGCTCACCACCTGCTTGGGCCTCTAGCCTCAAAGGCATTGGTCCTCCTCCTGCAATATAGTTTGCAAAGACTGGGTAGTGGTCTTTGTCATGCCCCTAACTCTTACATTTCAGGAACCATATCTCTTTGCACACCTCCGGTTGAGCTGTTGTGTCTTGCTTCAAAATTTGCATTTCAAGGCAAATATTTTGCAATTGTGTATGGATCTGCTGAACCCCTAGATTCAGATCTTGAATCGGTGTTTCATGCAGTCTCATTGCAATTTCCGAGGCCTCTGCCCTAGTAGTAATCTTCTATTGTGACAATGCAACACTTAGGTGAGGCAGGAGCAAAGCCATGAGTCATTCGCGGTGTTGTCCATCTTTTAAGTTCATATTGGCTTCGTGAATCTTACACTTGAACCTCTAATCCAATTCCTAAGGTGTCTCACCTAGTTTCATCGTGATTTCCTTGAACCCCACAATTAACTGTGCCTCGGATTTAGGCCTACTGAATTCTTTATTCAGCGTTGTTTGAATGTCTGCCACTCCAAGGTTTGGGTTATCATTAGAGTACTTGATGTACTAGGTTAGCGCGCGATTCTCTAAAGTGCCAACAATGTTTCCTTCTTCATGTGATCATCTGTGACACCTTGAGCTTCCCATACAACTTTCATGACGAACCAAAACTGGTCTGGGTCCTCATTTCCCAAGCCCTTAAAAAAAGGTAGCTTCATTGAATTTTCCATGCTGAATTGTGGTGGAGGTGGTGGTACGAGTGAAGTCGTAGGTGACAGTGTTGAAGTTGGAGGTGGTGTAGGTGGAGCTGGCAATCTTGGGAATCCCTATTTTATTAACTGAACTACACTTCACGAAGAATCCTGTGCTACACCCTCTTCATCACCCAATGGAGGTGAAATCAGTAGGCTATATTCAGGACCCTTTCTTCCTTTTTTTCTGTAAGTCTTTCCACTTCGCATAGCTCCGAACATCAAGGTAGCTGCATAACCCATTTTTGACACAATAACATCTTAATCTAGGTATTCAAATACTTCAAGTACTTACCTTCTTGACCTTTAAAAAAGTGTCGCTCCGCCTCGATGTAACTAACTGAGGTATCGATCGTGAATTCAGTCACAAATCCTCCTATGATGCGATTGAGCCAATGATCAACAGCACGAGCGATCTTATCCTCAGAGGCTTCCAGTCTCTTTACTAACTCCGAGGTCTAGACAATAGGACCATCAAGTCTCCACCTTCCTTGGCTATCCGCTAGCTTCGCGATCCACTCATATAGATCAACCGAAAAGGAACTATTGGGAATGGAATCCCCCCACAACATGTTTTGGGGCTCAAAGCCCAAGTTTTGAGTAATACTATTGTAAAGATCTATGAATTGCGGATTCTAAATGTATGTTAGAGTCATCGGGTTGTCCGCCCTAAGTTTGAATGTATGTCGGCTTACCCATGGTCCGCAGACCATGGGATTGTATAAATAGAGCGAGGCTCTAAGTTGTAAAGAGGGGAGAATAGAATCTAATGGATAGAATGAGATAATGAAGCATAGAAGAAGAGTCTTAGTGTGTCTTGGGTCATAGTAGTAGGAAGAGGCTCTGCAATTGAGTGCGCAAAGGCCCAGTAGAGTCTACAGCTGAGTGCGTGGACCCTTGCAGCTAAGTGCGTAGTGTAGAGTTGAGTCTGTAACCAAAGAAGAGATTAATAAAGAAAGGTTTTTTTTACCAATTCTATGCATCTGTTCTGAGTTATTACCTGTTTGATATCATTTGCATTTATACTGTTTATTTACTATGCGCACTTCTATGAATTGTGAATATTGTTAACTATAACTGAAGGCATACAAATAAGCTAAGTTAATCAACTAATATTGGATGGTTAGTAAGGACTTGGGTAATAACTTGTGTAGTGACGTGCGCGTAGGGTTGAACCACAGACCACTTGAACCCATCAGACATCCCTAGGGTGCGAAAACTTGGTTCTAGCACCCTCCCATACTACTTCGGGTGAGGCCTCAGTCCGCGCTCCATAGACTGTTGCCGAAAGGGCCAGTAGTACCAAGATTTGTTTCACTAAATCACCTCCAAACTTGGGTCAGGCCCCAACAAGCCAAAAAATGGTTCCGTTGCCAGGACTAGGATCTGCATAAGGGATGTCTGATGTCATGTCACTGGAATCCAATGACGAAAGAAATTAAAGGGTGGTTGGATAGAAATATTCACGAGTTCGCGGCACAGGAAAACAGGAATCTGTGAGTATCAAAGGAACATTCATTAGAGGGCTACTTATATATGGAAATCCACAAAATTTTCTTTGCGACCTTCCCCTCTAAGTTGTATGAGTGGATTGCAAAGCTAGCAGACAGTCAGGGAAGGTGTAGGCTCGACAAACCGATTGTGTGGACTCCAGAATTGGTGCGCAAACTAGAGGCATCGGAAGGTAAGATTGCGCACAATGTGGACCATTGGCTCAATCGAATTATAGGAGGGTTTATCATCGAGTTCGCGGTAGACATGAAAGTTAGCCACAACGAGGCAGAATGACGCTTCCTCAAAGGACCACGAGGTAAATACATTAAATCTTTGAACAATTGGATTAAAATGCTACTGTGTGAAAAGCAGGTTATGCGAATAAATTTATGTTTGGGGCTACGCGAAGTGGGAAGATGTATAGAAACGAAGGTAGCATAGAGATTCAAAATAGCCCCTTGATTTCGCCTCAACGGGAAAGTGAGGAAGAACTCGCGAAAGTTTCTCTGAGAAGCACGATCAGTCTAATAAGGTAGTGAATTTCACACCTACCACCCCCACCTACACCAACACCGGTTTCACCATCGTCACCTCTATCTCCACCCACACCACATCCGCCACCACCACAGTTCAATATGGCAAGCGCGATAAAATTGTCAGTATTAAGAGGAGTAGGGAACAAAGATCCAAACCAATTTTGGTTTGTGGTAGACGTTGTATGGGGAGCACAAGGAGTCGTGGATGACAATATAAAGAAGGAAACGCTAGTAAGCGTGTTGCAGGATAGCACACTAACATGGTACATTAAGCATTCTAATGACCATCCAAACACGGGGATCGTAGATATCCAGGCTATGATAAACAAGGAATTTAGCAGGCCAAAATCGGAGACACAATCGATTATCAGGTTTAAGAAAATCGTGATGCTTCTAGGCAAGACCCCATGGGATCTGGATGAGAGACTGAAGAGTATGATTCGCGAAGCCAACATGACCTTGACGGATGGACATCACCGCGCATGGTTTGTAGCATCACTAACACTACATTTAAGGATGGCGTCGTCACAACAGAAGTTATCCACCCAAGCTGAAGCTTTGGAGATTACAATGAGACTCCATGACACCCCAATACAATATGCTGGCTTGGGAGTTCAACAAATCCACTCGTAACTACAAAATTTGTGTCTGGAAATGCAGAGTTTGAAACAGGACAGGACAACTCGCCCAGAAGTGTGCGAGGACGTATGGTGCATAAAATTCAAAGGCCATGGGCATGACAAGGACCATTATCCAGTCTTCGCGAACCACTTAGCGGAAGGAGGGCCAATGCCATTAAGACCAGAGGCACAAGCAGGACCAAGTGTGGCACCTGCATTATCGTGCACGATTTGTCAAATAGGAGGAAAACATGCTACAAATAATTTTCATCTATTACAGAAGTATACACAGACGTCCCAGTAATTGTTTTGTAATTTCAGCAGGTCGGTAGGCCATGATATGCGCACCTGTAGAAGTTATGAACTAATGATGGATCGGTCCCCTGCATATAGGGTGTAGATTGAAACGTGAGCCCTTGATCCAAATGTAGGGATGGCATGCGTTGGATTTCAGGGGCGCAGACGAGGTCGAGGTGGAATGGGAGCAGGAAGGGGTCGTTGACAGCTGATTTGTTACAATTGAGGAGGGCCAGGGCATTATGCTTGCGATTGTACAAATCTGACAAGAGCATCATGTTTATATTATACTCAGTTTGATCATGAGACAGAGAACTTCCCTATACTGATAGCGAGGTTGCGCGATAAAGGAATACTCCAGCCGCCCCCGACTCAGAATTTGCAAATGATGAGGTCTAAGCCGTGCGAAGAAGACTTGAATGTAAACATCATGCTTCAAAGTGGTATCACAATAGGAGATGACTAAGGTAAGCAGCCTGAAGAAAGTGCATGGGTTTTCAAGGCTCCTACAAGGGAACCAGGATTTGATTTGGAGAGTGTAAAGGAGACATGCATGGAAGCTAAGAAGAGCTTCACAAAGGCCTCCACTTCAGGTAGTAAGGATCAACTAGAGCTAGAGATGGATCCTTCAATTCTCACTAACTTTCTAGAGATATGCATGAATTTGTTGCGTGACAAGAAGGTGGTAAAGGGACTATAGGAACTTATCACTAGGTGCGCTGGGTTAGGAGAACCATGCATAGTCTAGAAGCTTGGGAAACATACATCGTGAATAGGAAGGGAAATGAGATTGACTGCACAAATGGGAGAGTATGAAATGGATCAAGTAATTTTGGATCTAGGATCGGACGGAAATGTGCTGCCAAAGCAGACATGGGAGTGCATGGGTAGGCCTGTGTTGCAATGGTACCCTATTCAATTACGAATGGTGAACCAACAAAAGATCCTACCAATGGGAAGATTGCAAGGAATAACAGTAGACATCGAAGGTGTGAGTGTGCTTGCAGATTTCAAAGTGATAGAGATTGTTGATGACAACAATCCCTATCCCACACTACTAGGAATAGATTAGGCAACCTATATGAACAGAGTGATAAACCTGAAGAAGCGCAAAATGATCTTTGAGAAAAAGTCACTGTGTGAAGTGGTACCTTTAGACCTTTTGGAAGGATTGCGCTACACAGAGCCAGTTCGCAATGATGAAAGCGACGACGAGCTAGACTGTATCAAGATAACTGCTCGGGAACAGGATTGGGTGAATCCTACAGTGGATGGCCAGATTTCATGGGAGTGCGAAAGCTCCTACACATTAGGTTCAGATGAGGAAACAGAACGATGGAAGAACCGGTTACACGAGGTCACCATGCTCAATTTCAACATGATGGTAAGATCACTGCACTGCATGACAACAGAGGTAAGGGATCTACCAATGTATGATGGGTTGATAGCGGTAGACGAATTCCTGAATGAATTTGAAAGCAAAGTGCCAGAACAACAACGGTTCGATGCTCTGAAATGGGCAATGCATGCTACACCCGCAAGGTGGTGGGGTACGCACCAGCAAATTTTCAGGGACTAGCGTGAATGCAGAAAGATGATGCACTTACAATTTGGGAAGCCTCAAATGTGGGTGGGAGTTGGGCATGATGGAAGAAACAGCCTGTGCTCTCACATTTCCAGATGGGTACAGGCATATGATACGCAACCTGCACGAATGCACACCATCCTCACGATAGGAAACGGGAACAACAAGTAGAGGCAGGCAAGGCAAGTGTGTAAACAAGGAAGTATGATAAGACCTAGCATGCCAAAAATCATACACAGGGAAGCCTTTGACAAGGTGTGTGAAGTGTTGAACAAGGTCCACCATGTGAGACGCACCGACTTGGATTTGCGCGTACCAGCAATTATGTGGGCTTATAGGACCATGTGCAAAACTCTGATCGTGCAAGCACTTCCGAAGCAGAAGTTTGAAGCAAGGGCTGTAATCCCTATGGCACATGTGAAGCTGAAACCGTGCATAACAGCACCCGTAGATACAACATTCCGCGCAAACCGAAACGAAGAAATCACACAGCTATGAGAAATAGAACATATCAGACTTGAGGAAGAAATCTGACGAGGAAACTTTAGACTTCACAAACTCGACAAGAACTGGTTACGGCTAAGGGAGAAAAGCGTTTTGATGGACGCAGAGGTCAAGAAGCTGGAAGATGAAATAAAGGAAGCATTTCTCGTCGAAAAACCAGGAATTCTAAGGCAAGATGTGTATGATTGTATTGACAAGATGGACGACTATTGTCGTGAATTGATTAGTCTGCTGTTGTGGCTTGGACCGCATGTCGCCAAACGAAGTGACCAGGGTAGCACATTGCAAGTAGTAAAGTGCGAAGTGCCGACCACCACAATGAAAGATGATGATTCTCTGCGAACCATGGTGGAGGACGGGATGGAGCCCCACATGGGTGCTACAACCACCTAACTAGCCATAGGGAGAACAGTCTTAGTGCTCCAGGCAGCTGAAAGGGAGTGCGGGACTATAAAATATTCTACCTGGGAGCTGCGCGATATTCGAAATGCGAGCAAAATCAGAACGTCAGAAGGTTCGTGAATGTGCATGGAGGGCTGCGTTGCCACATGGGTTGGTTTGGAAGTGACCGTTGGTGTCACTATTCACAATGGGATGTGCAATTTGAGGTCAAATGGAGTGGGTGGCGGGCATTTAAGACGTGAGTTATGGGTAGGATTTTGGAAAATATGCCGCTAAGAATGCATTAAGGGCCTGAAATTGGGGGGAACGGTCAAATTCGAATTCAAAAGGCACTATAAAACTCAAGGGGCTGGTCAGCGAACAACACTTGGTCATTTGAGAATTGAGTGCTCGAGCAGAGCATAGATCATTGGGAACTGAGCCTCTAAGTTTGTGAGAGATAGCACACAGCCTAGAGATGATGATGACCACTAAGGATGGTTTAGGAATTGAAGAGGTACCTGCCAGCAAGGCCTCGATAAACCAAATTATGGAGGATGCTCCAGAAGGCCTCAGGGTGGTGACAAAAATCCCCAAATCACCATGAACACCAAGTCCCAAGAAGGATAAATAGGCAATGGGTCTAGTACACGTGTCCCCGAGGAATCTGTGACACAACAAACCATGGTAGAAAATGGAAAAGCAATCACAATAGAAACGGATGAGGAAGAATAAGACTTGCAGGCCTTGATTGTCGTAGAAGAAGAAGATGAAGACATGGAGGAGGATATCCTGCCATTACGCTCTACAACAAAATTGCCCCTATATGTCCCTCTGCAGAAGGGGAAAACGAAAGTGCCGAAGGACCTGGATGAAACAAAGAGTTCACTCCAGACACCGCTCCTCCCAGATGGCATTGTATTTAAGGGCATGGACCTAGACTGCATACCAACCATGATGTTTTGACTAGGGCCACACTAACCATGAGAAGTTCCCTCATCTTGAGACTGTGACTCTGATGAAGCAGAATACTAAGGGGGCGGTGATAACGTTAGAGCCACAGAAATGGCTGCGTGGTGTGGAAAAGGCAGGGTTGTTGCACTTATTATGGATACCAACCCAGTTGTCTGATCCAGTGCCATCCTCCCAGCTTCAATCCTTCTTCACCTCATGAATTATCAAAAACACACCAACATCAATACAATGTTCTCTCCTCAATACTGAAACTAGTATCACTTCCTCACAATTCACAACAATTCAGCCTTCTGATCTCTTGGATGGGAGATCCTTTTATAGATGATTGCAAGAAGATGAGTCATCAGTGGGGATGATGAATTTCATTCCATTTGTTGAAATTAGTTCCACAAGAGAGGGGAATTGGAGATGGTTTCCTAGTTCCTTTAGTCATCCTTGGGCGAATTCAGAGAGGCAAGTGGCACAGGAGAAGTTTCTAGAAGATTCCATGAGCAACCAACTAACAAATTGTCCCGAAAATATGTCCAACCTCGCCCATCACACTTACTAAAGGGCCAAACTGCGATGCATATTATTTTGACAGTGTAGCAGGTGAGATGCATCTCACCCTAACACAGGGCTTTCAGATATGGTTCAGTTTAGGCACTTTCTGGATGATTTCTGAGATGAAACTTTTGGGGAATGAGGCATTCAGATGACTTAGTTATTTTAGGGCATAAAGCAACCATCTTAGGGGTTGATGAACCCTAATACATCGACAGGTAATCTTGGGGTTGATGTGCCCAAATATGTCTATAACACCTTGTAAAGGAAAGGACCCCGTGACTATAGCTAGAAAAGGTAGCGATTTGGCTCTTACAGAAGCCATGAAAGAAAAATATAAGCTGGAGAAGAAGAAGAGGGGCTACGCCATCTCTAGCATCAAGGAAAAAGAGGTGCACGTAGCAACCCAACTCCTAGCTGGCAAAGTGATGAGGAAGTGTTGCGCTGATGAGGTACTGGCATTGGTGGTCGCACTAGTCGAGCAGTGCATGGAGGGGGTCCAGTTCAACTAGTTCGAATTGCTCTACGAGAAATTTTTGATAAGTTGTCGCGAAGCCCAGGATAAGGGTAAAACCTTCCACTATACATGGTTTCTCTTATCCATATTGCTAGTAGCCAGAGAAATACGGGAGGACAAACAATTCTCAAACATTAACAGAGAGTTACCAGAGGCCGCGAAGTACGCTTCGATCTAGGCCACAAAGGACGCAAAACGGATTCACGACACCAAAATATTTTGGGTGCTCATGGAGGCGAGCATCCGGATGTGGATCAATCGGATTTCACGCCTGTCACCTACAGTGCACAATAGTCTGTAGAGTTTTTCAGACTTCAAAGCTGATATGCACAACATTTACATCAGGGCGCGAAAGGATCTGGCGAACCAGTGGATGAAGCTACTGTTTGTAGCCACTGACGATGTGATTTTTACTGTCTTGGAGACATGGCCTCCTGAATGGTGTGCCCCAGACCTAGAAGAACTAGAGAAGGCGACAGCCCAGAAGAAAAAAGATGATGCTAAGTTGTGCGTCACTCAATTGGCAGAGAAAAGGCAGAATGAAAAAGTAGTAGTTGAGGTAAGGGCATTGTGAGAAGTGGCACATAAAACTGTGGAGTAGAAAAAAGCTGCAAAAGTAGCAGCAACAATGCAGACAATAGAGGCAGCAACATCACAGGTAGATGAGGTCCAAGCAACATCCTCAGGGTAGGAGGTAGAAGAAATAGAAACAGTAGAAGGGAGCGCGGACCTAGGGGCCGCATCCACACAGTTAAAGCGCTCGTGCAGCGCCGAGAGATCAGGCCCAAGGAAGAAGGTCAAGGTCTCGAAATTGGCCATTGACCCAATCAACTTAACCAAAGGTGATCTCCATGACATGAGTGAGATGGTCTACGATGTCACAAGTGAATCACTTCAGGAGTTCACGCAGGAGCATTAGACTGTGTTGGGGGCCCTTAGGGCATAGCTACAGGAGTTACAGGTGCGGCCCCCTCAGGAAGGTACCCTGTCAACACACGTCACAGCAGGAACTTCAATAGTAGAACAAATGTTGTGTGCAAGGATGGCAAACACAATAGTGTTTCCAGAGGGAGCTCTAGTGTCATCTAATGCGATGGATCGGTTGTCGATTAACATGATGAAAGGCCTTGGCCTTAATCTGGCTGCCCTTCCCTGGGAAATGTTGTATCAGTTACAGGATGGGATAACGATAGAGCTGTAGGCCAGGGAGAGCCACGCGATCCAAGTTCTTAGTGAGCAGAAAATAAACATAGAACATCTCAGCTTGCAGCACGACGAGTTGGTGTCACAGAATCAATAGTTGGTGCAGATGGTAGATGATGCTTGCCAACGAATCTCGGAGCTAGCCATTGCAGCAGATCTACCGGTAGAAGTGCAGATCCACAGTTTGGCAACTGGAGTCTGCAAGGCTAGAGAAGAGATGACAAAGGTTCTGCTGGAGCTGAATCTTCAGATCGTCGAGCTGTGGTTGAAGGTGTAGGCTTCCACTCCCTCGGAAGTCCGAGAATAGCACACTAGCGCTATCACAACAGGGCTGGAAGAAATTGGAGGTGAAGTGTGTGACTGTACCAACATGTTGGAACAGGAATTTGAGGTCCTCACGACTTTACAGGAGGACCCCAACATCCAGCACCTAGAGACAGAGGCACGTGAACTCTAACAGCAATATGACATTGTCAGAGGAACTTTGCAGACAGTAGTCCTCACTCAGCGGCTTGCGAGGATGCAACAAGCTAAGGCATTAAAGGAGCAGGTGGATGCAGCGCACCATAAGAAAGCAGTTCTCAAAGTGCTCATTAATCAATGGATTGATGAGGTCTTCACAATCACAGTGAATATTGAAGGGAAGCTCATGCACATTCAGGGGATGCATGCGCAGATGCAGGGCAGCATGCCAGACACAGAGGTTTCAGAAGAACGGATGCAGCAAGTTCAATAAGGAATAGCTTAGTGCACTATTGACATTAGGACCGTTCGAGACCAGTTGGAGGGACTCCACGCCAAGATCGCTATGCCGACAAAGTGACTCAAGGGTGAGTCACGATGTTTGTGTTGGGGGCTTGTTTGGCATGGAATCCCCCCCACAACATGTTTTGGGGCTCAAAGCCCAAGTTTTGAGTAATATTATTGTAAAGCTCCACAAATTGTGTGTGCGAAATGTATGTTAGAGTCATAAGGTTGTCCGCCCTAAGTTTGGATGTAATGTCGGCATACCCATGGTCCATGAACCATGGGATTGTATAAATAGAGTGAGGCTCTATGTTGTAAAGAGGGGATAATAGAATATAATGGATAGAATGAGATAGAGAATCATAAAATAAGAGTCTAAGTGTGTCTTGGATCATAATAGTAGGAAGAGGCTCTGTAACTGAGTGCGCAGAGGCCTAGTAGAGTCCGCAACTGAGTGCACGGACCTCTACAACTGAGTGCGTAGGGTAGAGTTGAGTTTGTAACCAGAGAAGATATTAATAAAGAGAGGTTTTGTTACCAATTCTATGCATCTATTTTGAGTTATTACATGTTTGATATCTTTTGCAATTATACTGTTTATTTACTGCACACACTTGTATGAATTGTGAATATTGTTAAGTATAACAGAAGGCATACAAATAAGATAAGTTAATCAACTAATATTGTATGGCTAGTAAGGAATTGGGTAATAACATTGTTCGACCCCCAAGTAGGGCTGCACAAAGACAGCATAGCAGGCTGCGAGATAGGGTAAGTGTGCATCGCGACGTGCACGCAGGGTCGAATCACGGACCACTCAAATCCATCAGACATCCATAGGGTGCAGAAACCTGGTTCTAGCACCCTCCCATACTACTTCGAGTGAGACCTCAGTCCGTGCTCCATGGGCTATTGCTGAAAGGGCCAGTAGTACCGGGATTTGTTTGGCTAAATCACCTCCGAACCTGGGTCAGGCCCCAACAAGCCAATAGGAATAGAAAAATATCTCGTGGATTTCTGTATACAAGTACCTGTCCAGCCACTATTACTTTGTCAGCCACGGATTTCTTTTCTCCTGTACCGCAAATTCATGGATCTTCCTATCCAACCAGTCTTCAACCTCTTTTTTAGTTGGATTCTAATGATACGACATCACACATCTCTTATGTAGATTCTGGTCCCGGCAACGAAACCATTTGTTGGTTGTGTGGGGCTTGACCCAGGTTCAGCACTAGTTAGCCAAACAAATCCCTACACTACTGGCCCTATTGGCATCAGTTTGCAGAGTGCAGACTGAAGTCTCACCCGAAGCAATATGAGGGGATGTTGGAACCAATTTTCTACACCCTGAGATGGTCGTGATGTCAGTTTATACCCTCTATTTTACCTTCATGCATGTCACTAAGCTTTAGGGCTCTGTCACTCTAGCCCTTTATCTCGGCCTTTCGTACCTCCGCGAAGGTGTACGATTGACCTTTATGCAACCTTAACCCACGATCCATGTACTTTTGCGCTATTAAGACAATGTATTGTATAGTTTCCCAAGTTATCTTAAGTGTTTTACTTATCCTACTAAAAAATCACAATTAGTGCCGTATAAACGGATATTTTTATTTGCGTTTAATTAACCAACATAATCACATATATTCGTGCATCACATAAGCATTGTAAATTAAACCCAAAATGCAATATAACCAGATGCATTAATAGGAAATAAATACAAATAATTTATAGAATACTTCTCTTTATTAATATCTTTAGATTATTACAAACTCTATCCACCCTACGCACACAGTTGTAGGGGTCCACGCACTCAACTATGGACTTCCACTCTAAGCCTCTGCACACTCAGCTGCAGAGCCTTTACCTACACTAAGACCCTAAACACTTAGACTTCTCTACCAAGACACCAAGACTTGTCTTCTTCTACTAAAAAACTACTTAGAGCTTACTTACTTAGCTCCTTTTTATACAATCCCATGGTCCACAGACCATGGGTGGATTTTTACAGCGAACTTTACATTTTACAAAATAAGGGTAGACAGCCCTTTATGACTTATGACACCTTCACGCTCCGCAACCACAAAATGTGGAGACTTTACAATTTTATTACAAAATTGACCCAAAACATGGGTTTTTAGTTGCAAAATTGTCCTTGGGGGATCTCGTTGCCATCAAGTTTTCAACTAGGTCTTCATTAGGTCTCATGTATATGCTTTCGAGGATGAATTATTGTAGTGATGTGATGGTTTGATGATGGTGCTAAAGAGTATTTTAAGTATGTTAAAGGTGTCGTAGCTTGTGGATATGATTGATGGAGAGTGGAGGACTTGTTGGAACTCTTGCCAACCTTTCTTTCTTGACTTCTAGGTCAATTTGACAGTGACACTTGGGAGACATGTTTGATTCAGTTGGAAATGTGTCAGAAGCTATGTTAGAAATCTAGAGGTTTGTATAGGTGCTTAGAGAAGAAGAGAATCAGTTTTAGGAATATTGGAACCAAGAAGAGTGGAAAACTTGAAGTTTTCTGTGAATATGCTAGTTTCCTTCATAGGAACAATGTACATATGTTGGTTTACTTCACAGGAGTAGCGTATACATTCTAGGAATGATTTTTCCTCGCATTCCTCACGTTGTTCAAGTAAATTGACTTGGTAATTCCTAGAAGCTTCGAAATTAATTGGATAAGGTCAAAAAAGGTTTGAAAAGGTCCTCCAATGATGTGAACACCTTAAGTGCACAAGTAGTGATGTTAGTGGATTGGCTTGGTTAGTATATTTTTTGGGGAGCTTTTATTTGATTAATGATGAGATATCACTACTGACAGCATGTATGCAGAGTTGAATTCTTGTTGGGAAGAGAGTCTTGGATCTAGTTTGAAAATAGATGAAAGGAGGTTTGCATAATGATAGAGGAGCAGTGATTTTGAAGCTTAAGTGAAAGGAACAGTTTCTCATCCAATGGTAGTTGTATAGTCCAATTAGAGTTGGGCGAGGATTGTTGATTGTGGTGGCCTTCAGTAGATGGTAGTTGGTAGGTCCATAGAGAACATAGTCTTCCAAGCTTATCAGTAGTATCTATTGGGTTGTGTTATATTCTTTCCACGACTATCCCATGTAGTTAAACAAGGGGTTAGAAGGGGGACGGAACCCCCCCTTCGTTGCGCCGATTGCATAGCGGGGGGGTCATAGGGTGTTTAAGGGGTGCAGGTAACCCCACTCTATGGGGTCTAGGGCAGCACCCCATAAAATTTTGGTTTTGGAACCTATGTTAGGTTGGGCGGACCCACCTATGGTTTTGTGCATGATTTTCGCACATGTTTTTGAACGCGATGGTTTTCGATCCATGGTATTGGATGCTTTGGCATGTATAAATATGTATTGTAACATTGAAAGGAACATAATGAAAACTCAAGCTAGTAGTCCTAGTTTTGGGATCCAAGGGAAAATCTCTATGTATATGTGTTTTATGTGTTATGCTCTCACATTGTTTATTTTATGTGTTTTAGAATTCATATGTAGGTAATTTTTGTACGGGGTTAAAACCTACATATGGTATCAGAGATGTTTTGGCTTCAAGGGGATGCCTATGTTGCTGAGGGGTTTCACTCCGACCTGTGGTAGACCCTGTTTAGTGGGAGATCTGCAAGATCGATTCTGGTGGTGAAAGAAGATGGCATGCAGTGGAAAGATAGAGATCGATAAATTTAATGGGCAAAGTTTTAGGTTGTGGAAACTCAAGATGGAGGATTTGTTGGTGGATAAAGATCAGTGGATCGTGGTAGATCCAGGTTCTAAACCAACGGGAGTGTCCGATGAAGAATGGAAGAAGTTGGATCAGAAGGCAAAGAGCACAATACAATTGTGTGTCTCAAATTCAATATTGTTGAATGTATTAGGGGAAGCTACAGTGAAGGCTTTGTGGGACAAGTTAGGAACTTTGTACCAATCTAAGTCTCTGGTGAATAAACTGTTCCTGCAGAAAAAGTTGTATAACCTGAGGATGAAAGATGGAGACCCAGTGACAGAGCATCTGAACACATTTAATACTGTGGTAAGTCAGTTAACATTTGTTGATATTAAAATTTTAGATGAATATAAGTGCATTAGTTTGTTGTGTTCTCTACCAGATTCATGGGATAGTTTGGTTATTGCAATAGGTAGAAATGCAACTGCCTTGCAGTTTGATGAAATAGTCTCATCCTTACTGACGGAGGAGATTAGAAGGAAAAATATGGAGAGCTAGAATGGTGATGCCTTGTCTGTTGGAGGACGGTCCCAGAACAGAAACAAAAATAAGTCATCGAGTGGGAGATCTAAATCTAGAGGGAGATATAAATCTCTAGGAAAACCTGTAAAGGTGGTGTGCTGGAAATGCAGAAAGGAAGGGCGCTACAAAAGGAACTGTAAATCTAAAGCTCTTGATAAAGGAAAGGGATCTGATGATGCTCCTTTTGCAAAGGTGAAAACCACCTCAGATGAAGGTGGGGATGTGTACTTGGCCTCTTCAAGTACACATGTAGATCATGAGGCATGGTTGATTGACTTAGGTGCATCCTTTCACTTCACTCCCCATAGAGACTGGTTCTGGGAGTATGAGAAATACGATGGTGGTGATGTCTTCTTAGGGGATGATAGGAAGGCTAGAATTGTTGGTCGTGGAAAATTAAAGTTGAAGTTCCAAGGTGGAAGGGTTAGAACACTTCCGGGTGTTCCCCATATTCATGCATTGGCCAAAAATCTGATTTTTGTAAGCAAGTTGGATGATGCGGGTGTAAAAACAGTGTTCGAGAAGGATACCTACAAGATGGTTCAGGGAGCAGTGGTCTTGATGTGGGGAGTTTGGATCAGAACTTTGTACACGCTACAAGGTGACATGGTTTTTGATGGGTGCAACAGTTCTGTGGTTCCTAAAAGTGGAGTAGAAAATCTAGTGGTCTTTGGAGAGGAGACCATGCTGTGGCATCAAAGGCTTGGAAATATTGGAGAGAAGGGCCTTCGAATACTTCATGGTAAAGGTATGGTAGAAGGTATGAGTATTAGCTCTCTGGATTTTGATTTCTATGAAAATTGTGTATATGGGAAGCAGAATCAGGTGAGTTTCCCCTCTGGTGGTAAGAGGATGAAACAGATATTAGAGCTTGTGCACAATGATGTGTTTGGACCTGTGAAGGTTCCATCACTAGGTAAGTCTGTGTACTATGTATCATTTATAGATGACTTTTTAAGGAATACATGGATATATTTCCTTAAGAAGAAATCTGAAGTCTTTGACAGGTTTAAAGAATTCAAGGTTCTGGTGGAAAACCAGATAGAGAAGAAGATAAAGGTGCTAAGGACAGATAACGGTGGAGAGTTTTGAAGTAATGAATTTGAAGAATTCTGTAAGAAGTGTCATATATCATGGCAGAAGACTACACCATATACACCTCAGCAAAATGGAGTTGCAGAAAGAATGAACAAGAAATTGATGGAAAGGGCAAGAAGCATGCTCAGTGGTGTCGGGATAGGACAGGAATTCTGGGCAGAGGCAGTGGAGACAGCATGTTACCTGGTCAACAGATCACCTTCATCAGTGTTGGAGGATAAAACTCCACAAGAGGTATGGACTGGTAAGAAACCCTCTCTTTCACATCTGAGGGTATTTGTATGTGATGCATATGTACATGTTCCAAAGGAGAAACGAACCAAGTTAGATAGTAAATCTGAAAAGTGCATCTTTATTGGTTATAAGGATGGTTTAAAGAGTTATAAGCTTCGGAACCCAATAGAAAGGAAGGTTGTGTATAGTCGAGATGTGGTGTTCAGAGAGGTGAAAGATGTTATTAAACATAAATTCCAATCAAAGAAACCTGAGAAGATAGAGTTTGAGCTAAAGGAGGAAGAATCAGACTCTACAGCAGAGGAATCAGAAGATGAAGAGCCACAAAATTCAGGTGTGAGAAGATTAGTTCAAGAAAGAAGACAGCCAAAAAGGTATAGTCCATCTGCTTTTTGTTCAAATTTTGCTTTATCTATTACTGATGATGATCCCAGAACAGTGAAGGAAGAAGTAGATTCAGAGGATGGAAAACTATGGAAAGAGGCCATGGTTGATGAAATGGCATCTTTGCACAAAAATCAGGCTTGGGATCTGGTGGAGTTGTCGGCTGGAAGGAAACCCATTGGTAGCAAATGGGTGTTCAAGAAGAAGAAAAATGCAGAAGGAAAGGTGGAGAAATACAAAGCTCGATTGGTAGAAAAAGGTTATTCCTAGGTGCTGGGAATTGATTTTGGTGATATTTTTTCTCCCGTTGCCAAGGTAACTTCCATTAGATTGTTTTTATCTGTTGCTGCTGCTTTTGATTTTGAGGTAAAACAGATGGATGTGAAGACAATGTTTCTTCACGGGGACCTAGAAGAGGAGATCTACATGAAGCAACCTGAAGGCTTTACAGTGAAGGGTAAGAAAGAACTGGTATGCAAGTTAAAGAAGTCTCTGTATGGGTTGAAACAGTCACCAAGGATGTGGTATCATAAATTTGATACATTTATATGGGGACTTGGCTTCATTAGAAGAAAAGCAGATAACTATGTGTATTTTAAATTAATTGGTGACTGTGTTATTTATCTGGTCTTATATGTGGATGATATGTTGTTGGTTGGAAATGAAAAAGAAATTATCCAGGATTTGAAGACCCATTTGTCCTCCAAATTCGACATGAAATATCTTGGTGCTGCAAACTATATTTTGGACATGGAAATTAAAAGAGATCAGACAAAGAGGAAGCTCTGGTTAAACAAGAGGAAGTATGTCGAGATAATATTGCCGAAGTTTAATATGCAGGATAGTAAACCGATGAAGGTTCCTAGTCTTGTAGGTGTAAAGTTATCTACTAAACAATGTCCCAAGACACAAGTAGAGGAAGAGAACATGTCTCGTGTTCCATATGCAAGTGTAGTCAGTAGCCTGATGTATGAAATGGTCTGTACTAAACCAAAAATTGCACATGAAGTGGGAGTATTGAGCAGGTTTATGTCAAAACTAGGAAAGGAGCATTAGACTGCAGTGAAGCGGGTTTTCATGTATTTGTGTGGAACTAGTGATTATGGTTTGTGCTACCAAGGAAGACCAAGATTGGACAAAGTGTTGGATACTCATGGATTTGTTGATGCAGACTGGGCTGGATATTTGGATCAGAGAAGATCTACAAGTGGGCATGTGTTTAATCTATTTGGAGGTGTAGTGAGTTGGATGAATAAGAAACAAAAACAATCTGTAGTGGCACTATCAACTACAGAGGCGGAATACATGGTAGCCACTCATGCAAATAAAGAAGCAGTTTGGTTGTAGAGATTGTGTTCAAATATGGGGTTAGTACAGGGAGCTATAAGGATAGACTTTGACAACCAAAGTGCAATTTTCTTGGCAAAGAACCCTGCATATCATTCAAAGACAAAGCACATTGATGTTCAGTATCACTTTGTGAAGGATATGATAGAAGAGAAAAATGTGTCGCTAGTAAAGGTGGACACTTTGAAGTATACTGCAGATGCATTGACAAAATTTGTAAGCTCTAAGAAGTTCTCTTGGTGTAGAGAAACAATGGGCATTGTAGGGCTGGATAAATGACTAAGCTCTCTTGTGGCCCCTTGTGGAAAAAAAACAACAAGTGGGAGAATGTTGGATTTTGTTATATTCGTTTCACAAATAGCCCACGTAGTTAACCAGGGGGTTAGGCCCCCCTTTCATTGCGCCGATTGTGTAGTGGGGGCTCACAGGGTATTTGAGGGGTGCAGGTAACCCCACTCTATGGGGTTCGGGGCAGCGCCCCAAATTTTTTTGGTTTTGGAACCTATGTTAGGTTGGGAGGACCCACCTTTGGTTTTGTGCATGATTTTCACACATGTTTTTGGACGCAATGGTTTTCGGTCCATGGTATTGGATGCTTTGGCATGTATAAATATGTATTGTAACATTGAAATGAACATAATGAAAAATCAAGCTGGTAGTCTTGGTTTTGGGATCCAGGGGAAAATCTTTGTGTATATGTGTTTTATGTGTTATAGTCTCGCATTGTTTTATGTGTTTTAGAATTCGTATGCAGATAATTTCTATACGAGGTTAAAACCTACAGTATAGAGTATCCTAATTGTTCATTGTTGGCATCTTGTATGAGGTCGATTCTCCATGGTGAAGGAAAATTATATTGACACAATAAAAATTCAGAGCAAAGTAGCAACAACAAGGGTGGTTTTTATCCTGAAAGGGTTTCCACCAGAAATCTTGTGTCTCATGTGTGATTTATATGATTGTGTGCATTGCTTATTTTTTATATTGATGCTTATGGTTTTTAGTTATGTTAATATGATGCACATGTTTAACGAGTTGTTGCTAACATATGTGTGATTCAGTAATTTAAGTTAAAATTGGTAAAAATCATTTATAAATCACACTACTGATTCACCTGCCCATCCCGCACCCCCCTACCCCTACGTCCCCCCAAAAGTGCTTAAAGGATTCCAACACTTTTTATTTCTTAGAGTTTGCAACTAAATTTATGAAAGAATTTAACATGACTAGATAGATTATTCTTTTGCCAGTGCTAGGATCTTTTGACAATGGTTATTGATTTAATATTAATTGGTGTCAACAAGAGAATGGTCTCATAATAAAAACATATATTTCAATTACAAAAGAAGAGAATATCCAATGCCTTGAACAAGACTCACATTTCACCCTCCCCTGACTTATGACTCCAATGGTTGACCGAAATATTTAGTCTACAACTTGATTCAACGATCCTTCATAAAAAAAAAAATATGCAGACTCATTATATTTATTAATTAGAGACTAAAAAGGGTAAATTACATTAATTATGACTAGTGAATCAAGTAAAAAACTATTTTGTAACCTAAGGAAATGCAGTTTTTTCCAACACATTAATTTCAATTCCATTAGTCCATTTAGTCGCTTTTGTCAACAATACTGGTCCTCCACATGATATTTCTTCTGATCAATTCCTTGAGTCAACTATAGTTGGTAAAAATCATCTTCAATCACAACATACACCTACGTATAAAACAACTCACATTATATTTTGCAGAGAAGATGTGTTAATCGCTATGTTGATAGAATGTCTCCACTTGGTAAATTTTCATAGTCAAATTATCTTTGTAGAAATATACACAATGAACCCATCGAAAAGGATGAATGTTGGACAACTTCAAATATTTCATGTGTCAAATTATATTCTCACATGTTTGTTGTTCATAGTTGTGTGCAATTAGGATACACAAAATTTAGGCATGAAAAAATTATGTTGTTGTCGACTTGGCTCATGCTATCACACCTTCAATCATATGCAATTTAACATTTGATGAGAGAATTACATAAATTCGATTCCAGATTAAGTTGAACTCTATCCATGTTGATTATTCACCTTTCAAATTGAAGTAATTGCCATGGTCAAAAAAAATTGAAGTGGACCCGAATCCAAGTCGACTTGGTCGAAACCTTTTTTATTAATTTCCAACTACATTGTTCGACGCGCTAAACAAATATATCATTGGTTCAATTGATCAATGGTCCTTTCACCCACTCAACCCATTATAGAGAGTTCCTTAATTTCCATATCAGAATGTGATCGTTCTTATTATGTCCTTAGCTTATGTGTCAATAGAGTCTCAACTTGTTCATATACAAATGACTATAAGGAATCACGGTTAAATTATTTCATCCATCTTGATAGATTTCTATTGGGAATCAATTGACATATTCATTGAAAAATGACAGTCAATTGGTATTATCTCACAATATTACCAGGTTGAGCACTTTGTGATGTGTGAGAAAGCATCCATGAATGGTCACGTTACTCTACCAATTATTATCACAAATCTTCTCACTTGCAGGCTTATATTCAGTTGAGTAACATCATTGCAAGTAGTTAAACCGGCCATATTCTTGCAGCACCATTGCGCATATTCTTCCCTCAATGGGCTCAACATTTTTCTTATTGACCAGGGCATCTACCAATTTTTATCTCGAGAAAAAACTATGAGCCATCGAAACTTATTTCAAATTAGCATACTTTCCCTTTTCTTATTTTATATTGTGAATTTTGTATTCAATATCTTATCATAAACATCAGTATATATGAATAGTGTCCATGAACAATGATTAACTAGTAAAACTTACACATTTTCACTTCTACTCATTTGTAAGTTCACAACGTGCATAGTCAAAATCAAAGTGGAATTGAATACATAATTAGTGTTTTACGCACAACATCCATGTTCCACGAGCATATTCATAAAAAAAAATTATATATTTTGTTTATCTTCCATAAGCCTTAATATTCACAAGCAGTTTTCTCGGTAGCATCTTGTCAAACACATCTTTACCCATAGATTGGTCCTTTTTATTTCTATTTCATCTTTCAAGTTCTCACCATATTCATTTAATATTTTTCTAGTCCTAAACTTAGTACCAATGACAACGGAACCAAGATTTTTAAATCCTAGCCTGTGTGTATCCAAATGGACTACATCATACACGAACAGGAGTAGAATTGACAAGGAATTTGATGAGCCTCATCATTGGATAATTATATGGACCTTAATTCACCTCCTAGCTCAGTCAAAGCAACTCTTCTCACAACTTATTACATGTTTTTATTATATTTTGTTTAATGAGATGAGTTAAGGTGAGATATTATGCCTAGTGAACTAATATGCATTAAATGCAGGTTTGGAAGAAAAAATCAAGGAATTTTGGTAGAACTAATGTTTGAAACTCGAATGGGACAAGGGAGAGAGATTGTAGGAGGTAAATCCTCCTCATTTACTCCTCCCCCATTCAAATATTCCTCCATTAATCCCACCAGATCGCAGTGCAAGCAGCCAAGTCATGAAGATCAGAAGGTAGTCGAGTAAGTGATAGACAAAGAGTTAGTTCATCTCGATTTTGGAAGCTGAGCCTCCCTAAATTTAAGGAAGTCATTGGTTACTTCAGTTGTATAAGTAGAGAGGCCTAGAGTTGGTTACTCGGATTTGAATTTTTGTTGTAAAAACTCTAGTTATTTTTGAGCTCCAGACTTGTGGAAGACTTCGATGTAATTTTCTATTTTGGTAATAAGAATGAACTTTTTCTTGATCCAGCACTGAGTTAACTCAAAGTGCTAAAGCAATTGGGTTAGGGCCCAACCCTAGCAGAAAAGACTCCTCTTCTTGTATCTGTATGCTTAACTTAGCATCATATATTAATGGTTAAACTGTTTTTAGAAGTATTTCATTGCAAGTAGTGTAGATTTGATTTGTTGTTTATTAATTTGCTTCCATTTGTGCCTTACTTCAATACAAGGTTAGAAGAGATAAATGTAGGTTTTAACCCCATACAGAAATTACCTGCATATGAATTCTAAACACACAAAAAATAAACAATGCAAGAGCATAATACATAAAACACATATACACAGAGATTTTCCCCTGGATTCCAAAACCGGGACTACCAGCTTGATTTTTCATTATGTTCCTTTCAATGTTATAATACATATTTATACATGCCAAAGCATCCAATACCATGGACCGAAAACCATCGCATCCAAACCATGTGTAAAAACCATGCACAAAACCATAGGTAGGTCCACCCAACCTAATATAGGGTCCAAAAAAAATCTCCTGGGTAGCTGCCACGGACCTCGTAGAGGGGGGCTAGCCGCCCCCCTCAAACCCCCCCACTGTGCAATCAGTGCAATGAAGGGGGGGCTCCACCCCCCTTCTAACCCTCAGTTAACTACGTCGGCTAGTCGTGGAAAGAATATAACACAACCCAACATCCTCCCACTTGTTGTTTTCTTTCCACAGGGGGCCATAGGAGAGGTTATTCATTTATCCACCCCTACAATGCCCATTGTTTCTCTACCCCAAGAGAACTTCTCAGAGCTCATAGATTTTGTCAATGCATCTACAATATTCTTCAAAGTGTTCACCTTTACCAGCAACACCTTTTTGTCTTCTATCATATCCCTCACAAACTAATATTGAACATCAATGTGCTTTGTCTTTGAATGGTAAGCAGGGTTCTTTGCCAAGAAACTTGCACTTTGGTTATCACAATCTATCCTTATAGCTCCCTATAATAACCTTATACTTGAACACAATCTCTGCAACAAAACTGATTCCTTGCTTGCATGAGTGGCTGCCATGTATTTTGCCTCTGTAGTTGATGGTGCCATTATAGATTGTTTCTTACTTATCCAACTGACTGTACCTCCAAATAGGTTGAACACATACTGTTGGAAATAATACTGAGAGGGGGTGGGTGAATCAGTATTATCAAGTCAATAAAACTTTTTCATTTCCAAACTCTGATTCATATATTCTACTTCCACAACTTCTTATGATTAAGTTAATTGATCTTCAATGAGTGCACTAGAACATTATCAACCATATTATCAGTTAACAGATGCAGTAACATAGAATAGATCATCACACATAAGGCACACACATGAACACCATGATATAAGGTGGAAACCCAATGCGGGAGAAAACCACCTGCTGCAAGTCATCTCAATCTTCTTCTTAATAAGAAAATCTTTTTACAATATTTTGTACTGGTGCAGTCTTATACCAGTACGGGAGCTACAACCCCCTTTGCTCTTGTACTAGCCGATCCATTTACTAGTACGCAGGCTGCTACCTGCTACAATGCTCCAAAGACTTCCTTTAGCTCTTGTACTAGCTTAGATACTAGTATGTAGGTGCTGAGCTACAATCTTCTCTCCTCCAGGTACCATGTTTCATCAATTTTCAGACTGGATACACTGAAGCACAACACATAATTTGAAAGGCCACATTTCATCCAATTTTCATACTGGACCCAACAACAACATTGAAGCTCATAATCAAACAACCTTCTGAATCACCCAATCACCAGATCAATACATATACAATGAGAGTTATCAACCAGATCTAGTCCACCAGATCATATAAGGATAAGTCATTATGAACCTGATCCATTCATCTATCAATACTGAAGCTAATCATAATCATTCAATCAATCACTGCTGTTATCAGAACATAATATCAGAAACTAGACATCACTTCAAAACCCAGAACACAACAATAATAAACAGGGGCAGCTAAATAGATTTCATGAAAAGTCCGCAACTTCACCCATAAAACACCTGCGTACGTCCGCACTGTTTCCAACTGCTTTCCTGCGCACCCACGCACTGTGTCTCATGGACTTCCTACGCACCTCCGCTCTGTGTCCAATGGAATGTCTACGCCCCTCCGCATCTTCTGTAATTCTGGGCCTACGAACCTCCGCATCCACAGTGCTTCTGGGCCTGCGTACCTACGCACTTTTCCTTCACTGTACTTGCGGTCCTGCGGGTATAGATAATTTCAAGACTTCAAGAATAACCAAGTCTGTCAGATCTACAGATCTGAACATGCGTCGAGGAGATATCAACCCATTAGTAGATCCGACTTGTAATTCTCATGTTTCTCCTTGATTTAGATTCAGCTATCTCTCACAAACCCATCACTAGAATTTCAGATCTAGCTTCTCTTAAGATCTTCTTCTTTCACAAGTGTCTAGCCAAATGATCTCCTTTGCTTTATATAGGCAAGCTCTTTCTAAAATCATGGATCAATACCATAGATAACCAAAACAAGAGGCCCAAAAACATGGGGCTCAATAATAATAATAATAATATAAAACAATACCACTGACCAAACCATAGGATCAAATACGTCGGGCTAAATACTATGGTCCACCATTGGATTCCCATGTGAGAATACTTTTTCACTGCATGAAAGTGCGTGAACTAGGGTCCGCACCTTTTACATGGTGT
This sequence comes from Pinus tabuliformis, assembly GCA_031772625.1. Lineage (NCBI taxonomy): Eukaryota > Viridiplantae > Streptophyta > Pinopsida > Pinales > Pinaceae > Pinus > Pinus tabuliformis. The sequence goes on along the minus strand of CM062809.1, from coordinate 1,199,925,460 downwards.
ACCTACGGGTATGTACGTACTTTATCTATGACATGCTTGCGGGTCTACAGCTTTTGTACGGTGTACCTGCGTACCTCTTGTTTTCTTCATTATTTGTGAGCTAATCATCAATCTCTGCTACTGACCTGTTGTACAGTGATCCATCACCTGTATGAGTTGCCATCAAGGACAACACTTTAGCCATAATGCCAACAATCTCCCCCTTTGGACTTGATGGCAAAGCTTACTTGTGAATTGTCATCTGAATGTATACAAGTGAGATGATCTTCTATGAGAGGGTTGCCATCAAGTACAACACATGCATCATAATGCCAACAATCTCCCCCTTTGGACTTGATGGCAACAACACCAAATCACTCTCCCCCTTTGACATCAAGGGCAAAGGGTTTTGCTCCCCCTAAGAACATGCTCTGCTGAAGTCTCTGAATGAGCTCCCCCTTTGTATATGCCATCGTGCACCAATCTGATAATGCTCTTTTTGAGAACAAGCTGAAATATCTGCTCTGGTATATACTGTTGTTCATGCTCAAGCTCCCCCTGACTGTAAGCAAGGTCTGCAAAAAGATGTTCTACAAGAAGAACATGACTCTATATATCATAAATGACCTTCCTATCACCAAAAGACTTAATACATACATCCATCACCCAACCAAGTGGGGATACATCAGGAACATTACATCTTCATCCCAGGCATAGTGGGGAAACCAACATAGGTCGTTACATGACCTGAAGAGATGACTACAATAGATAGAGACACACTATTACATCATGAGTCGTGATATGACATTTATAACAGAGACCAATCACCTAGGATAAACATTAGCAACAACACTGTATGATCTGCTCCATAACATATTTTATCATAAGGAGAAACACCAAAGCCATCCAGATCATCATTTGAGAACATAAAACAACCTATCATCATATAGGTAAGAGCTTATCATCATCATGTCTCCAACAATGCAACTTTGAATAATCACCCATGTATCCAGCTAACAATCCTCATATGTGCCAAGAACAATATGAATCTTGCATCATAATTCTTCTTATCCTTATGAAGGTCACCATGTACGCACCAGATATGTAGCATCAGAGAATCAACCATAAATCTGATCTGAAAATCAACTATGTAAATCCAAGAATCATATGAGATGGACAACTCATAACCACATCATAGCAAGATATATCATTTAGCCATATAATCTTCATCACCAAGGACTATTAACCATAATGCCAAAAATGCATTAAAAACATATGCTCCCCCTAAACTGGTGCCATCTGTCAGATCTTATCAACAAGAAAAGTCATCCAATAAATGCCTTAAGACAGATCCGCACTTTCTAATTATAAGGCCTGCATGGCTCCGCACTTCACCTTCCGCTCCTCTGCGTATCCCTGCACTTGACTTTCTGTGTTTCTGTGTATTCCTGCAGAGAGCCTTTTACTACAGCGCGTACCTAAACACCTGTTTCTTAAATCACGCCGCGTACTACTACTGTGGCTACGCACCCTCAAATGCTATCGCGCCGCGTATCTACGCACCTGCGGCTTCTGTAGCACCGCGTACTTTCACTGTGCCTCCGCACCTGAACCTCTGCCACGCCGCGTACCTCCGCACTGGGACTGTGCCTTCGCTGTGTATCCTCGCACTTTCACAGTGTATCACCTGCGTTCCTTCGCACAGGAACTTCCGCTCTGTTGCGTACGCCTGCACTTTCACAGTGAATGGTCTGTGTACCTCTGATTAAAATCCAATTAAATAGTCCTCCTCTGTGCTACTGACAGTCAGATTCCTAGATCTGATCTTGTGCTCGAGAGATCACACTTCATAGATTCACTTCCAACTTCACTTTTCCTACTGCCTTTCTTCAAACAATCATATACGCGATTGTGCAGTATCCAACTGGCGTATATACGCGATTTTCCTTTATGGAGTTTGCATATGAGATTTAGGACACTGAAGTTTTGTACTTTTAGCTCCCTCTGATTCTGGTATGTCTGTACGTTGTGCTGTGCCACCTTTTTCTGACTGTACTTCCTTTTTCCTCCATATCTTCAAGCGTGATGATGACATTTTCTCCTTTTGATATGGTGCCCACACTTTGTTCCTGCATTCCTTAGCTATATTTCCAAGCTTGTTACATGAATAACATCTTACATGTTTCATATTCCTCCTGTATCAGTCAGCAGCTTTATGACCATACATATTGCAAGCAAAGCAATATCCATTAAAGTACCTTGAATGTGATGATCTTTATGCATAATGGTCTTGAACCCTTCTTCTTCTACATCTAGCTGTAACATGTCCAAGATTATGACATACATAACATTCAACATTATTCATAGGAGAAGGATTTTCTTTGAGGAATCTCTTTCCTTGGTTGATGATGAGATTGATCTTTCATTTCTTCGTTGATCACTTTAGATTTCTCTTTAGAGTTCCTTGCCTCACCTTGTGAACTAGATTCACCTTCAACAGATTCATGGAAACCAAGACCAATCTTTATAGCAGAAGACCTTTGATTACTAAGAATATCCTCCAAGACTTTAGAACTATCTTGAAATCGTAAAAGCTTATCCTTTTCTTCTAATTTACCTTTCAAGATATTTACCTCAACCTGAAGCTGTTCTTCCTTTTCAAGAGATTTCTTTTTCAAATCTTCTTCAGCTTTCCTTCCTTCTTCCATTTGTTCCCTTAGTTTGAGAATCTCCTTTTCTTGTTCTTCATTCAGATCCTGCTGCATTTGACGAACTCAGAAGGCACATTCCAGCTGAGATTTTAAGCTGATGACTTCGTTGTCTTGTTTTTCAATTGCTTGATGTAGATCTTCATTCTGCATCTTTGATTCTTCAAGATCTCCTTTTAGTGAGAGGATTGTAGCTTCAAGATTTTCATAGTAGCTGGATCTATCTTTGAGTTTCTTGATGGTTGTGATTCTTTCGTTGACTTCTTTTCTTAATGATGTCACTTCATGCTGCAATTTTTGACATTGGTCTTCCTTGTCCTTGAGTAGTTTTCTTACGTTGTTTCCTTCTTCTAGTTGGGCCTTTAGTTTGGTAGCTTCTTCTTTGAAGTCACATTCCCTTTTGTTCAATAGATCTTGTTGATCTCTAATTTTGTCTGTCAGCCTTTTAAATTCTGCCTCTATTTGATATCTTTCTTGTTCACCCATAAGAGCAGTTCAGTAGTTTCGCTATCACTTTCATCTCTTCCAAAAGGAAAGATAGCTGGAACATCAGAGGATAATATATTCACACCTGATAATGATTCTGAATCTGAAGAGCTTCTTATACCTAATCCCCAATCAATTCTCCCACTGTCATAGTTCTTCTGAGATGACTTCTTTTTCTTAGGTGCTTTCTTCTTAAGCTTCTTTCCCATTGTTCCACTGATCTCCTTCAAGCGATCAAGCTTCTATCAAAGGACCTGCTTCGATACCAATTGTTGGAAATAATACTGAGAGGGGGGGGGTGAATCAGTATTATCAAGTCAATAAAACTTTTTCATTTCCAAACTCTGATTCATATATTCTACTTCCACAACTTCTTATGATTAAGTTAATTGATCTTCAATGAGTGCATTAGAACATTATCAACCATATTATCAGTTAACAGATGCAGTAACATATAATAGATCATCACACATAAGGCACACACATGAACACCATGATATAAGGTGGAAACCCAATGCGGGAGAAAACCACCTGCTGCAAGTCATCTCAATCTTCTTCTTAATAAGAAAATCCTTTTACAATATTTTGTACTGGTGCAGTCTTATACTAGTACGGGAGCTACAACCCCCTTTGCTCTTGTACTAGCCGATCCATTTACTAGTACGCAGGCTACTACCTGCTATAATGCTCCAAAGACTTCCTTTAGCACTTGTACTAGCTTAGATACTAGTACGTAGGTGCTGACCTACAATCTTCTCTCCTCCAGGTACCACGTTTCATCAATTTTCAGACTAGATACACTGAAGCACAACACATAATTTGAAAGGCCACATTTCATCCAATTTTCATAGTGGACCCAACAACAACATTGAAGCTCATAATCAAACAACCTTCTGAATCACCCAATCACCAGATCAATACATATACAATGAGAGTTATCAACCAGATCTAGTCCACCAGATCATATAAGGATAAGTCATTATGAACCTGATCCATTCATCTATCAATACTGAAGCTAATCATAATCATTCAATCAATCACTGCTGTTATCAGAACATAATACCAGAAACCAGACATCACTTCAAAACCCAGAACACAACAATAATAAACAGGGGCAGCTAAATAGATTTCATGAAAAGTCCGCAGCTTCACCCATAGAACACCTGCGTACATCCGCACTGTTTCCAACTGCTTTCCTGCGCACCCACGCACTGTGTCTCACAGACTTCCTGTGCACCTCCGCTCTATGTCCAATGGAATGTCTGTGCCCCTCCGCATCTTCTACAATTCTGGGCCTGCGAACCTCCGCATCCACAGTGCTTCTGGGCCTGCGTACCTACGCACTTTTCCTTCACTGTACTTGCGGTCCTGCAGGTATAGATAATTTCAAGACTTCAAGAATAACCCAAACTGTCAGATCTACAGATCTGAACATGCGTCGAGGAGATATCAACCCATTAGTAGATCCGACTTGTAATTCTCATGTTTCTCCTTGATTTAGATTCAGCTATCTCTCACAAACCCATCACTAGAATTTCAGATCTAGCTTCTCTTAAGATCTTCTTCTTTCACAAGTGTCTAGCCAAATAATCTCCTTTGCTTTATATAGGCAAGCTCTTCCTAAAATCATGGATCAATACCATAGATAACCAAAACAAGAGGCCCAAAAACATGGGGCTCAATAATAATAATAATAATATAAAACAATACCACTGACCAAACCATAGGATCAAATACGTCGGGCTAAATACTATGGTCCACCATTGGATTCCCACGTGAGAATACTTTTTCACTGCATGAAAGTGCGTGAACTAGGGTCCGCACCTTTTACATGGTGTACCTGCGGGTATGTATGCACTTTATCTATGACATGCCTGCGGGTCCACAGCTTTTGTACGGTGTACCTGCGTACCTCTTGTTTTCTTCATTATTTGTGAGCTAATCATCAATCTCTGCTACTGACCTGTTGTACAGTGATCCATCACCTGTATGAGTTGCCATCAAGGACAACACTTTAGCCATAATGCCAACACATACCCACTTGTAGATCTTCTCTGATCCGGATCTCCAGCCTAGTCTGCATCAACAAAGCCACAAATATCCAACACTCTATCCAATCCTAGTCTTCCTTGGTAGCACAAACCATAATCACTAGTGCCACGCAAATACCTGAAAACCCACTTCATTGTTGTCCAATGCTCCTTTCCTTGTTTTTACATAAACCTTCTCAATACTCCCATTGCATGTGTAATGTATGGTCTAGTATAGACCATTGCATACATCAGGCTACTGACTGCACTTCCATATGGAACACGGGACATGTCCTCTTCCTCTTCTTGTGTCTTGCGACACTGTTCAGAAAATAACTTCACAACTATAGGAATAGGAACCTTCACCGGTTTACTATCTTGCGTATTAAACCTCTACACTATTATCTCCACATACTTCCTCTGGTTTAACTAGAGCTTCCTCTTTTCCCAATCTCTTTTAATTTTCGTGCCCAAAATATAGTTTGCAGCACCAAGATCTTTCATGTTGAATATGGAGGACAATTGGGTCTTCAAATCCTGGATAATTTCTTTGTCATTTCCAACCAGCAACATATCATCCGCCTACAAGACCAGATAAATAACACGGTCACCAATTAATTTGAAATACACATAGTGATCTGCTTTGCTTCTGGTGAAGCCAAGTCCCCATATAAATGTATCAAATTTCTAATACCACATCCTTGGTAACTATTTTAACCCATACAGAGACTTCTTTAACTTGCATACCAGTTCTTTCTTACCCTTCACGGCAAAGCCTTCAGGTTGCTTCATGTAGATATCATCTTCCAGATCCCCGTGAAGAAATGATGTCTTCACATCCATCTGTTCTACCTCAAAATCAAAAGTAGCAACAACAGATACAAGTAATCTAATAGGAGCTACCTTGGCAACATGAGAAAAATATCACCAAAATCAATTCCCGGCACCTCGGAATAACCTTTTTCTACCAACCGAGATTTGTATTTCTCCACCTTTCCTTCTGCATTTGTCTTCTTCTTGAACACCCAGTTGCTGCTAATGGGTGTCCTTCCAGCCGACCCTTCCACCAGATCCCATGCTTCATTTTTTTGCAGAGATTCCATTTCATCAACCATGGCCTCTTTCCATAGTTTTCCATCCTCTGAATCTAGTTCTTCCTTCACAATTCTGGGATCATCATCAGTAACAGATAAAGCAAAATTTGAACAGAAAGCAAATGTATTATACCTTTCTGGCTGCCTTCTTTCTTGAACTGATCTTTTCACACCCAGAGTTTGTGGCTCTTCATCTTCTGATTCATCCTCTGCTGTAGAGTCTGATTCTTCGTCCTTAAGATCAAACTCTATCTTCTTAGGTTTCTTTGGTTGGACTTCATGTTTAATAACATCTTTCAACTCTATGAACACCACATCTTGGCTGTACACAACCTTCCTTGTTACTGGATTCCAAAGATTATAACCCTTTAAACCATCCTTATACCCAATAAAGATGCACTTTTCAGATTTACTATCCAACTTGGTTCTTTTCTCCTTTGGAACACGTACATATGCATCACATCCAAATACCTTCAGATGTGAAAGAGAGGGTTTCTTACCAGTCAATACCTCTTATGGAGTCTTATCCTCCAATGTTAATGAAGGTGATCTGTTAACCAGGTAACATGTTGTGTCCACTGCATCTGCCCAGAATTCCTGTCCTAACCCGACACCACTGAGCATGCTTCTTGCCATTTCCATCAACATCTTGTTCATTCTTTCTGCAACTCCATTTTTCTTAGGTGTGTATGTAGTAGCCTTCTGTCGTGCTATACCACACTTCTTACAAAATTCTTCAAATTCCTTACTACAAAACTCTCCACCGTTATCTGACCTCAACACCTTTATCTTCTTCTCTATTTGGTTTTCCACAAGAGCCTTAAATTCTTTAAACCTGTCAAAGACTTCAGATTTTTTCTTAAGGAAATATATCTATGTCTTCCTTGAGAAGTCATCTATAAATAATACATAGTACACATACTTACCCAGTGATGGAACCTTCACAGGTCCAAACATATCACTGTGCACAAGCTCTAGTATATGTTTCGCCTTCTTACAACCAGAGGGGAAAATCAACTGATTCTGCTTCCCATATACACAATTTTTATAGGAATCAAAATCTAGGGAGCTATTACACATACCTTCTACCATACCTTTACCATGAAGTATTAGAAGGTCGTTCTCTCCAATATGTGCAAGCCTTTGATGCCACAGCATGGTCTTCTTTCCAGAGACCACCAAATTTTTTGCTCCACTTTCAGGAACCACAGAACTTTTGCACCCATCAACAACAGTGCTACCTTGCAGATTGTATAGAGTTCCAATCCGAACTCCCCACATCAATACCAGTGCTCCTTGAACCATCTTGCAGGTATCATTCTCGAACACTATTTTTACACCCACATCATCCATTTTGCTTACAAAAATCAGATTTCTGGCCAATGCAAGAATATGCAGAACACCCGGAAGTGTTCTAACCCTTCCACCTTGCAACTTCAACTTTACTTTTCCATGACCAATGATTCTAACCTTCCTATCATCCCCTAAGAAGACATCACCACCATCATATTCATCATACTTACAAAACCAGTCTCTATGGGGAGTGAAGTGAAAGGATGCACCTGATTCAATCAACCATGCCTCATGATCTACATGTGTACTTGAAGAAGCCAAGTACATATTCCCACCTTCATCTGAGGTGGTTTTCACCTCTGTAAAAGGAGCATCATCAGATCCCTTTCCTTTGTCAGGAGCTTTATATTTTTAGTCTATTTTTTAGTGCCCTTCCTTTCCGCAGTTCCAGCACACCACCTTTACAGGTTTTCTTGGAGATTTAGATCTCCCTCTAGATTTAGATCTCCCACTCGATCACTTATTTTTGTTTCTATTCTGGGACCGTTTTCTTACAAACAAGGCATCACCATTCTGGCTCTCCATATTTTTCTGTCTCATCTCCTCCGTCAGCAAGGATGAGACTATTTCATCAAACTACAAGGCAGTTGCATTGCTACCTATTGTAATAACTAGACTATCCCAAGAATCTGGTAGAGAACACAACAAACTGATGCACTTATCTTAATCTGAAATTTTAATATCTACAGATAATAACTAACTTACCACAGTATTAAATGCATTCAGATGCTATGTCACTGAGTCTCCATATTTCATCCTCAAGTTATATAGATTTTTCTGTAGGAACAATTTGTTCACCAGAGACTTAAATTGGTATAAAGTCCCTAACTTGTCCCACAAAGCCTTAGTTGTAGCTTCCCCTGATACATTTAACAATGATGAATCTGAGACACACAATCGTATTGTGATTTTTGCCTTCCGATCCAACTTCTTCCATTCTTCATCGGACACTCTTGTTGGTTTAATGCCTGGATCTACCATGATCCACTGATCTTTATCCACCAACAGATCCTCCATCTTGAGTTTCCACAACTCAAAACTATGACCATTAAATTTCTTGACCTCTATCTTTCCACTGCTTGCCATCTTCTTTCACCACCAGAATCGATCCCGTAGATATCCCACTGAACAGGGTCTACCACAGGCCCGAGCGAAACCCCTCAGCAATAAAGGCGTCCTCTTGAAGCCAAAATAGCTCTGATATCAAATGTAGCTTTTAACCCTGTACAGAAATTACCTACATACGAATTCTAAAACCCATAAAATAAACAATGCAAGAGAATAACACAAAAAACACATATACACAGAGATTTTCCCCAGGATCCCAAAACCAGGACTACCATATTGATTTTTCATTATGTTCCTTTCAATGTTATAATACATATTTATACATGTTGAAGCATCCAATACCATGGACCGAAAACAATCGCATCCAAAACCATGGACTGAAAAGCATCGTGTCCAAAACCATGTGAGAAAACCATGCACAAAACCAAAGGTAGGTCCACCCAACCTAATATACGGTCAAAAAAAAATTTCCAGGGTGCTGCCTCGGACCTCGTAGAGTGGGGCTACCCACCCCCCCCACAAACCCCCCTATGACCCCCTCCCCCCACTGCGCAACCGACACAATGAAGGGGGGGCTCCGAGCCCCCTTTAACCCCCAGTTAACTACATGGGCTAGTCGTGGAAAGAATATAACACCTCAACAATAAAAGAAGGACCACAAAGCTTTCAATAGGTGTCCTGGCCTCACTTCTTCCTTCTAGGATCATGATTTGAGGAAAAGACCCTTATGCAGCCAAAAAAAGACAGATTTCCATTTCTTCCATAAGATTTAGAGATTATTGTACTTGAACCAACATTTGATCAGTTTTGTGAGTGTAGGATTTCATTGTCATCTCTTCTATCTTCATTCTTGCAGTAGATCTCATCCATGATTCCATTTTATTCAGCAATTTCCTCATGCATAAGGTAGAGAGTTAGTTCATTAAATTCTTCTTTTCTAGCTCATGAGAATTCTTCTTGTTTACATGAATTTTTGGAAATTACACATGTTTGATGCAAAGAAGTGCTTTAGAATTAGAAAGAGATCTCATAACAAGCAACCACCTTCCAACTTCATCCAACCATAGGCATTCCTTGTGTTCATCAAGACCTTCACCAATTTCATCATTTTACATAGAAATTCCCCCAAGCATGTTGAGCGAATCGAACCATCTCCTAAACTTGATTTTGGGTTCTAAGTAATCCTAGGCCTTTTATCACTCCATTCCGCCCATAAACCACATTCCCTAAGCCTTCCATCACCTCCAACACCCATCGTTTTTCTCTCGGTTGTATCCTGTAGAAACATAGGGAATCTTGTAGGTTTCTAGTACATCCTGTAGGTTTCCCTGTAGTGCCCTTTTTTGAGGCTGAATTGAGGGAAAACATCTAGGAAGCCACCCAAGGTCACCCAAGGGTCTCCCAAACCTTCCAACAATCTCTTGAACCTTCCAGCAATCCACCAGCATCCCTAAGCCACCTGTCACATCACCAAAAGAGATTAGCTTGCACACTTGATTTTTCATGAAAAGCATAAAAGGACAAAACATATTTATTACAGTCCTTTACATCCATAACAATAATGTTTGATGTTTTTAACTTCCATGCTTACAACAATAGCATTTTGTTCATGTTAATTTAGAATTATTGCAAAGCATAGCTCTTAGCAATTAATTAAGAAATGGTGTGCCTTAACATTAAATTTCAGTCTTTTTCATTATTACAGTAGATCAACTTTCTCTTAGAGTAGATTTCTCTTTCTTTCATCAAGGAACCAAGCTTCTTCTAAATCCATAGAAGTTTGGCTTGAAAACCCTAGTGGTCTCTCGCTAGTTTAACAGTGAAAAAGGCAAAACCATCACTTTTACTTGTGTATACAACACTGTCACCTCCAAGTTTGTATGAACCCCGGGTTGATAAAGTAAAGATGGTAGCCCAAGAGTTGTAGAATTCTTGCTGAAATATTGGTGCTCATCACTTTTTGGTGCCGTTGTCAAGGATGTGTCTAAGTAATATGTGATTACTTCTTTCTTTCTTCTATTTCTTGTTTCTAATATTCTACTATTAGTTTCATTTCTACAAAAGTAATTTAGTTGCTTCCTTTTTCATTCTACATTCTTTGCTTTCCTTTCCATTTTGCAAGTAAGATTTCAATTCAACAATTATTTGTTCATTCAGTCAATAGTTTTCATTCAATCTGCAATCTCGGTTCTGCAAGGTACTTCCCAAAGTTTGGAAAAAAAAAAAACACACAAAAAAAACCAAAAACATTTCCTTTCATGCCTTGTAGGAATTGGGATAACTTAGGGAATTTTTTTCAAATACCCCCACTGCATCAAACAACCAACCTTCCCTCTTCTTAAGTGGCTATGAACTGGAGGAACCCTTAGGTGAGAAACCAAACATATTTGAAGAACGTACAGGGGAAGAAGAAGAAGAAGAAGAACCCATTCCTACAGAGCCAATGGCTGAAAACAGAAATGACAAAGGGAATAGAGAGAGAGTTGAGGATGCCTTTCCCATCAGGGAAACCAATGGGAACACTAAGATGAAAAATATAAGCCCCTCTGCCCTTCCTCATTTCCATGGCCTGAACATAGAAGATCCTGACACTTTCCTATTTGAGTTTGTTGATATATGCCAAACCTATGACTACAAAAATGATGAGAGGAAGTTGAAACTATTTCCATCTACCCTTAAGGATGTCGCTTTGCGCTGGTTCATGAGTTTACCTAGGGATAGCATCACAACTTGGGCTCAGATTCATCATGCCTTCAACAGCAAGTTTCGAGACTACTATAGGTCTAAGGATACTAAAGAGGAAATTTTTAGGATGACCTTAGGTAATGATGAATCCCTAGAGGATTATGAAGAAATATTCTAGCTTAGTTACAAAAGGGCCAGGTGCACACTTGACCCTGAGTCACTGAAGCTGGTCCTTCTTAGAGAAGTAAGGGAAGACCTTTTGGATGCCCTACACTTGTTAGTAAGAGGAGATATATACTAGTTACCCTATGAGGATATCAATACTGTCTTTAGAAACCATTCTAGGGCAGCTAGGAAAAAGGGTGGGGGAAGTCAACCTATGGTCAATACATCCTCTTCCAATTCATCTATCAAGGGTGAAATTGGAAACAAATATTTCAAGAGTGATATGTTGCAAACCCTTTCCTTACAAAGAACACTATGCACCTTAGGAGAAAGCAGGAGGAAGCAAAGAGAGCCTTGGACATTTTTTGTCCTAGATGCACCAGGAAGCACCCTAGGAATGAATGTTCATTGAATTCTATTGAAATTTGCTTAGTATGTGAAGAAAACCACTCCACAGACAAGTGTCCTTCTTTTCCTGGACTCAAATTTGTATATCAATGAGCCAAAGGGGTCACTGAGCATCTCTGCTACATAAACCAAAGGAGACCTCATGGGCCTAGGCCATACCAGCAGGGCATGCAAGGGTCATCCCATACATATTAATACCCCAACTAGACCACATCCATACCTTCTTGGGGACCTTCTGTTAGGTAAAATTAACTCGGGGTTTGAGTCATGGTTGACCTGGTTAAATAGTATTGGTTTTGGGCACATGGTATAGTGTACCCATGGTATTATGGTCACTGGTATTGCATGTAATGGAGCCTATAAAAGGCTGGGAATACTTCATTGTAATACAGGCCTGGAGGTGAGAGGTGAAGGCTCACTTGGACAAATTGGCTAGGGTTTTGGCCAATGCTAATGAGATCTCATTAGGTTGGGTTTTCCCTAGATTTGGGGTTCTCCTGGATAAATATTATGTGTATAATATTTATGTGTATTGTTGTTGGTTATGATCTTATTGAGTTGGGCTTTTCCCCAGATTTATGGTTTTCTTGGATAAATATTATGTGTATAATATTTATGTGTATTGTTCTTCGTTATTTTATTATTCCTCCCTGTAAATATCAGTAATAATTTATCTCTCTTCCGTAAAAAAGATTTAACAACTGGTATCAGAGCTGAAGGTCTATTTGGATGATAAATGCATAGGAGAGAATGGTTCCTTGTTCAAGTGGGAGAAATGGTGGAAGATGGTAGGTATAGGGTTGAAAAGTTTAACAGCCAAAACTACTGGCTATGGAAGATGAAGATGGAAGATTATCTGTATCAGAAAGTTCTGTACCTACCATTGAGCAGAAAGACAAAGAAGCTGACAAGCATGACATACATAGAATGGTCATCCCATGCATATTACAACACCAACTAGACCACATCCATACCTTCTTGGGGACCCCTGCTCATCCTTCCTGGTCTACACCTCCTCCTTGGCCCTTTGCATCTCAGTATCACTCCCATCCAGTCAGCGAGACATTTCAACCATATGCTCTGCCACAACCTCAGTGGAATGTACCGCCCCAGGGGTGGAGGTCCCAGTACAAAAATGTTCCTACTTTATTGCCTTCACTACCTACCCAACCACATCTGTTACACTCCACTCCACCTAAACAACCCCAGATATCTGCCCAGCCAAATCCGAACCCAAACAACAGATAGGCACATCAAGTATATAGTGGAGAGACATCATATCCAGCTTATGATGTGGAGATCCAGGAAATTAACTTGATATCTAGGAGAGTTCTCCCGGATAACCAACCTCCACCTGCAGTTAGGGAGGTTGAAGAAGAAAGAGAGGAAAGCATTCTTAAATTAAATCCACCCTTACCTGAGAGATTAACTCAACCACTCCAGCCTACCCCAGAAGAGACTGAAATTCTGGGAGAATTGAAAAACCTATGTGTCAAGATTCCACTTCTCCAAGCCATTAAATATGTACCTATTTACAAAAAGTTGATTAAGGAGAAGTGCTTCAAGCATCCAGGGAGGCAAAGAAGAGATGCCCCTACCATCAATGTCATTGGAAAGTTGTCTGACTAAATGTTGGGGCAAGCAATCTGTCCAAAGTATTTGGACCCTAGAAGCCCTGTAGTAGATGTGCACATCAATGGAACCATTGTCCCACACACTTTGATCGATCTTGGGGATGCCATTAATGTGATGAACAAGGACACCATGCTCAAGCTTAACCTCCAAGGCTCATTGAGAGAGACCACAACAGTCCTACAACTTGCAGACCGCTCCACAGTGACCCCTGAGGGGATTGTGGAGGATGTGATGGTCTCCATTGACTCTTTGGAGTACCTTGTAGATTTCCTAGTTCTCTAGCCTAAGGCTAAGTTTACTGGTTACCCTCTCATCCTTGGGAGGCCTTGGTTGGCCAAAGCCAATGCTTACATCAGTGGGAGGGCTGGGAATATGACCATCAATAATGGGCATATGTCCAAGTAGTTAGTCCTATACCCTCCTGCTCAGCCATGTCTAGGACATGATTTACCTTTATGGATGGAGGAAGAGGAAGAAGATGAAGTTTATCTTGCCCAACTGTATACCTTAGAAACAACCATGGGAGGAGGACAACGAGATGAAGATGATTTGATTGAACACCTACTCCAAAGTCCAACTCCCAGTACATTTTCTCTAGAAGTAGTATACTAAACCCAAAAAAACCATCCAATTGATCTGTAATTGGCCAATTCCAACCCTTTCAATGTCAAAACCATAGAATTTTTCCCTTAGAGAACTTTGAAAATCAATCCATCGCTTTTTTTTCTCAAAGAGGAGAAGTTGTGTAACATGCTAAAGGAACATCTGGATGCCTTCACTTGGAGTTACAAAGAAATGAAGGGAGTACACCCCTTAGTGTGTACTCACCACATTTACATCAAAGAAGGTTGAAAGCCAGTCTGGAAACCCCAAAGGAGGATGAATGTAGCTCTTAAAGATATAGTCAAAGAACTGCAAAAACTATTAGATTCAGGATTCATTTATCCTATCTCCGACAGTGAGTGGGTCTCTCCTTTGGTGTTAGTTCCCAAGAAAAATGGTAAATGGAGGATTTGTGTTGATTAAATGGAATTGAACAAAGCCATAAAGAAGGACCATTTCCCTCTACCTTTCATTGACTAAGTGCTAGATGGCCTGGCAGGGAAAAAGTTTTTCTCTTTCCTAGATGGATTCAGTGGGTACAATCAAATCTAGATCAGCCCATAGGACCAGGATAAAACCACCTTCACTTGTCCTTGGGGCACTTTTCCCTATAGGGTCCTTTCTTTTGGCCAATTCAATGCTCCTACCACTTTCCAGAGAGCAGTGCTAAGTATCTTTTTCGAGTTAGTCCATGATGTAGTAGAAATTTATATGGATGATTTTACACCTTATGGATGTGATTTCCAGGAGGCTCTGTCCAACCTAGGTGATCCGAATTGAATCCATGAAAATTATCAAAGTGCTATGACTGTATCAAATCAGGACAGACTTCTAAAACTTGTGAACAAAGAGCTCTCAGGAAGGACCTCTAAACAGTGGCAGTTTGTAGCCAGCAAGGAACGACGAGGACCTCGGTCAAAACACACTGACCAAGGCCCATGGAGACCGCGCAAGATGCAAACTAGCAGTTGGGAAGTCTAGATCGGAAAACGAAGGACGTTTCTGATGCGTGATTAGTGAAAAGTGTTAATCACGCATCGCTAGGCAAAACCCCTCGAGAAGGAAAAGCCCCAAGCACTCGGTCACATGGGAAGCCGAGAAACTATAGGGAAAGCACTAAAGCAAAAGGCAGGTCCCGTGCTCCAAAACTAGCGGAATATCGGAGGCACTTTGGGCGGTAAGCAGATTTGGCAAGAGAATGAGCGATTCCAAACATTCCATGATGCGTGCCCAGTAGATGAGAGAGAAAATAGCCTTTCATCGCTGGCTAATGGTCGAGCAAGTCAACAGCACGATAAGAGCAAACATCATAGGATCTAGGGGCTCCAGATCTAACGGCAAAGATTGCGCCCGATGAGAAATCGGATCTGGAGGGAGAATTAAGCTGCGACATCTAAATTTCTGAAGTCTGATTTAACCGCTAAGTTGGCGGATGAATCATTTCACAACGTAACCGAAACACCGAACCGTTTGAGGAAGAGATGGCACAGTTCGTGAGAGGACAAGTGGCCACTTCCCTATGAGATGTTACACAGTGGCAATGACGTAGAGGTAGGGAACTCCAAGCGAACAGCAGCAGGCAATCTGAAGAGGTGGAAAAGGAAGCGAATAGTCAAGGACGTCTTGGCTTTAAGCCATGAACAGACAGAGAACAAAAGAGAGAGAGCACAGTAAGAAAGAAGGAGACAGTGAGATAGAGAGACAGAACAGAGAATAAGCAAGAAGCAGAAAACAGAGAATCGAGCTAACCTGTAGAGTAAGTTAGCATTGACCAGACAGAAGGCTTGAGAGATTCGAGAAATCCCTGAGAGGATATCTATCGGAAACTGAGTACCAAATTGGACTCACCCCATTCAAGACCAGTTGAGGTCGGGACTTGGTAAGGAAGAGTCTATGCATTCTAGTGGCTTGGGGAATCCAAGAACCACCCCACTAAGCATTATCTGTTTCAGGAGACTCAAATTGAGCTCCACATTGTAAAAACTCTTCTTTAAAGACATAATAAGAAAAGGCCACCACTGAAAACTGGACCAGAGATGTAGCCCAGGAGGATTGGGTGAACTCCTTATTAATTCATTGTGTTCTTGTGTTTGCTTACTGTGTTTCTCTTACTGTTTTTCATTTTCCAGTGTCTGTGTATTTTGCAATCTGATCGATCCTTTGCCTAAGATAACATAGACACACACCAACATATGAGTCTGTAATACCTTCATTAATTAATTATTTAACTAAGATCACTCACGAGTGACTTTTAGATCAAGTGGTATAAGAGCAAAAGGTTGTTAAGGTTAGACAAGCTTGTGTTGGATTTAGCTGTTGAATGCTAACTAGATCAAAGCTCAAATTAGGAGAAGGAGAGTTGGTCGAAACTAATCCTGGAATTGGGAGAGTCTACCCTCAGAAGACAATGTCAGAAGAAGGTTCTATGGGGCTAGACCCTCAATTCATAGATAACTTCCTAGCCATAAAGTCCATGGTAGAGGAAATGTATAGGAACTTTAGAAAACACAAGGATAAAGATTCATCAGGCTCCAAACAAGACAAAGGAGAAGATGAGTCTCACTTCCATGACCACTCAAAAGGAAAAGGGAAAGAAGAAAGCTTTTTCACGCCTCCTAATAGGCCTGAACATAAAAAGAAGGCATATTTGATTAAATATATGTTAAATTTGATTTACCTATATATGATGGATAGTTGAATGTAGAAAAGCTGGACAATTGGATTAGACAAATTGATGTTTATTGCAGAGTGCAGAATATCGATTCAGACAAGAGCAAGATTCAGCTGAAAAGCCTACGCCTTGGAGGCACTACTTGGTTTGGTGGGAAGGCAGGACCCAAGATGACATGAAAAGACATGGTAAGACTATCTTTGCCTAGAGTGAATCTGTTTCTGCAATCAAAAAAAAGTTCTATCTATTGGCCTACATGTAGCAATCCATGATGAGTTGGAAAACTCTTCAACAATTGAAAGGCCAAAGTGTACAAGGATACACCCAAGAATTTAGAAAGAGAGCATTGATTCTAGGAATCTCATTAGACTCACCTGAGACTCTATTGAAGTACATTGGTGGTCTACACAACTACATGAGGCACACTATCCTCATGTTTAATCCCACTAGTATATATGAGGTATTTGTACAAGCTACTCATATAGAAGCTAGAGGAAAGAATGGAAATCCAAAAGTTGGGGAATCATCCCAACCCACTGCAAGCATGAATAAGGAGAAAAGAAAGAAGAAATGTAAAGCAAGGAAGGCTAACATTGCACAAAAAAGCAAGGCTTCATGCACTCACTATAAAAAGGATCGGCATGATGATGAGCACTGTTGGATTCTGCATCCGAAACTGAGACCTAAGAAGTTCGAGGGCAAGAAGAAGAAGACTGCTACAACTATTCAGAAAGATTTTGGGTCAGACTCAGGAGATGAAACAACTATTTCAGCCATAGGTATAAGAGGTAAGAATTCTGAAGCATCTACTAGTAATTCTACAATCTATTATTGATGAAGAAAATGAGAGAAAAAGGCATGAGCTTTTCCATATTCGAGTTATTTCCAAACATCAAAAGATCGATACTTTTTTTGATAGTAGCTCACAAGTAAATTTGATTTCTGAAGCAATTATAAAGAAGTTGGGATTAGAAGCTACACCTCACAAGAAACCATACCCATTAGGATGGTTGAACGATAAAGCACAACTGCAAGTGACTAGACAATGCAAACTCAAGTTTTCTTTTGGGTCAACATTTGTAGATGAGGTTGAGTTAGACATAATTCCTTTGGATATATGTGGAATTGTTTTAGGAAGTCCTTACTTGTATGACAGAAAAGCTATCTTCTATCGAGCTAAGAACAAGTACCTACTTGTTAAACATGGAATCGAATACTTTGTAATAGCTCATAAGCTCAAAAATAATTATACTCTCATAAACTCAGGGCAGATGTAACAAATGCTAAATTCATGTAAACAATTCTTACTGATGGCTGTAAAGGAAAAGAAACCTGACAAAACCAATGTATTTGAGGGCTGTAATGCTAAACAACAAGCTGATTTAGAAAAAGTTGTTTCAGAGTATGCTATCTTATTTCAAGAACCTAAAGGTCTGCCACCCAAAAAGGGAATAGTGCGTGATATTATTTTGCAGCAAGATGTTCCATTGCCAAACATTGGGTTGTACAGGTTGTCTACTTCAGAGAACGCAGAAATCAAGAAGTAAGTGCAGGAGTTGCTCAAGAAAGGGTTCATCAGACCTAGCAAATCACCATGTGGGTCACCAATCGTTTTGGTGAGAAAGAAAGATGGCTCGTGGAGAATTTGCATTGATACAAAGCATTGAATAAGATAACAATAAAAAATCATTATCCCCTTCCTTGCATAGATGATCTGTTAGGTCAATTGAAAGAAGCTATTTATTTTTCCAAGCTAGACTTGCATAGTGGATACCACCAGGTCAGAGTTGCAGAACAAGATGCATGGAAGACTGCTTTCAAAACAAAGCAGGGATTGTATGAGTGGCTGGTTATGCCTTTTGGCTTAACCAATGCTCCTGCTACTTTCATGAGATTAATGAATGATGTACTCAGAACTTTTCTTGATGATTTTTTTATTGTGTATCTGGATGACATTTTGATATTTAGCAAAACATGGGGAGAACATTTAAAGCATGTTAAGCAGACATTAAATGTTTTGAAAAGAGAAAAACTTTATGTTAAACTCTCAAAATGTGAATTTGGCAAAACATCTTTGAATTATTTGGGACACATAGTAGGGGGTGGTGAATTGAAGATAGATCCCTCTAAGGTGGCAGTTATTGTGAATAGGCCTAAACCCAAATCTGCTATAGAAGTTAGAAGCTTCTTAGGAGCAGCACAATATTGGAGAAAGTTCATCTCTAACTTTTCCTTAATTTTAGCTCCCTTACATGCTTTAACAAGATTGAACAAGGTGTTTTAGTATGGAGGAAAATAGCAGAAAGCCTTCGACACCTTGAAAGAAAAGATTAGTACAGCACCTGTACTAGCACTGCCTAATCTTCAAAGACCATCTGAGATCCAAATGGAAGCCAGTGACTATGCCATGGGAGCAGTGCTGACACAACACAGTAAAGCCATAAGTTATCATTCTGAGACATCTAATTCTGTAGTAGTTAACTATCCTACATATGATAAAGAATTGTATGCATTAGTATAGAGTGTGAAAAAATGGAAACATTACTTAATGGACAAATAGACAGTAATACATATTGATCATCAACCACTTCAATATCTACACTCCCAAACTAAGTTGCAACAATCAAGACACTATAGATGGATGGGTTTTATACAACAATTTCATTTAGTCATCAGATATAAAAAGGGCATACACAATAAAGTTGCAGATATGTTATATAGACCCATTATAAATTCATCTACTATACTTAAGCATAATTTTGTGTTACATGAGAGCTACATTGAATAATATGCTCAAGATACAGATTTCAAAAATGTATATGCCACTTTAAGTCAAGGAAAATGAGTAGAAGAATTGGATTATCATGTAAAGGACCGACTCCTATATCATTGTGGAAAGTTATGCATTCCACAAACTAAAAGAGTAAAGATAATTCAAGAAGCACACACTTCTCTAATATCAGGTCATTGTGGGGTAAGTAAAATAGTTGCACAACTGCAAAGATTTTGTTATTGGCCCAAAATGAACAAGATAGTTTCTAGATATGTAAGAGGGTGTACTATGTGTGCTAAAAGCAAGCCCAACAATAGAAAACTAGGCTTGTACACTCCATTACCAGTTCCTTCTCACCCCTGGGAAAGTGTTTCCATGGATTTTGTTGGAGGAATGCCTAAATCTAGGAAAGGTCATGATTATCTATATGTTGTTGTGGATAGGTTCAGCAAAATGTGTATTTTGATACCTTGTAATAAACAGATTACAGCTGAACAAACTGCAAAACTGTTCTTTCAACATGTATGGGTTCATTTTGGATTACCAACTTCCATTGTATTTGATCGAGACACCCAATTTGTGGGAAAGTTTTGTTCAAGTCTATGGGAACTGATGGACACCAAACTGAAGAAAAGCATAGCTTTCCATCCACAAACTGATGGCTAGACCGAAGTAGTCAACAGGACAGTGACCCAGTTGCTCAAGGGATATTGCAGCAAACATCCTAAGCTTTGGGATGAACATTTATGTTATGTGCAGCATGCTTACAACAGAACAAAATATTCTTCTACATAGAGATCTCCTTTTCAGACCTGTTTTGGTTTCATACCAAGGTCTCGTTTGGATTTTGTCTTTGGTAAAGACACCACAGTTGAGGGACACAGTGATGTGGACAGGGAAACTAGGTTCATTTAACAAATCCAAGAGATCCACCAGGTAGTAGAGGAACAGCTAGAAAAGAGCCAAGCCAAATATAATGCAAGGCATGAAAAACATCGGATGGAGCATAGTTTTCAATTTGGTGACCAAGTCTGGTTGTATATCAGCAAGGATAAGATGCAAGGTGAAGGTAAAAAGCTAAAGCCTATCAGGTATGGAACCTTCAAGACACTTGAGAAGATTGGTGAGAATGTTTTTCGCCTTGATCTACCAGCTTACAGGCACATCTACTCAGTCGTAAATGCAGATTGCTTGAGATTGTTTGAACCTTCACTGATTGAAGATCCTGAAGAGGAGAGTCAAATACCTTCTATTGATGACCTGCTACCTGAATATCTTAATGAATTGCACGAAGACACCATTTTGGATAGAAAGGTGAGGACGACCCACAGGGGAGATGTTGAGTAACTCAGAATTGGACTCAAGGGTTCAAAACCAAGCAGTGAAAAGTGTATAGAGATTGGACAAGTGAGACAATTGTACCCTCACTTAGTCGATGCTTGAAAACCAACTTTTGGTGGTCCAAAAGCTTTTTTAGTGGGAAGGCAGTGATCCAAATTGGATCCATGAAAATTATCAAAGTGCTATGATTGTATCAAATTAGGACAGACTTCAAAAACTTGTGAACAAAGAGCTCTCAGGAAGGACCTTTGAACAGTGGCATTTTGTAGCCAAGAAGGAATGATGAGGACCTCGGTCAAAGTGCGTTGACTGAGGCCCATGGAGATCGCACAGGACGCAAACTAGCAGTTGGGAAGTCTAGATTATAAAACAGAGGTCATTTATGATGCGCGATTAGTGCAAAGCACTAATTGCGCATCACTGGGAAAAACCCCTCGAGAAGGAAAAGCCCCAAGTGGTCAGTCGCATGGGAAGCCAGGAAATTGTAGGGAAAGTGCTAAAGTGAAAGGTGGGTTCGACACTCCAAAACTGGCAGAATATCCGAGGCACTTTGGGAGGTAAGTGGATTTGGTAGGAGAACGAGCGATTCCACACATTGCACGACGTGTGTCCAGCGGATGAGAGAGAAAACTTCCTCTCATCGCTGGCTAACGGTCGAGCAAGTCAACCGCGTGATAAGAGTGAACATTGTAGGCTCTGAGGGCTCCAGATCTAATGGCAGAGATTGCGCCTCATGAGAAACCAAATCTAGAGGGAGAATTAAGTTGTGGCATATAAAAGTCTGAAGTTTGATTTAGCCGCTGAGTTGGCAGATGAATCATTTCACAACATAACCGAAATACCGAACCATTTGAGGAAGAGATGGCGTAGTTAGTGAGAGGACAAGTGGCCACTTCCCTGTGAGACGTTACAGAGTGGTGATGACACAGAGGCAGGGAACTCCAAGCGAATAGAAGCAGGAAATCCAAAGAGGTGGAAGAGGAAGCGAATAGTCAAGGACGTCTTGGCTTTAAGCCATGAAAAGACAGAGAACAAAAGAGAGCGATCACTGTAAGAAAGAAGGAGATAATGAGACAGAGAGACAGAACAGAGAATAAGCAAGAAGCAGAAAACAAAGAGATGAGCTAACCTGCAGAGTAAGGTAGCATCAAGCAGACAGAAGGCTTAAGAGATTCGAGCAAGCCCTGAGAGGATATCCGTTGGGAACTGAGTACCAAATTGGACTCACCCCATTCAAGACCGGTTGAGGTTGGGACTTGGTAAGGAAGAGTCTCTGCACTCTAGTGGCTTGGGGAAGCCAAGAACCACCCTACTAAGCATTATCTGTTTCAGGAGGCTCAAATTGAGCTCCACATTGTAAAAACACTGCTTTAAAGACACAATAAGAAAAGGCCACCACTGGAAGCTGGACCGGAGACGTAGCCCAGAAGGATTGGGTGAACTCCTTATCAATTCGTTGTGTTCTTGTGTTTGCTTACTATGTTTCTCTTACTATTTTCCATTTTCCAGTGTCTGTCTATTTTGCAATCCGATCGATCCATTGCCTAATATAACATAGACACACACCAACACATGAGTCTGTAATACCTTCATTTGCTAATTATTTAGCTGAGATCACTCACAAGTGACTTTTAGATCACTAGGTAAAGTACTACACAAATGAATTGAAATGAACCTGTTTCTTAGTCCTGAAAAATGTGAATTCTTGATGACTGCAGGGACTGTTCTGGGTCATTCAATATCTCAGCAAGGACTGCAGGTGGATCCAAACAAAATAACTATCATCTAGAGGGTCCCACCTCCTCAAAAGCAGAGAGATGTCAAAATTTTCCTAGGGTTAGCTGGATACTACCGAAGGTTCATAAAGGACTTTAGAAGTTGGCATCTCCTTTATTTGTGTTGTTGGCCAGAGACTTTGAGTTTATATGGTCAAAAAGATGTCAAGAGGTCTTAGACATCTTGAAGAAAAAGTTAACCACTGCATCAATTCTCCGAGGCCCGAATTGGGCCCTTCCTTTTCATATTCATGTTGATGCCTCACACAAAGCCATAGAAGCAGCCCTAGCTCAGATAGATGAAAAATTTCCTTATGCCATTTCATTTATCAGTAAGAATCTGTCAAAGGCCAAACTGAGCTACACAGTGACTAAAAAGGAGCTCCTAGTTGTTGTGCATTCATTGAACAAATTTAGGCATTATATTACAGGCTATCAAACATTTGTCCATACTAGCCATGCAACAATCAAATATTTAATGAACAAACCTGATGTGAATGATCGTATTATAAGATGGTTACCTTTATTATAGTAGCTTGTTCTAACTATTGTTGATAAGCCTGGCAAGGAAAATGTTGTTGTAGACTTTTTGTCCAGATTAACTCTGCCTACAGGTGAGGAGGGAATGGTTGATGACCAGTTACCAGATGAGCACTTTTTCACCATTTTAGTTCTCTTTCCATGGTTTGCTGACATAGAAAACTATTTGGTATCTACACAGTTCCCACTGAACTTGTCCTCCAAAGAGAAAAGCAAGATTATAAGGAAGAGCGCCCCCTTCACTTGGATTGAGGGCAATCTCTTCAAACTTGACCCAGATCAAATCTTGAGAAGGTGTGTCAGGGAGGAGGAAGTCTTTGACATCCTTCTAACGTTGTTGGCCCGATAAATCGTTCTTGTGGACAAGACCGATCTCCCTAGTATCACAAGATAATCTAGCAACAAAGACAAAGGAATCTATCTTTCTCTAGACATATGAAATTTACAAATAAAAACTATAGAGGTGTTACAATCCTACCTTAGATCCAACGCTTGTTCGTTGTAGTCATCCCTCGATCGTCTGAAAGAGTTATCCTTTAAAGACCTGCAAACAAAAACAAGCAAACATCAAATAGCACCTGCGTAGCAAATATAGTAAATCATGTCTATTATGATGATCAAGGAATCCATAAAATAAACCATTAATAAACAACTTATTGAGAAAAACAAACTTATTTGTATTAACTTTGAAGTAGAAGAACCTTACAAAATTTTTAGCCTTGATGTTGAACAAGCTCTTCCTGGGGTCCGAAACAGGAATTTCCTTTACTTTGACAAGCCTTGCACTCTTCCAAATGATATCTTAGAGGTATGTAATCTCTCCTCATAAAAGCTTAACTAAGAAGACTAAGTTCTAGTAGCATTTCACCTCAAAAATATTCAGCTTTCAACCTCCTCAATATCCAGCCCAATGCTTCATTTTATAGTGCAGAGGGAGGGGGTTATAGGTCCACCTATGAAGGGATAGCATCCTTATTCAAAGGGATAAGCTCCTCACATCAAGGGGTTAGCTCCTTAAGGTATGGGATGCATGAACCTCAAGAGAGAAAACTTGCCACCTCAAGATTCCTTCTAGAAACTTCTAGAAATGACTGAAAGCAAGTTTTTTAGAATATACTTGCACCTTTTAACTTTTACAGGGGTCCACACCCACAACACAGAGACAAAGCGGTCAGGTGCACAGGGGACATGACCATTAGGTGCGGAACCGCAAGTAAGACTAAGAGAAAGTGCGGAACCAGATTTTTAGAGACTTTGAGGGCTTTCTCTTACTTTCAAGGCTTGATATGAAGAATTGAGGCTTTAGACTTGCAAAGGAGGTAAGTATGAGTGGTAATGGACTCACACAAATTGCAGAATTTAAAGGTGACAATTTTTAGTGCAACAGATTCCCCTTGAAGTGCGAAGTCTGTAATAGATGAAGACGAAGTCTTTCATGTATGAAGAGTGAAGTACTTTATCATTTCAAGGATCATCCTGTGGACACCCTAGTCGAAACCTATAAAAACATTCAATGCAATATATATATATATATATATATATATATATATATATATATATATATATATATATATATATATATATATATATATATATATATATATATATATAGATATATATATATATATACATATCATCGCTGAGGTAAGCATTCCCATACTCAGATCAAAACTGACGAGAAAACTGACTAAACTGTTTTGAGACAGGAATGATTTTCTAATACATCAAGAGTATAGACATGTGTAGACACAGTATGCACATAGCCATCTGTTTATGAATAGTCCACTATATAATGAATAACAAAATTCCTCGCAACCTGGATGGTATGAACTAGATCCAAGGTCTTGATTTCTGCTTCCTGAACTAGTATGATTCTATCCATGTGAATGAATGTGTTGAAGTCGAACATGGTAGAAACCACTTGATTACCAGTCCATGATGTGAACTATTAACAAGTGTGAGAGAAACCACCAGTAATGTCAATGGCCCTCAAAATACCTAGTACAATCCATGAAATGTGAATAAATGAGTCGAAGTCGAACATGTCACGAAATCTTTCGATCGAAGGTCAATGATGCAACCTATCATCAAAGGTGAGAAAACTGCCATTAGGGCATGCAGCTTTCAAGGTACTGACGATTTCTAGATCAACTTCCTAGATAATGAGCTAAAGTCGATAGAAAGTGATCCGTCCTAGGCAAGCCTACAACACGAAATCGTAGATCAAGTTTTGAAGAAATATATTTGCAAGGACTGACTCAGAGATGGTCAAAATGGATGACATATATTTTGTAGATGAATGGTTTATTTGAACTGACCTCTTGAACACATAACGACACTACAGATGGTTTGGTGAAAATTAACCCAAAGCTAATACCCAAAAACCAGCTGAAGACTTTCAATGTGGTTTGATTAATTGTTAGGCAAAGGATTTTCCCAACCCAGGTGAAAAAAAGTGTCATGTTCAAGAGTGGTTAACAGCTTTTCTAAAACACAGTGTAACAAATAGGTTCATTTTTCTCTCTTTTCCCCCACCATTTCTGGCAAGTACCTCTTTATTTTTGACAAGCTTGAGGAGGATAACATTGCTTGTTTATAAGCTCATCCTTCAGATGATTCCAATTTAGTTTAAAATTCGAACCCTAAGAAGGAGTGGTTCATTCCTTTTTAAAATTGAACAGGTCCTTTACTATTAAATTTTAACGAGTCCAATATAGGAAAACTTCAGTGTTTTACAATTTTAGGGAGTCAGAAGAAAAACTTAAGAAAACTCCGTGGGGGTACTTTTTCGTAAAATAATCCCTCAAGTCTAAAAAAGGATAAAATAATACAGGAGGGATGACATTTCCAATACTTTAACGAGCTAGAAAGGACAAGTGCTCGACAATCTTTTCATATTTAATGAGTCTGAAAGGGTTTAAAGAGGACTCTAGTCTCGTCATGGTGACGAGTCCAATGTTGTCAGGGTTTAACAAGTTCGACATAGGTAAAACTCAGAGTCTTTTTCATATTTAGAAATTTTGAAAAAGACATGGAAAAGAAAACTCTAGGGGGGGTCCTTTCTCGTAAATTTGTGTCCCTCGAGCCGGAAAAAGTATAAAATAATACTTGAGAGAAATTCTTGACCATTACAATCAAGGAGTGCTTTTCATAATTAGTGGCCTTGATCTGAAAAAGTAGAAAAGTGATCAAAGACACGTCGTTTCGTAACCAGTATCGAACCTAAAACGACAAACATCCGGCGATCTTTTCATGTTTATATGGTCAGAAAAGAGCTGAAACTGAACCACCTTTTTAATTTGTTTAACGAGTCAAAAAGGGAAAAACTTCAGAAAAGAGCTTAAAGAAGACTCGTCGTAGAGGAACGAGTGGTATAAAAGGTAGCAACGGGCTCTGGCAATGATGGCACTACTCAAAACATGTAATGGATAAGAGGCTAGCTAACAAAACCACTCATCACTGCGGTCCCTCAGGAAAGGAAAAACAAGCAAGTGAAAGCATATGATCAGCGAAATAGATGGTGGCGATGGAATGAAAACAACCAAGGCTCATCTAGCAGAATTTAGCGGATAAAAACGGTAATCACGAGATGTAAATCAGGTATGGGTTCATTTTTACACAAACATGAACCAGAGAACTCTGCCTAGATTCGGTTTCATGTTTACACAAGCTTGAAATGAAAAACTATGCTTGTTATAAGCTCGCATGCCCCCAGCATAATGACGCAAATTGAGGTACATGCCCCCCAAGCTTCATTTCATTCAATGAGGTGGATGGAATGAAGGTTCACTTTTGAGGGAGTTGTTTCATTTTTTAATGAGGTTGACACAGTAAAAGAACTATCCTCATAACCCTTGATTTTTTTTAAATGAGCTTGACATAAGACAAGGAACTATGCTCCATGATCCTTGTTTCATTTTTTAACGAGATTGACACAAGACAAGGAACTATGCTCCACACATCCGGTTTCATTTTTTAATGAGGTTGAGATAGGAACAAACTATCCTCGAGACATCCAAATTCATTTTTTAACGAGGTTGATACGGGAACAAACTATCCTCGAGATTGGTCAGGAATCAGAAAACGATTGTATAGCTTGATATGCAATTTCAAAGGGACTCATAGGCATCGTGCCATCAAATGAATCCACCTCAGAATCAGAAGGTACGATCCGAGGATCATCAAAAGTAACATTATTCGATGAAATCATATGAATAGTTGCAATAGAAGGTGATACGTTAGGAGGAGGGAAAAAAGTTCCTAGTAAACCAGAATCTTTAATCAAACCTACACCAACATCCTTATAAGGGATAGTCATTTTACCGATGTGCTGAACATTATCTGTAGAGGTTGGGTCGGATGAGAAATAAGTCAGCTAGTCTATCGTAGCGATCTTTCCATTATGAGGAAACTTGATAAGCCAAAAGACAGATGAAACAATAGCAGTAATAGCATAAGACCAACTGCGACCCAGGAGAAGGTTGTAATCTATATGGGCATCAACCACTTCCACATCTAGATTTATGGTTTTGCCTTCGACCCCTATAGGTAAATCCTGCAAAATACCAAAAAGGATGGAACCCTCGGCCATCAAAAGCCTTTAGAATTATCGGAGACTGATTGAGTGTGGGAGAACTAATCGATCTCCAACACTGGATCAACATAATACACATAGAAGCCCCTTCATCAATCACAGTCTGAAAGCAAGGCCTGTTTTTGACTAACACTGGAATCTAGAAAGCCATTTGATGAGGAAGGTGGGGTGTGCTATTCTCTAAATCGAACATTATTAGGTTCGAATCCTGTATATCGATAGCTCCTATAGTAGACAATACTAATTTACACTGTGATGGGCATGATTGCAGCACTTCCAAAGCTGACATTGTTGAAGGGGCAATGGCTAAGTCTTCAACAATGTTATAATTCTGAGCAGCTCTCACATGTGGATTGAAAGCTGATTTCTAAAATATACCTTTAGCAGGCGGTTTTATTACTAAGTCAGGGTTGGGTTTCTCGATCTGTAGTGGACTGGAACCAAGAGGAGGTGAAGTTGATGTTTTTGAATTAGAATATTCTGCTTCTTTACCATCAACAGGATTTTTACTACCATAATCTTGTGATCGCGTCGCAATCCTAACATGAGACATCATCATAATGGGTTCTTCTGAGGCATTCGAGGAAGAAGCAACCACCTTACTATCTTGAGTAGGAAAAGGATCCTTCAAGATAGCAGAAGTTTGAGAACCTTTAACGAATTTCGAAAACTTTACTCGATATAGGCATTCTTTAGTAAAATGGTCCTCGTCGCAAATGAAACAAGGATAGCGAGGTTTTCATTTTTCGTCAGTAGATTCATTTTTATTCATTTTATCTTTTGAATTTTGATTGTTTTTGCTCTTCCCCTTCTCTTTACTACCAGATTTGGTCGTAGATGAATCTATTGTTGGCATTATGAGATAAGTGTTGTCCTTGATGGCAAACCTCACTGATGACAAATCATAGTACAGAAGGTCAGCAGCAAGGAATTGATGATCAGACTATAAGAAGAAGAGAAAGTTCATACACGCAGGTTCGTTAAGCCCAAGTCGCGTGTACACGCAGGTTGGCTTCAGCAAAAGCGCGTGTATGTGGAAAAGTACCTTTGGTCCATGGCAGTTAGTCCTTGGAAGTTGTGCCTATGGTTTCGGACCATTGTGTCTCGACGGGCGTGTCGATCCCTAGTTTTGAAGTTGATGGTATTGTGTTACTATGGTTTTGGCTCTTGGTATTGAGCTAGGCCTAAGGCTATATAAGGAGAAGGAAATCATTAGGCAAGGGCATCTGAAATGTCTTGAATATCTGAAGAAGTATGAGATCCAGTATGCAGGTTATGGGTTGATGATGCATTGCTTGATCTGAGCTAAGGAGAGATCTTATCGGTTGATGGAGAACAAGATCTAAGGAGAGATCGGGATCAAATGGTTTGAAATGAACTATCTTTGTGATGCTTATTCTAGATCTACATACTGACGCATGTATTGTTCTATAAATGTTATGAGTATGACTGATGTCTGGTACAGCTGCAAGTTATGAGAAATTATTTTTAGATCTGTACGCGGGTTGTCTTTGGCAAAAGCGCGTATACACGCGGGTTTGATTCATCGAAGTAGCGTATACATTGTAAAGCTTGATATTTGAAGTTGCAGATGGATCTGATGGTTATTACAGAGTTCTGTGTCTGCTCTGTGTTCTGGTGACTGTTGTTAACAGGGTTTCAGTGATTCAGAGTTTGATGATTGTTTTGAGCTTCAATGATAGTTATGGGTCCAGTATGAAAATTGGATGAAAAGTGGCCTTGCAGATTATGTGTTGTGCTTCAGTGTATCCAGTCTGAAAATTGATGAAACGTGGTACCTGGAGGTGAGAAGATTGTAGGCAAGCGCCTACGTACTAGTATCTAAGCTAGTACAAAAGCTAAAGGAGATCTTTGGAGCATTGTAGCAGGTAGCAGCCTGCGTACTAGTAAATGGATCGGCTAGTACAAGAGCAAAGGGGGTTGTAGCTCCCGTACTGGTATAAGACTGCACCAGTACAAATATTGTAAAAGGATTTTCTTATTAAGAAGAAGATTGAGATGACTTGCAGCAGGTGGTTTTCACCCACATTGGGTTTCCACCTTATATCTTTGTGTTCATGTGTGTGGCTCTTGTGTGATGTTCTGTTCTGTTATTCTGCACTTGTTTACTGTTAATATGCTTAATAATGATCTGATGCATTTACTGAAGATTAAGCTAACTGAATTATAAGATCTCTGGATATACGCGAGTTTCATTAGACACAGTAGCGTGTACACGCGGGTTCACTTAATTGAAGTAGCGTATATGTTTCTGAGTATGAAATTGAAAAGTTTGATTGATCTGATAATACTGATTCACCCCCCCCTCTCAGTATTATTTCCAACAATTGGTATCAGAGCAGGTCCTTTGGTAGAAGCTTGATCGCTTGAAGGAGATCCGTGGAACAATGGGAAAGAAGCTTAAGAAGAAAGATCATAAGAAGAAGAAGACATCTCAGAAGATCTATGACAGTGGGAGAGTCGATTGGGGATTAGGTATAAGAAGCTCTTCAGATTCAGAATCAGATTCAGAATCATTATCAGGTATGAATGTGTTATCCTCTGATGTTCCTGCTATATTTCCTTGTGAAAGTGATGGAAGTGATAGTGAAACTACTGAACATGCTTTTATGGGTGAGCAAGAAAAGTGTCAAATAGAGGCAATGTTTAGAAGGTTTGCAGAAAAAGTTAAAGATCAACAAGATCTATTGAACAAAAGGGAATGTGCTTTCAAAGAAGAAGTTACCAAACTAAAGGCCCAACTAGAAGAAGGAAACAAGGTAAGAAAGCTTCTCAAGGACAAGGAAGACCAATGTCAAAAATTGCAGCATGAAGTGACATCATTAAGAAAAGAAGTCAACGAAAGAAGCACAACCATCAAGAAACTCAAAGATAGATCCAGCTACTATGAAAATCTTGAAGCTACAATCCTCTCACTAAAAGGAGATCTTGAAGAATCAAAGAAGCAGAATACAGATCTACACCAAGCAATTGAAAAACAAGACAACGAAGTCATCAGCTTAAAATCACAGTTGGAATGTGCCTTCAGAGTTCGTCAAATTCAGCAGGATCTGTATGAAAAGCAAGAAAAGGAGATACTCAATCTAAGGCAACAAATGGAAGAAGGAAGAAAAGATGGAGAAGACATGAAGAAGCAATGTCTAGAAAAGGAGGAACAACTTCAAGTTGAGGTAAATATCTTGAAAGGTAAATTAGAAGAAAAGGATAAACTTTTGAGATTTCAAGATAGTACTAAAGCCTTGGATGATATTCTTAGTAGTCAAAGGTCTCCTGCTATCAAGACTGGTCTTGGTTTTCATGAATCTGTTGAAGGTGAATCTAGTTCACAAGGTGAGGCAAGGAACTCTAAAGAGAAATCCAAAATGATCAACAAGGAGATGAAAGGTCAACCAAGGAAAGAAAGTCTTCAAAGAAAATCTTTTACTCCTCCTATGAATAATGTTGAATGTTATGTATGTCATAATCTTGGACATGTTGCAGCTAGATGTAAAAGAAGAAGAGTTCAAGACCATTATGCAGACAAGTCATCTCAATCAAGGTACTTTAATGGATATTGCTTTGCTTGCAATATGTATGGTCACAAAGCTGCTGATTGCTACAGAAGGAACATGAAACATGTTAGATGTTATGCATGTAACAAGCTTGGACATATAGCAAAGGAATGCAGGAACAAAGGATGGACATTACACCGAAAGGAGAAAACCTCATCACACTTGAAGATATGGAGGAAGAAGGAAGTACAGTCAGCACAATGTACTGAGACACAGCACAGCACAGACATATCAGACTCAGGGGGAGCTGAAAGTGTAAACCTTCAGTGTCCTGAATCTCATACGCAAGTTCCTTAAAGGGAAGTCGCGTATATACGCGAGTTAGACACTGCAAAGTCGCGTATATGTCAGTCTGAAGAAAAGCAGTGGGAACAGGATCAGAAAAAGGATCTGATATGATTCAGTCTGTTATTTGCTCTATTGGTTACAGTCTGTTGAGGATGTGTGGAAATGTTTTGTTACTTGTATGATGTCCAGAAGTGTTTTTGATCCTAACTTGAGGATGATGATGTTCTGATGCTTATTGCTGATATATGCATGATCAGATCTAACAGATGGCACTGGTTGAGGGGGAGCATATGCCTTTAGTAATTCATTGTTGGCATTATGGTTAATAATCCTTGGTGATGATTCTTATATGGCTAAATGATACATCTTGCTATGATGTGGTTGTGAGTTGTCTATGATAAACTCTCATATGATTCTTGAAGATACATAGTTGATGTTCAGATCAGATTTATGGATGATTCTTTGATGATGCATATATGGTTCTTACATGGTGATCTTCATAAGGACAAGAAGAAGTACAAAGCTTGAATATACATCTTCCTCACTTGATGATGGGTCACTCATATACTGCTGTTGTCATATAAATCATACAGTTATGATGCAGGCACTCTTGTGGATAAGGATTGTTGCTGATGATGATATCAAGAATCTTTGTCAAAAGAATTTGAGCTCAAGATATATAGTGCTGATACATGGATGACTACTCAAAGTTGCTTTATTGAAGACATGGTGATGAGTTCTTATCTATATGATGATAGGTTGATCCTTACATATGTTAATTGATGCAGATGTTCCCAAGTAATGATACTTGGATCATGTAGAGCTTGATGAAATGGCTATGGTGGTTTCACACATGATACAATGTGAATGACTCTGAATTCTGTTCAAAGGGATGAATTGATGCAGACATACCTTGTTATAGGTTGATGACCTATTCTCTACAGGACATTTACAGGTTGCTGATATGGAAATTTGTGTACGCGTGTTGTTTAAAGGATATCCGCGTGCATACGCCGTCTTACAAGGGGATAGTCGCGTATATGGTGTACGCGTGTTGCGTAAGGGATATCTGCGTATATACACCTGTTTATGTGTATACAGACGCGTATATGGATATTTGAAGAAAATCAGCAGGGACAGATGTTGGTTGCAGAAAGTCTCATATAGGTCTGACAGAGATCATCTGGCACAGGTTCAGGGGGAGCAGATAATCTTCCAATGATGCATTGTTGGCATTATCTTAAAGCTTTTGGTTCTAGTTCACATTTGGTGTTGATTTCAGGAGGAACAAAGGCGAAAGGAGAACAGAAGGATCTCTTGGTTGCTGATCTGAATGGTGATTATCAGATGCTGCTGGTGACTTTCATAAGTCTTGGTCTAGTCATTTCGTCTCTATGTCATATATCTCTTTTGTGGTATCTCTTTCATGGTGTCAAGGTCATGTAACGGCCTATTTTGGTTTCCCCACTATGCCTGGGATGATTGATGCAATGTGTTTGGTTGTCATATGTAAATTTTTGATGTATCCCCACTTGGTTGGGTGGATGAGTCATTTTCTTGTTTATCCTCACTTAGTTGAGAAATGGATGTATGTATGAGTCCTAAGTGATAGGAAGGTCTTTTATGATGTATAGAGTCATGTTCTTCTTGAAGAACATCTTTTGTAGACCTTGCTTACAGTCAAGGAGAGCATGATCAACACACTTCAGCAAGAACAGAGATTCAGCATGTACTCAGAGGGAGCATGGATAGATTGGTACACCTTGGCATATACAAAGGGGGAGACTATTCAGAGATTTCAGCAGGTACTCAGGAGGAGTATGGACAGTGGAATGATTCAGCAAAGGAAGAGAATATCTTGGTCCACCCTTTGCCCTTGATGTCAAAGGGGGAGAGTGATTTGGTGTTGTTGCCATCAAGTCCAAAGGGGGAGATTGTTGGCATTATGATGCATGTGTTGTACTTGATGGCAACCCTCTCATAGAAGAATATCTCACTTATGTATAACTGGGTGAATCTTCAGAAGAGATATCAGATGTGACTGATGGAGGACAGCTCAAAGGAATCAGATGATAGTTCTAAGTGTGACAGGTTAGCTTTGCCATCAAGTCCAAAGGGGGAGATTGTTGGCATTATGAGATAAGTGTTGTCCTTGATGGCAAACCTCACTGATGACAAATCATAGTACAGAAGGTCAGCAGCAAGGAATTGATGATCAGACTATAAGAAGAAGAGAAAGTTCATACACGCAGGTTCGTTAAGCCCAAGTCGCGTGTACACGCAGGTTGGCTTCAGCAAAAGCGCGTGTATGTGGAAAAGTACCTTTGGTCCATGGCAGTTAGTCCTTGGAAGTTGTGCCTATGGTTTCGGACCATTGTGTCTCGACGGGCGTGTCGATCCCTAGTTTTGAAGTTGATGGTATTGTGTTACTATGGTTTTGGCTCTTGGTATTGAGCTAGGCCTAAGGCTATATAAGGAGAAGGAAATCATTAGGCAAGGGCATCTGAAATGTCTTGAATATCTGAAGAAGTATGAGATCCAGTATGCAGGTTATGGGTTGATGATGCATTGCTTGATCTGAGCTAAGGAGAGATCTTATCGGTTGATGGAGAACAAGATCTAAGGAGAGATCGGGATCAAATGGTTTGAAATGAACTATCTTTGTGATGCTTATTCTAGATCTACATACTGACGCATGTATTGTTCTATAAATGTTATGAGTATGACTGATGTCTGGTACAGCTGCAAGTTATGAGAAATTATTTTTAGATCTGTACGTGGGTTGTCTTTGGCAAAAGCGCGTATACACGCGGGTTTGATTCATCGAAGTAGCGTATACATTGTAAAGCTTGATATTTGAAGTTGCAGATGGATCTGATGGTTATTACAGAGTTCTGTGTCTGCTCTGTGTTCTGGTGACTGTTGTTAACAGGGTTTCAGTGATTCAGAGTTTGATGATTGTTTTGAGCTTCAATGATAGTTATGGGTCCAGTATGAAAATTGGATGAAAAGTGGCCTTGCAGATTATGTGTTGTGCTTCAGTGTATCCAGTCTGAAAATTGATGAAACGTGGTACCTGGAGGTGAGAAGATTGTAGGCAAGCGCCTACGTACTAGTATCTAAGCTAGTACAAAAGCTAAAGGAGATCTTTGGAGCATTGTAGCAGGTAGCAGCCTGCGTACTAGTAAATGGATCGGCTAGTACAAGAGCAAAGGGGGTTGTAGCTCCCGTACTGGTATAAGACTGCACCAGTACAAATATTGTAAAAGGATTTTCTTATTAAGAAGAAGATTGAGATGACTTGCAGCAGGTGGTTTTCACCCACATTGGGTTTCCACCTTATATCTTTGTGTTCATGTGTGTGGCTCTTGTGTGATGTTCTGTTCTGTTATTCTGCACCTGTTTACTGTTAATATGCTTAATAATGATCTGATGCATTTACTGAAGATTAAGCTAACTGAATTATAAGATCTCTGGATATACGCGAGTTTCATTAGACACAGTAGCGTGTACACGCGGGTTCACTTAATTGAAGTAGCGTATATGTTTCTGAGTATGAAATTGAAAAGTTTGATTGATCTGATAATACTGATTCACCCCCCCCTCTCAGTATTATTTCCAACATCTATGACATGGACATCGGTAGAAACTTCAGCGAAAGAATCTCCTTTTGGGGAATCAGGTAAATTTATTATGGGAGAAGAATTCTTTAAAGATTTCTTCTTGCTTTTAATACTAACTGAACCAATCATACCATCAGCAGCATGAGACCCTAAAGGAGCTATAGTTTTTGGAAGATCAGGGATTTTTTCGTGTAAAGTACCTGACTACATATAAACGAGGTCAAGGTATTGAGCCTGAGCAATGACTTGCTCTTCAGTGACAACTCCTGCCTTAGCTACATCTTCAGTGATTTTAGGTAACAATGATTTAATGAACCATTCCGCTAAAATTTGATCCGAAATGAAAACTTTCACTAAACGCCTTCTACGTCGCCATTCATGAATATGATCAGAAATATATGTGGACGTGGATTGTTTTAGTGAAGTTAATAGTTCCATGCCATTGTCGTATCTGACAGGAAACTGAAAATGAGTTAAGAAAGAAGTGGCTAACTGACTGAAATTATAAAAAGAGCCTCATGGCAACTCAATGTACCATTTGGCGGCAAGACCAATAAGAGTTCGTTGAAAAAGACGCAATCGAATTGAATCATCAATGATTGAATTAGATGCACACCAGAGGTGATAATTCATGACATGATTTGACGGATCCTCCCTTGACTTACCCTTAAATTTTGGGATATCACTGGGCAACTTATTAGGAATTGGCGGCCAATACGGAAGATAGTAAATCGGATCATCCGTAAGGCATGACAAATCGGGTAAATCCAAAGTTGCAATAAATGGTAACTGACGGTTAGGGTCGCGAAAACCTTGGGTAACAAGACCAACCCGAAGAGGAGGATATCCAGGATAACCTAGAATTGGATTTGCATTAGGAATGTTATAACCTCTTGGAAAACCAAGATTAACTGGACCAAATTGAATTTGTTGAGGCTGTTGATATGTATAGTTGGGATACGGTTGATTTTGATAAACTGGGTTTTGTACAGTAGGACTGAATTGATACTGTCCTTGGTACGGTTGATAAGTGAATTGCGGTTGACTTGTAGCAATCGTACTTGGACCAGCTTGTCCAGCAGGAATTTGGACCGAAGTTTGAACTGTAGGTCATGACTATGGCACAGAGACTTGAGGAGTTTGTACTAATGTAGGGATAGTATAAATAGGAGCTACAGATACTCCAGAAAGAGGTGTGGTAGGTTGAACAGAAGTTGTAGTAGTTGCAGCAGCAGTTTGAGGCGGATTCTGAGGTGAGCTAGGCCCAGGCTGCTGAACTGTACCAGATACACGGATTTGAACGGTAGGCTGGACGGGTTGTTGGGTTGGACTAGAAACCAAAGGTTGTCCAGCATGATAAGGTAACTACACATTAGGTTGCAAAGTCCATTGATTTTGAGATGGATCCCACACCATGTTCATTACGGGACTCATAAAAGGTTGTGCATATGGAGGACCATAACCTGGTTGAACGTAGGGTTGATAATTAGGAGGTACATTTCCAGCTCCTTGTAAAAATGATTGACCAGAAGGCAGTTGGAAACCTTGAGTTGGGTACTGACTTTGAGGTTGATAACCCTGAGGCACGTATTGAATCTAGGGTTGATAAGCATCCTGAGGAGTATACTAAGTCTGGGGTTGACCTTGGGGTATGTATTGTCCTGAAGGTTGAAAACCTTGAGGTAGCCCTCCAGGCGAAAACTGACTATCTTGCGCCCCAGGTGGTAACTGACTGCCTTGCCCCCCAGGTGATAACTAATGTTTAGTCAGTCGAGGAGTTGCTCCTGAAAAAGTACCAGAAAGTGACTGGTACCCCAAAGGAACAGTAGGACCGCCATATAAAAATGTTTCCGGTGATTGGGAAAACATAGATGACTGTCTTGACATGATCGACCAAGGATAATAACCTCTGGGTGTAGGATGAAAATAATCACACACAAACAAAGAAAATTTCAATAAAAGCACCTGAAGTCTCTAAAGAAACAAACAACTGAATCACTCGCCTAAAAAATCTAAGAGTTCAAACCACACACAAATAGTAACTTCCCGTACTAAAAACACTAGTTGATGATGAAATCTAACATCGTAGAATTTTAATACAGAAAGGGCGGTTGGAACAGTTACCCCCACAACCTGCTTAATGAAACACACTGGCACAAGTTTCTTCATAAAACCATCTCGAGTGAAGATAACCCCCCAGATAGTCCAGGTGAGTCTAGTCGATGTCTGCTCCAGGTACACTGAGACCCATCCTTCACCATCACCTTAGGAAATAATCTTAAGTTTATGGACACTAAGGTTACCAAAACAACAAATACAACTGGGGGAACAGTCTACGATCCTATCTACACGCAAGGGCAGAGTAACAAAGCTCAATCCCCTTGAAGGCTCCTCGACATGATCAATCCAAGGTTTACGAACAAGTGACCTAGGCTCCTCGACAATGGTTAATCTGAGGTTTACCATTTTTAATATGCGCAAATCTTCTATCTTTCCCAATGAAACTGACTTGATTGTCTCAAAGGTTCGGACATGATCTCGTGATTTACTCCTTTAAGAGAAGTTTCCTAGAATGTATCAATTACAATTGGATTTAATTCCTACCGCAAGATGTATCTACTTGTTTGTTTTGACTATCTTGGAGAGTTAATTACTCCCTACTCCAAATACTAGCCTAAGCTATATTGGTGATAAGAGCCCTAGAAATAAAAAAGATTACTAGATCAATTTTAATTAAGCATTGCTTTTATGGGTTGTTCTTTAAGTCAATAGGTATGGAAATGAAACTTTGATGGTGTGAAGACTTGACTCCAAAGACACTAAAAAATGCACCTAAAATGATAAGTAATTCGTTTTTCTTTCAATGAAATTCTAGCTAAAAGAAAGAGTTCGAGAATGCAATTCTTTAAGAAACAATTCTTTCTTTCAACATGAAAATAAAAAGAAAATATTTTTTTCTTTTTCAATAAGAACTCAAAACGAGACTACTAATTAATGCTCACAATAAATCCCTTTCCTTTTCAAAACTTGAAACTACAAGAAAAACAATTTTCCTTCCAAAAGAGATCTACATGGTTTAGAAAAACAATCAAAACTACGAAACTAATTTCGAGATCTAAAAACTTTTAAAAAACTAATTAAATAAAAGCTTCAATTCGTTTTGAGGACGTTTTGCTTAGTTGTTCAGTAAACTAAGGATTCATTTGTTCAGGATAACAAATCAACCAAAAAACATCCAGATGTGTTTTCTTTTGTAAAAATGAAATTCAAAACTTATAACAAAGTTTGTTCAAAGATTTGCAAGGAGAAAACTAAATCTATTTCTCACAAAGGACAGATTTCACAACCAAGTCAGACTCATCAAGAAGACAAAAAGACACTAGGGTAATCTAAGGTTTCTCAAGCTTCTGATCTTTGAGTCACTATAGAGACAAAGAGAAAACCACTCCAAGCATGCAAAACTTCTAGAAAATCATCCAAAACAAAAATACTATCAGAAGTTACTCACAAGAGATTTTTGACAGGACAAATACAGATCTATGTAGACACTAAAAATCCTAAATGAAACCTAAACTTAACTAGAAGAAGATATTTTAGGTTTTTCACAAAATTTTACAGGGTCCGCAGGCTCTAGAAGAAACAGGCGCGGTTCCGCTCTGTTTGCTAAAGGAAAAGTGTGGAGATGCCCGCACTGTCTGTAAAGAGAAAGTGTGGTCCACTAGAAACTTCGAAAAAAATATCCAGATTCTAGAAACTACCCAAGCCAGCATACATCAATCAAAAATCATAAACGAAAACAAGTTTCTCAAGTCAAAACAAAACCAAAAACCAAATTCATTCCCCAGTGGAGTCACCAATTTGTTGGCCAGATAAATCGTTCTTGTGGAAAAGACTGATCTCCCTAGTATCACAAGATAATCTAGCAACAAACAGACAAATAAATATATCTTTCTCTAGACATATGCAATTTACAAATAAAACTATAGAGGTGTTACGATCCTACCTTAGATCCAACGCTTGTTCGTTGTAGTCATCCCTCAATCATCTGAAAGACTTATCCGTTAAAGACCTGCAAACACAAACAAGCAAACATCAAATATCACCTGCATAGCAAATATAGTAAATAATTTCTATTATGGTGATCAAGGAATCCATAATATAAACCATTAATAAATGGCTTATTGAGAAAAACAAACTTATTTGTATTAACTTTGAAGTAGAAGAACCTTACAACATTTTCAGCCTTGATGTTGAACAAGCTCTTCCTGGGGTCCAAAACAAGAATTTCCTTTACTTTGACAAGCCTTGCACTCTTCCAAATGAGATCTTAGAGGTATGTAATCTCTCCTCATAAAAACTTAACTAAGAAGACTAAGTTCCAACAACATTTCACCTCAAAAATATTCAGCTTTCAACCTCCTCAGTAACTAGCCCAATGCTTCATTTTATAGTGTAGAGGGAGGAGGTTACAGGTCCACCTATGAAGGGATAGAGTCCTTCTTCAAAGGGATAAGCTCCTCACATCAAGGGGTTAGCTTCTTAAGGTATGAGATGCATGAACCTCAAGAGAGCGAGCTTGCCACCTCAAGATTCCTTCCAGAAGCTTCTAGAAATGACTGAAAGCGAGTTTTTTAGAATATACTCATTCCTTTTAACGTTTACAAGGGTCCGCACCCATAACACAGAGACAGAGCGGTCAGGTGCGCAAGGGACATGACTATTAGGTGCGGGACTGCAGGTAAGACTAAGAGAAAGTGCAGAACCTGAGTTTTCGAGACTTTAAGGGCTTTCTCTTACTTTCAAGGCTTGATATGAAGAATTGAGGCTTTAGACTTGCAAAGGAGGTAAGTATGAGTGGTAATGGACTCACACAGGTTGTAGAATGTCAAGGTGACAATTTTTAGTGTAACAGATTGCCCCCTAAAGTGCGAAGTCTGTAATAGATGAAGACGAAGTCTTTCATGTATGAAGAGTGAAGTACTTTATCATTTCAAGGATCATCCTGTGGACACCCCAGTCAGAACCTGTTAAAACATTCAATGCAATCTATATATATATATATATATATATATATAGATATATATATATATATATATATATATATATATAGATATATATATATATATATATATATATATATATATAGATATAGATATAGATATAGATATAGATATAGATATAGATATAGATATAGATATAGATATAGATATAGATATAGATATATATATATATATATATATATATATATATATATATATATCATCGCTGAGGTAGGCATTCCCATACTCAGATCAAAACTGACTAGAAAACTGACTAAAGTGTTCTGATACAAGAATGGTTTTGTAATACATCAAGAGTATAGACATGTGTAGACACAGTATGGACGCAGCCATCTGTTTATGAATAGTCCACTGTATAATGAATAACAAAATTCCTCGTAGCCTGGATGGTAGAAACTAGATCCAGGGTCTTGATTTCTGCTTCCTGAACTAGTACGATTCTATCCATGTGAATGAATGTGTCGAAGTCGAACATGGTAGAAACCACTTGATTACCAGTCAATGATGTGAACTGTTAACAAGTGTGAGAGAAACCACCAGTAATGTCAATGGCCCTCAAAGTACCCAGTACAATCCATGAAATGTGAATAAATGAGTCGAAGTCAAACATGTCACAGAATCTTTCGATCGAAGGTCAATGATGCAACCTATCGTCGAAGGCGAGAAAACTGCCATTAGGGCATGCAACTTTCAAGGTACTGACGATTTCTAGATCAACTTCCTAGATAATGAGCTGAATTCGATAGAAAGTGATCCGTCGTAGGCAAGCCTACAACATGAAATCATAGATCAAGTTTTGAAGAAATATATTTGCAAGGACTGACTCAGGGATAGTCAAAATGGATGACAAATATTTTGTAGATGAATGGTTTGTTTGAACTAACCTCTTGAATACATAACGACACTGCAGATGCTTGGGTGACCATTAACCCAAAGCTAATACCCAGAAACCGGCTGAAGACTTTCAATGTGGTTTGATTAACTGTTAGGCAAAGTATTTTCCCAACCCAGGTGAAAAAAAGTTTCATGTTCAAGAGTTGTTAACAGCTTTTCTAAAACAAAAAGTGTAAAAACAGGTTCATTTTTCTCTCTTTTCCCCCACCATTTCTGGCAAGTACCTCTTTATTTTTGACAAGCTTGAGGAGGATACCATTTGCTTGCTTATAAACTCATCCTTCGGATGAGTCCAACTTAGTTTAAAATTCGAACCCTAAGAAGGAGTGGTTCGTTCCTGTTTAAAATTGAACAGGTCCTTTACTGTTAAATTTTGATGAGTCCAGTATAGGAAAAACTCATTGTTTTTCAATTTTAGGGAGTCAGAAGAAAAGCTTAAGAAAAATCCATGGGGGTACTTTTTCGTAAAATAATCCCTCAAGTCCAAAAAACGATAAAATAATACAGGAGGGATGACATTTCCAATACTTTAACGAGTTGGAAAGGACAAGTGCTCGACAATCTTTTCATATTTAACAAGTCCTAAAAGGGTTTAAAGAGGACTCTAGGCTCGTCATGGTGATGAGTCCAATGTTGTCAAGGTTTAATGAGTCCAGCATAGGTAAAACTCGGAGTCTTTTTCATATTTAGATAGTTTGAAAAAGACACAAAAGAAAACTCTAGGGGGGTCCTTTTTCGTAAATTTGTGTCCCTTGATCCCGAAAAAGTATAAAATAATACTCGAGAGAACTACTTGACCATTACAATCAAGGAGTACTTTTCATAATTAGTGGCCTTGATACGAAAAAGTAGAAAAGTGATCGAAGACATGTCGTTTCGTAACCAGTATCGAACCTGAAACGAAAAAAGTCCGACGATCTTTTCATGTTTATACAGTCAAAAAAGAGCTAAAAGTGGACCACCTTTTTAATTTATTTAACGAGTCAAAAAGGGAAAAAATCAGCAATCTTTTCATATTTTACGAGTCAGAAAAGAGCTTAAAGAAGACTCTTCCTAGAGGAACAAGTGGTATAAAGGGTAGCAACTGGCTCCGGCAATGATGGCACTACTCAAAACATGTAATGGTTAAGAGGCTGGCTAACAAAACCACTCATCACTACGGTCCCTCAGGAAAGGAAAAACAGGCAAATGAAAGCATATGATTAGCCAAAGAGATGGTGGCGCTGGAATGAAAACAACCAAGGCTCATCTAGCAGAATTTAGTGGATAAAAATGGCAATCGCGAGATGTAAATTGGGTATGGGTTCATTTTTACACAAGCTTGAACCACAGATAACTCTACCTGGATTCGATTTCATGTTTACAGAAGCTTGAAACGAAAAACTATGCTTGGTATAAGTTCGCATGCCCCCAACATAATGATGCAAATAGAGGTGTTATGATCCTACCTTAGATCCAACGCTTGTTCGTTGTAGTCATCCCTCGATCGTCCGAAAGAGTTATCCTTTAAAGACCTACAAACATAAACACACAAACATCAAATAGCACCTGCATAGAAAATATAGTAAATCATGTCTATTATGGTGATCAAGGAATCCATAAAATAAACCATTAATAAACAACTTATTGAGAAAAACAAACTTATTTGTATTAACTTTGAAGTAGAAGAACCTTACAACCTTTTCAGCCTTGATGTTGAACAAGCTCTTCCTAGGGTCCGAAACAGGAATTTCCTTTACTTTGACAAGCCTTGCACTCTTCCAAATGAGATCTTAGAAGTATGTAATCTCTCCTCATAAAAGCTTAACTAAGAAGACTAAGTTCCAGCAGCATTTCACCTCAAAAATATTTAGCTTTCAACCTCCTCAGTAACGAGCCCAATGCTTCATTTTATAGTGTAGAGGGAGGAGGTTACAAGTCCACCTATGAAGGGATAGAGTCCTTCTTCAGAGGGATAAGCTCCTCACATCAAGGGGTTAGCTCCTTAAGGTATGGGATGCATGAACCTCAAGAGAGAAAACTTGCTACCTCAAGATTCCTTCCAAAAGCTTCTAGAAATGACTGAAAGTGAGTTTTTTATAATATACTTGCACCTTTTAACTTTTAGAGGGGTCCACACCCATAACACAGAGACAGAGCGGTCAGGTGCACATGGGACATGACCATTACGTGCGGGACTGCAGGTAAGACTAAGAGAAAGTGTAGAACTAGACTTTTAGAGACTTTGATGGCTTTCTCTTACTTTCAAGGCTTGATATGAAGAATTGAGGCTTTAGACTTGCAAAGGAGGTAAGTATGAGTGATAATTGACTCACACAGATTGCAGAATGTCAAGGTGACAATTTTTAGTGTAATAGACGTGTCATGATGGGCATTGTGGAGGTCACTTTGCAGCAAAGAGGACAACATTCAAAGTGTTACAAGCAAGATAATATTGGCACACTCTTCATCAGGATGTGAAAAGATATACTAGTCAGTGTGATTGGTGTTAAAGGATGGGTAAGCCTACTCCAAGGGATGAAATGCCTATGTGGCCTCAAGTGACTTTCGAGCCATTTGACAAGTGGGGCATGGAATTCATTGGACCTATTGACCTTCCTTCCAAGAAAAAAAGTACATCATTGTGTGCACTGACTATCTGACTAAGTGGGTTGAAACCAAGGCAATTAAGATAGCAACAGAGGAGAAGGTAGCTGAGTTCTTCAGGGAGAAAGTATTCTACAAATTTGGGTACCCTAAAGAAATGGTCACTGATCAAGGCAGCCAATTCACCTCCAACATGATTGAAGACTTGCTCAGCCAACACAAGATCAAGCATAGGACCTCCACTCCCTATCACCCACAAGCTAATGGGCAAGTGGAGGTGACCAACAGAGCGCTGGAGGGCATCTTGACTAAAGTGGTTAGTAGCAGCAGGAAAGATTGGGTAGATAGACTAGTTGAGGCCACCTAGGCCTATAATACCACTTGGAAGACCACCAATGCGTTCACACCCTATGAGCTGGTCTATGGGAAAAAGGCCCTGTTGT
Organism: Pinus tabuliformis; assembly: GCA_031772625.1. NCBI lineage: Eukaryota > Viridiplantae > Streptophyta > Pinopsida > Pinales > Pinaceae > Pinus > Pinus tabuliformis. The sequence goes on along the minus strand of CM062809.1, from coordinate 1,199,881,086 downwards.
CCATTGAGTTTGAGTTTAGCACAGTGAGGATGGCAGCCCAACTAGATCTAGATCTCAGTAGTGCACAACAAGAGAGATTTCTCCAGTTGAATGGTTTAGATGAGTTCAGAATGCAAGCCTTCTTACACACAAAGGTAACCCAACTTCAGAGGAATATCTGGCATGATAAGAACATCAAGGATAAGCAATTTCCTTTGTTGTAGCTTCCCCTAATACATTCAGCAATACTGAATCTAAGACACACAATCGTATTGTGCTCTTTGCCTTCTGATCCAACTTCTTCCATTCTTCATTGGAAACTCCTGTTGGTTTAGTACCTGGATCTACCGCAATCCACTGATCTTTATCCACCAACAGATCCTCCATCTTGAGTTTCCACAACTCAAAACTCTAACCATTAAATTTCTCGATCTCTATCTTTCCACTACTCGCCATCTTCTTTCACCACCAGAATCGATCTCACAGATTTCCCACTGAACAGGGTCTACCATAGGCCTGAGCAAAACCCCTTAGCAACAAAGGTGTCCCCTTGAAGCCAAAACAGCTCCGATACCAAATGTAGGTTTTAACCCCATACAGAAATTACCTACATAGGAATTCTAAAACATAGAAAAATAAACAATGCGAGAGCATAACACATAAAACACATATATATAGAGATTTTCCCACTGGATTCCAAAACCGAGACTACCAGCTTGATTTTTCATTATTTTCCTTTCACTGTACAATACATATTTATACATGCTGAAGCATCCAATACCATGGTCCGAAAACCATCGCATCCAATACCATGGACCGAAAACCATCGCGTCCAAGAAAACATGTGTGAAAATCATGCACAAAACCATAGGTGGGTCCGCCCAACCTAACATAGGGTCCAAAACCAAAATTTTCTAAGGGCGCTGCCCCAGAGCCCATAAAGTGGGGTTACAGGTGCCCTTCAAACCCCCTGTTAACTACATGGAAAGAATATAACACAACCCAAAATTCTCCCACTTGTTGTTTTCTTTCCACAGGGGGCCACAAGAGAGCTTAGTCATTTTCCTAGCCCTGAAACTCCCATTATCTCTCTACACCAAGAGAACTTCTCAGAGCTCACAGATTTTGTCAATGCATCTGCAGTTTTCTTCAAAGTGTCCACATTTACCAGCAACACCTTTTTGTCTTCTATCATATCCCTCACAAAGTGATACTGAACATCAATTTGCTTTGTCTTCGAATGATATGGAGGGTTCTTTGCCAAGAAAATTCCACTTTGGCTGTCACAATCTATCCTTATAGCTCCCTGTACTAACCCTATACTTGAACATAATCTCTACAACCAAACTGATTCCTTGCTTGCATGAGTGGCTGCCATGTATTCTTCCTCTGTAGTTGATGGTGCCACTACAGATTGTTTCTTACTTATCCAACTGACTGTACCTCCAAATAGGTTAAACACATACCCACTTATAGATCTTCTTTGATCCATATCTCCAGCCTAGTCTGCATCAACAAAGCCATAAATATCCAACACTCTATCCAATCCTGGTCTTCCTTGGTGGCACAAACCATAATCACTAGTGCCATACAAATACCTGAAAACCCTCTTCACTGCTGTCCAGTGCTCCTTCCAAGGTTTTGACATAAACCTGCTCAATACTCCCACTACATGTGCAATGTCTTGTCTAGTATAGACCATTGCATACATCGGGCTACCGACTGCACTTGCATATGGAACACAGGACATGTCCTCTTCCTGTTCTTGTGTCTTGGGACACTGTTCAGTAGATAACCTCACACCTACAAGAATAGGAACCTTCACTGGTTTACTATCCTGCATATTAAACCTCTACAGTATTTTCTCGACATACTTCCTCTGGTTTAACTAGAGCTTCCTCTTTGCCTGATCTCTTTTAATTTACATGCCCAAAATATAGTTTGCAGCACCAAGATCTTTCATGTCGAATTTGGAGGACAATTGGGTCTTCAAATCCTGGATAATTTCTTTGTCATTTCCAACCAGTAACATATCATCCACATACAAGACCAAATAAATAACACGGTCACCAATTAATTTAAAATACACACAGTGATCTGCTTTGATTCTAGTGAAGCCAAGTACCCATATAAATGTATCAAATTTATGATACCACATCCTTGGTGACTGTTTTAACCCCTATAGAGACTTCTTTAACTTGCATACCAGTTCTTTCTTACCCTTCACCGCGAAGCCTTCAGGTTGCTTCATGTAGATTTCCTCTTCCAGATCCCCATGAAGAAATGGTATCTTCACGTCCATCTGTTCTACCTCAAAATCCAAAGCAGAAGCAGTAGATAAAAGTAATCTAATAGAAGTTACCTTGGCAACAGGAGAAAAAATATCACGAAATTCAATTCCCGGCACCTGGGAATAACTTTTTGCTACCAACCGAGCTTTGTATTTCTCCACCTTTCCTTCTGCATTTGTCTTCTTCTTGAACTCCCATTTGCTGCCAATGGGTGTCCTTCCAACCGGCAACTCCACCAGATCCCAAGCCTCATTTTTGTGCAAAGATGGCATTTCATCAACCATGGCCTCTTTCCAGAGTTTTCCATCCTCTGAATCCACTGCTTCCTTCATAGTTTTGGGATCATCATCAGTAAGAGACAAAGAAAACTTTGAACAGAAAGCAGATAGAATATTCCTTTCAGGCTTCCTTCTTTCTCGAACAAATCTTCTCGGACCTGGATTTTGTGACTCTTCATCTTCGGATTCCTCCTCTACTATAGAGTCTGATTCTTCCTCCTTTAGCTCAAACTCTATCTTCTCAGGTTCCTTTGGTTGGAATTCATGTTTAATAACATCTTTCACCTCTCTAAACACATCATCTCGGTTGTACACAACCTTTCTTGTTACTGGGTTCCAAAGCTTATAACCCTTTAAACCATCCTTATAACCAATAAAGATGCACTTTTCATATTTACTATCCAACTTGGTTCGTTTCTCCTTTGGAACATGTACATATGCATCACATCCAAATACCCTCAGATGTGAAAGAGAGGGTTTCTTACCAGTCCATACCTCTTGTGGAGTCTTATCCTCCAACACTGATGAAGGTGACCTATTGACTAAGTAACATGCATTATCCACCACCTCTGCCTAGAATTCTTGTCCTAACCTAACACCACTGAGCATGCTTCTTGCCCTTTCCATCAGCGTCTTATTCATTCTTTCTGCAACTCCATTTTGCTGAGGTGTATATGGAGTAGTCTTCTACCGTGCTATACCACACCTCTTGCAGAATTCTTCAAATTCCTTACTGCAAAACTCTCCACCATTATCTGTCCTCAGCACCTTTATCTTCTTCTCTATCTGGTTTTCCACTAGAGCCTTAAATTCTTTAAACTTGTCCAAGACTTCAGATTTCTTCTTAAGGAAATATATCCATGTATTCCTTGAGAAGTCATCTACAAATGATACATAGTACACAGACTTACCCAGTGATTGAACCTTCACAGGTCCAAACACATCACTGTGCACAAGCTCTAATATATGTTTCACCCTCTTACCACCAGAGGGGAAAGTCACCTGATTCTGCTTCCCATATACACAATTTTCACAGAAATCAAAATCCAGAGAGCTATTACTCATACCTTCTACCATACCTTTACCATGAAGTATTTGAAGGCCCTTCTCTCCAATATGTCCAAGCCTTTGATGCCACAACATGGTATTTTCTCCAGAGGCCACTAGATTTTCTGCTCCACTTTCAGGAACCACAGAACTATTGCACCCATCAACAATAGTGCTACCTTGCAGCTTGTACAGAGTTCCAATCCGAACTCCCCGCATCAATACCAGTGCTCCCCAAACCATCTTGCAGGTATCCTTCTCGAACACTATTTTTACACCTGCATCATCCAACTTGCTTACAGAAATCAGATTTCTAGCTAATGCAGGAATATGCAGAACACCCAAAAGTGTTCTAACCCTTCCACCTTGCAGTGTCAACTTTACTTTTCCACGACCAATGATTCTAGCCTTCCTGTCATCCCCCAAGAAGACATCACCACCATCATTATTCTCATACTCATAGAACCACTCTCTATGGGGAGTGAAATGAAAGGATGCACCTAAGTCAATCAACCATGCCTCATGATCTACATGTGTACTTGAAGAAGCCAAGTACACATCCCCACCTTCATCTGAGGTGGTTTTTGCCTCTGTAGAAGGAGCCTCATCAGATCTGTTTCCTTTGTCAGGAGCTTTAGATTTACAGTCCCTTTTGAAGTGGCCTTCCTTTCTGCATTTCCAGCACACCACCTTTACAAGTTTTCCTAGAGATTTAGATCTCCCTCTAGATTTAGATCTCCCACTCGATGACTTATTTTTGTTTCTGTTCTGGGACCGTCCTCGTACAGACAAGGCATCACCATTCTAGCTCTCCATATTTTTCCGTCTCATCTCCTCCGTTAGCAAGGCTGAGACTATTTCATCAAACTGCAAGGCAGTTGCATTGCTACCTACTGCAATAACCAGACTATCCCACAAATCTGGTAGAGAACACAACAAACTAATGCACTTATCCTCATCTGAAATTTTAATATCAACAAATGCTAACTGACTTACCACAGTATTAAATGCATTCAGATGCTCTGTCATTGAGTCTCCATCTTTCATCCTCAGGTTATACAGCTTTTTCCATAGGAACAATTTATTCACCAGAGACTTAGATTGGTACAAAGTCCCTAACTTGTCCCACAATGCCTTTGTTGTAGCTTCCCCTGATACATTCAGCAATACTAAATCTGAGCCACACAATCATATTGTGCTCTTTGCCTTCCGATCCAACTTCTTCCATTCTTCATCAGACACTCTTATTGGTTTAGTACCTGGATCTACCACGATCCATTGATCTTTATCCACCAACATATCCTCCATCTTGAGTTTCCACAACTCAAAATTTTGACCATTAAATTTCTTGATCTCTATCTTTCCACTGCTCACCATCTTCTTTCACCACCAGAATCGATCTCGCGGATCTCCCATTGAACAGGGTCTACCACAGGCCTGAGCGAAACCCCTCAGCAACAAAGGTGTCCCCTTGAAGCCAAAACATCTCCGATACCAAATGTAGGTTTTAACCCCGTACATAAATTACCTGCATATGAATTCTAAAACACAGAAAAATAAACAATGCGAGACTACCAAAACCGGGACTACCAGCTTGATTTTTCATTATTTTCCTTTCAATGTTACAATACATATTTATACGTGCCGAAGCATCCAATACCATGGACTGAAAACCATCACGTCCAAAAAACATGTGCGAAAATCATGCACAAAACCATAGATGGGTCCGCCCAACCTAACATAGGGTCCAAAACCAAAATTTTTCGGGGCGCTACCTGATGAGCCCCAAATTTGGTAACATTTTGGGCTCATTTGGACTAACTACCTTTGCTCAATCCTTCATTTTTCATAACTTATGCATCATTTTTTAGTATGTTTATGTCATTTGTACGAATAAGGGCAGTCACTATTCCTACGTGGCTAACACGTGCTCATTTCAGGTTTTTTGACACATGCTTCGAACAAAATTAAGCAGATAAGGACCAGGAGACAGCCAAGATGGGGTTGAGGATTCATAGGAGGGTTGTCCACAGCATTAAATGACCTTCCTCGGGATCTTCACCCCCAACTCCGAGCTCCAGCAGCCACCACAACCGGATTAAAAGACAACCAAACGGATTTTGAGGAAGCAGCAGTTCACTCCTAGTTTGGTCAGCCAAGTCCCACTGATTTAGGAGGCCAGCTTGGGGCCTCGTGATGTATAAATGATAAGGCTTTAGCCTTCAAAAAGGACTTTTGGAACATTGTTGCACATCCTGCACTACGAGCTGCTAGCTTAGTTTTTGCTCTTTTGTAGCCATTATTGGCATGCTCTTTGACTTATGATTATTATTTTTTAATGGAAAGCAGTCAGATTTGATCTCAGTTCTGAGCTTTTAAAGGAGCCATAGCTCTCGGGGTTGGGCCCAACTTGAGAGCCTAAGGCCTCCTTCTTCTGTATTGTTATCTTTTCTTTCGGCATTATGGTTTTTATTTACATGCATTTGAAACGCAGTTTGTTGAGTTAGATTTCTTGGTGTGGTTAAGTAGGTCATTGTTAGAAGATAGAGTTGCTTCAGCTATTTAGAATGAAGTGAAGAAATTGGAGTTGATAAAAGTTCCAGAAAAGGGTTGCTTGCACACTCATTTTCACCTCTTTCTAGGGGCTGGAATTGCAGACAGTGCTACCCACCAAAAACATTGGTTTATGAATCCATGCAATCTGTGGTGCAATATTTTTTTTTGTAGAAGTTGCCCATGCGTTCAGACCTCTTGGAATGTTTCTTTGCTTCAGTACCATACATGGTTTTCCTTAGAAATAACGTTGTTGTTCATTGGTTCCATTAAACAGTTAAGAATGTTTTGATTATGTGCAGGATGTGGATGATTTGGTTCAGTTTACACTGTGCAGTGCTACTCCCTCACCTTCTCATCCTTCTAAGCCTTGCCCAGGCCAACTACTCATCTCCCAATTAGACCCCTTGTCTCTCAGCTACTCTACTACCCACGTTATCCTACCTTTTCGGCCTTCCATTCCCTCTACCCTCCTTTAGACAAACTAGCGTAGCACACCCCCTCATCATCTCATCTCTCTGTCACTAAGTAATTACAAACCCCTCTCCTACCTCCCTATCCACCCATGCAGCCTCTTCCACTCACCCATCACCCAAAAATCCGATTGTAGAACATCCTGTAGGAATTACTGAACATCCTGTAGAAGTTCTGAAACATCCTGTAGAACCCCTGCAGACTTCCTGTAGAAGCTCATAAACGCAGTCTCTTGGTAGCCAAACTTTGTGAAACTCTCTGGAAGGGTGTTAGGGACCCCTTAGACCCTCTCTGAACTTTCCCAACCTTTTTCAAGCCTTCCTCCTCCTTGATCCACCTCTGCACAGTAAAAATCTAGTTCAAAAGCACATGCATGATAATTCTAATAATTGAAACAAAAATACAAAAAGATGTTTTCTTCATATAGAGGTAGTCTAGACACATGCATTTCACCTTCATAGAAGTAATGGCATCTCTTTCAGTAGTTGGCATTCTCATCTTTGCATCAGTAAGACTAGCTGGTAGAATTAGGGTTTGCTAGGGTTTGCGTTTCTTGTTGGCTTTCAGTTCCTTTTTGCAAATAGATTAGCCTCTTTTGAGATTAGCTTTCGTCCATCAGTTAAAAAGCTTCTTCTAAGAGCTCATAGAAGTTGGCTTGAGCCCCTAGTGGACTTGTGCTAGCTGACCAAGTGACAGCTGCGGCAAGAGCTAGTACTTGTGCATATAGCACCGTCGCTGCCAAGTTTGTTACGAACTGCAACCACTCTAGGGCAGCCCGGAAAAGAGGTAGAGGAAACCTCCTCTCAGCTGGTATTCCTTTCTCCAAACATGAGTTTGAAAAACAATTAGAGGACCTCAAGAGTGAGGTGAGACAGACCATCGCCATGCAACTTGATACATTCTGAATCCAGCAGAAGAAAGAGGAAGCTAAGAGGGCTTTGGCTATCTTCTGCCCTAGGTGTACAAGGAAACACCCTAAGAACGAGTGCCATTACATTCGGTTGAGGTATGGTTTGTCTGTGAGGAGGACCACCCCACAAACCAATGTCCAACCTTACCTGGGCTTAAAGCCATGTATCAAGGGACAGAAGCGCCCACTGAACCTCTCTATTTACTCAACCAAAGGAGGCCACATGGACCTAGACCTTACCAACAGGGGATGCAAGGGACACCCCAGGCTTATTACAGCCCCAACCAATCCGCTCCTATGCCTTCCTAGGGACCCCCTGTTCATCCTTCCTGGTCTATACCTCCTCCATGGTCTTACCCGCCTCAGTACCATACTCAGCCCACTACTCCTTTGTTTCACTCACATGCCCAGCCACAGCCTCAGTGGAATGCACCTCAATCGGGGTGGAGGCCCCAGTACAATGCTCCTCCCGCCATTTTGCCTCCACCACCAGCTCAACCACAACCATTACCTCCTGCTCCTCCAAGGCAACCCCAAATGCCTGCTCAACCGAACCCGAACCCCAACAACAGACAAGCCCAGCAGGTATATACTGGGGAAACATCATGCCCTACCTATGCTGTGGAGATCCAGGAGATCAATCTGCGATCTGGAAAGACTCTTCCGGATCGCCAACCTCCTCCCCCAGAGGACGAGGAAGATAAACAGGAAAGTGAACCAAAGGCCATTCCACCCTTTCCTGAGAGACTAACGGCCACCACACAACCCAACCCAGAGGAGGATGAGCTTCTGGGAGAACTCAAACAGTTGTGTGTGAGAATACCACTTCTCCAAGCCATCAAAGATGTACCGATATACAACAAACTGGTTAAGGAAAAGTGTTTCAAACACCCAGGCAGGCGAAAAAGAGATGCTTCAACCATCAATGTCATAGGACAACTGTCTGATCTTATGTTGGGGCAGGTCATCTGCCCAAAGTATCTGGATCCTGGGAGTCCTGTAGTGGATGTGCACATCAACGACACCATCATACCTCACACATTGATTGATCTAGGGGCTGCCATTAATGTGATGACCAGAGATACCATGCTCAAACTCAACCTTTAGGGTTCCCTGAGAAAGACCTCGACAGTCCTGCAACTAGCAGATCGCTCCACCGTGACTCCCGAGGGGATTGTAGAGGATGTCTTGGTCTCTGTTGACTCTTGGGAGTACCCTGTAGACTTTTTGGTTCTGCAACCAAAGGCGAAGCTTACTGGATACCCTCTTATTTTGGGAAGGCCTTGGTTAGCCATTGCAGATGCTTACATAAGCTGCCGTGCAGGAAACATGACCATCAAAAATGGTCCTATGTCCAAGCAGCTAGTCCTGTACCCTCCTGCCCAACCCTTATTAGAGCATGACTTACCACTTTCGTTGGAGGAAGGAGAAGAGGATGAGGTGTACTCAGCACCTTTGTGCACCCTAGACACCACTAGCGGAGGCCCCCCAACAGAAGATGATTTGATTGAGACCTTGATCCAGACTCCACCTCCCAGTGCATTGTCCTTAGAGGAATTGGTGGAGGATGCCCAAGCCAGAACCTTAGTGGACCTTTGTGTGACTGACCCTGTCACTCCGAGAGTCAAAAATGTGGAGTTCGGTCCTGAGAGAACGTTAAAGATTAGCTCCTCCCTATCTCCTTCCTAGGAAAAGGAGCTGTGTAGTCTGTTGGCCAGTCATCTAGATGCTTTTGCTTGGAGCTATAAGGAGATGAAAGGAGTCCATCCTTCGGTCTGTACCCATCACATCTACATCAAAGAAGACTGTAAACTAGTTAGGCAACCCCAAAGGAGAATGAATCCAGCCCTTAAGGACATCGTCAAGGAGGAATTACAAAAACTGTTGGATGTCGGATTCATTTACCCCATCTCGGATAGCGAATGGGTGTCCCTTTTGGTGTTGGTTCCCAAGAAAAACGGGAAGTGGAGAATCTGTGTGGACTACCGAGAACTGAACAAGGCCACCAAGAAAGACCATTTTCCTCTACCTTTCATAGATCAAGTGTTGGATGGACTGGCAGGAAAGACGTTTTTCTCTTTCCTGGATGGGTTTAGCGGGTATAACCAGATCCAGATCAGCCCGGAAGACCAAGATAAGACCACCTTCACTTGTCCTTGGGGTACCTTTGCTTACCGAGTTCTTCCCTTTGGACTATGCAATGCTCCTCCCACCTTCTAGAGAGCCGTCTTGAGCATCTTTTCTGAGCTGGTCCATGATTCGGTGGAAATCTATATGGATGACTTCACTCCTTATGGGTCCAACTTCCAGGAAGCATTGTCCAATCTGGGAAAAGTCCTAACCAAGTGCATTGAGATGAACCTATCCCTTAGTCCTGAAAAGTGTGAATTCTTGATGACTGAAGGGACCGTGCTAGGCCATACCATTTCTTGCCAAGGGTTACAGGTGGATCCTAACAAAATTGCTCTCATCAAGAAGGTTCCACCTCCTCAGAAGGTAAGAGATGTTCGAAGTTTCTTAAGATTAGCGGGTATTATAGGAGATTCATTAAAGACTTCAGCAAGCTAGCCTCGCCATTGTTTAGCCTCTTGGCAAAAGATGTTGAGTTTAAGTGGACTGACGATTGTCAGAAGGCTCTGAATGAATTAAAGGACAAGTTGGTGTCTGCCCCAATCTTGAGAGGTCCAAACTGGGCCCTACCTTTCCACATCCACACTGATGCCTCAAACAAAGCCATAGGGGCAGCCTTAGGACAAGTTGAACAGAAACTTCCATATGCCATCTACTTTGTCAGCAAAAACATATCCAAGGCAGAACTGAATTACACTGTAACTGAGAAAGAATTCTTGGCCGTGGTCCATGCACTGAACAAATTCTGACATTATATCACTGGATATCAAACATTTGTGCATACTGATCATGCTGCAATTAGATATTTAATGAATAAACCAGATGTGAATTCTCGTATTATTAGATGGTTACTTTTGTTGCAGCAGTTTAATTTGACTATTGTTGACAAACCAGGTAAAGAAAATGTTGTTGCTGACTTTTTGTCTAGATTGGGTTTACCTGCAGGAGAGGATGGAACAGTGGATGACCAGATGCCAGATGAACATCTGTTTGCTATCTCAATACTCTCTCCATGTTTTTCTAATATAGCAAACTACCTTGTCTCAACACAGTTCCCTCCGCACCTATCCTCAAGGGAGAAGAGCAGGATCGTAAGGAAGAGTGCCTCATTCACTTGGATCGGGGGCAACCTGTTCAAGCTTGGCCCTGATCAGATCTTAAGGCATTGTGTAAGGGAGGAGGAAGTCTTTGATATCCTCCTAACCTGTCATGACGGGCCTTGTGGAGGACATTTTGCAGCCAAAAGGACTGCCTTCAAAATCCTGCAGGCAGGCTACTATTGGCCCATGCTTCATCAATACGTCAGAAGGTATATCAGCCAATGTGACCGATGCCAAAGGATGGGGAAACCGACTCCAAGGGACGAAATGCCTCTCCAACCTCAAGTGACTCTTGAGCCATTTGAGAAGTGGGGTATGGATTTTGTGGGTCCAATCAATCCTCCTTCGAGGCAAAGGTCTTACATCATCGTGTGCACAGACTACCTAACAAAGTGGGCAGAAACCAAGGCAATCAAAGTAGTGACAGAAGAAAAGGTTGCCGAGTTCTTAAGAGAAATCATCTTCTACAAATTTGGCTACCCAAGAGAGCTAGTCACCGATCAAGGAAGCCAGTTCACCTCCAACTTAATTGAAGACCTACTCGCTCATCACAAAATCAAGCATAGGACTTCCACCCCCTATCATCCTCAAGCAAATGGGCAAGTGGAAGTCACCAATAGAACATTGGAAGGGATCTTGACTAAGGTGGTGAGCAGCAGCAGGAAAGATTGGGCAGATCGCCTGGTTGAGGCCACATGGGCTTACAACACCACTTGGAAGACCACAACCGGCTTCACACCTTATGAGCTGGTCTATGGGAAGAGAGCTTTGTTGTCAATTGAGTTTGAATACAACACCTTGAGGATGGCAGCTCAGCTAGACCTGGATCTTAACCATGCCCAACAAGAAAGGTTATTGCAGCTGAATGGATTGGACGAGCATCGAATGCAGGCCCTTCTCCACTCAGAAGTGGTTCAACTTCAGAGGAAGGTGTGGCATGACCAACACCTCAATGACAAGCAATTTCAGCCGGGAGATTGGGTGCTGTTGTAAGATTCCAGGCATAAGGATTTCAAGGGGAAGCTGAGAACCAGATGGCTGGGACCATATGCAGTGGAAAAATGTAATGAAAATGGATCTGTTCTTATTCGGACCATTGATGAGGAGGCCATCCCTATGCTTGTCAATGGGCATCGCCTAAAGATCTACAGAAAACCTCTGTCAATGCAAGAATTCATCAAAACTGTGGAAAAATCAGTGCTGGTCATAGAGAAGGGTTATGCCTCTGTTTTGGGCATACCCTGAAGATTTAAAAAATAAAAAATAAAGATCCTTGGGTGAAAACCTTTCTGAGGCTCCCAAGGCAGATGGTAGGGGTGAAAACCTCATTGAGGCGTCCCTACTATCTTTCTGAAAATGTTTGAAAAAGACCCTTGAGTGAAAACCTCTTTGAGGCGCTCAAGGCAGATGGTAAGGGTGAAAACCTCATGGAGGCGCTCAAGGCAGATGGTAAGGGTGAAAACCTCTTGGAGGTGCCCCTGCTGTCTTTCAAAAAAAAAAAAAAAAAAAAGAAAAAAGAAAAACAAACAAAAAAATAGGGAAAGCAAGTTCACAATGTGGCAATGCATGCAGGTTGCAGGTATTCCATGCAGGAAAAGAGGCCCCTCAACTCAAAGACAAGGGTCCCTACTATGCTACCAAGTGACCTCACCAGCACTCCCTCCGGAAACACTCATCTCTTCCAAGGTCTGGGCATGATTTGATCACAGTTTAGCCTTCTACATGAAGCTACAGGACTTTCTACAGGAAGTTCTGTATTTCTACAGGAAACTTCCTGTAGCAGCTTTGGACGGCCTAGAACTGACTGTGTGGGGAGATCTAACGCCCGAGGTCTGACACGGAGGCATGCAATCTAATGTTTTCTCCATCACGCACTGTTGTCGCCTCCTTCTACCACCCCAGTTCCATGCAATGAAAATACCTACACAGTCAAAACAGAACATTGAATTATCAGAGGAAGCAATTCTCAAATGGAAAAAAGGTTGCAGAGACACCATGCACTACTTATCAAAGCCATCCGAGGGTCCTGCGATTGTAATCGTGATGCCACCGTCTCCACTGTCTCAGCATGCACCCTAGGAGGAAAAACTGCTACAGGACATCCTACAGGAATCCAGTAGCAGTTCATCCCGCTAGAGTGTACACCATCAAGGCACCTGCAACACATAGAGCGGGCACATACACCACCCACAGCCAAGTAACAAGCTTTGTAATCAGCAACAGTCTGCAAGGAGGGACCCCCGTGCCTATGTATGAAGCAGCAACCAACAAATCCAATCACCCTCGTCCCGAAACCTGAAAATAATGTCGCGGCCGCACAGGTAAGTGCCTCACCCTTTTTTTCGTCAAATTACATGAATAATACTCTAAAATGTTTGCAAGTGTTGAAATGAACGGGTTGAGCAGTCGGGTAGCCATTCAACTGGCCACCACGACCAGTCAGATGGTCTAGTCATATTTGGAAAGTGTTGGTCGTGGCGAGCAAAACGGGTAATGGACACGTGAGAAGCATCCAGTCGGGGAGAAGCGGCGATTTAACGGAAATGGCGGCGGCAGATCTGCAGGGAATGATGCAGCAGTCAGGGAGATTTGCAGTGAAATGAGTAGGTGACGTCGTCCAATGGTCCGGCAGGGACAGCTCACCCCCGCGCCACGAGTTCTGTCGGGATTCAAATCCACCGGCTAGATCGTCACTCCACTCATTTATCACCAGCCGTTTTGCAGTCGAGTAGCGTCTGAATTTCTCTGAAGCTCGTTACTCCAAGTCCTCGGCTCGTTCAGACGTCTAGTGGTGACATAGAAGGAGCAGAACCACTGACGTGCTCTCTGGAACCTGTGCGCGACTTCTACAGGAAGCTCGCCGCTACGGAGGAAAGTTGATCTATTCACGTCAAAGGTGGCGAATTGGAAAAGGTAAGCCTGAACCTGTTCCTCCCATGCAATTGGTTTGAAGGGTGGCGAAGTCGACGTCCTTAAAAATGTAAAACTACAGTCTGAGCGTAAAATTGCAAGCGTCGTCTTCCTTTTGCATGAAAGTTGTCGTCGAAGTATATGCGGGGTTTTCTACAGGATGTGGTTTGTAATTGAGCCCCTGTCAAGGCTCATCTATAGATAGTCAAGCATTCACGAATTGTGTGCGTGACAGAGGCGTAGTTCTACGCTCTGTCCCAAAGAAATCCGAAAGGCCATCTTTTGATACGCACCCGCCACCTCCGGCTAACATAGCAGGCTTTCACCATGCCGGGCGGATTCATCAGAAAGGAACCGACAGACTCAAAGAAACTACGGGAGAACCCGGAGGTGGTAGAATTGTTCACTCGTGCGCGATGGATGTCGTTCTGCGACAAGCTTCAAGGCTATGATGATGAGGTGGCAGAGGAGTTCCTGCGAGCTTTGAAGCCAAAATCAAAAACGCTGGCCATTGTTAATTTCAGGGGTTTGAATCTCAGACTCACCCCACAGTTCATCAGCAGAGTCACTGACCTCCCAATGGGGGTACCATGGGACAAGGAGGAGAGGAAATTAGGCCAAAAGGCTAAAAAGGAGTTCTTTCCACTGGAGGAGCAATTCTCAGAGGATAAGAACGGGGTTCGCAGAGCTAGCCTACAGCCACTTTGGAGTGAGGTCAGCCTCCAAATTATGAAATACATCACGTGCGAAGGACGATTCAGCATTGTATATGGGTACCATTTCCGGCTACTCACAGAATTGAGGCACCAAATGGACCTACCTTCAGAAAACAAGCTAAGTATTCCTTACTTCCTCCTGCAGTCTATGACTGAATGTGCCACCAAATTAAAAGAGGGCACGCCAGACCAGGTAGCCCATCATGGGCTCATTAAGCTCCTCGTGGAGGATGCACTCCACACCTACACAGTCCCTCTCTCGTGGGAAGCCTTCCGAAATCTGACTAAGGATGGTGATATCAAGATGTTGACCGAGGAGCTCACCTCCTCCAGCAGCGAGGAGAAGGAGCCAGTGCACACAGAGAAGAAAGGGAAAGGCCAAGAACCCACAGCCAAAGCACCGAAGAAAGAACAAAAGGGGAGGCAAGAGAAACCCTAGGTTGCCGAAAAGGAGGGTGACAAATCCACATTGACACCTAGAGAGAAAAGGCTACAGAGTAGGATGGAAAGAACTGAACCAGTCCATGTTAATAAAGGCACCTCGAAAGCAGCCTCAACCAAGTCAAAAGGCAAAGCACCCTCAGTCAAACAGGCTAAAACGATGCCACCTGTTTCTACAGGAAAACCAAAAACGGCTTCTACAGGAAGCCAGAAATCATCTGATACAGGGCCTTCTACAGGAAGTCCTGAGAAAGGAAAACCAAAGGAGAAGAGAGCCGAAATTCTTGCAAGGGAGGCAGCAGCCATGCTGGCCGCCCTTAGTACACCTCCTAAGCCGAAGGAAAAACGAAAGAGGGAGATCCCTCTGTATTTCAAAGCCAGGAGAAGTGTGAGAATCAAAACAGGCAGGCCACAACCTCCATCCAGCAGCCCAATTACTATAGAAGATACCCCTACCTCGCCAAGGGAGAGGTCCCCCTCAAAAATATCAGTCACTTATGAGCGGGGGAGCCCGAAGACAACTACTTGGAAGGAGAGAATGGACAGGTTGGCTTCAAAAACCCGGCTACAGGATGCTGAGGCCGCTCTACAGGAAACCTTGGCCTGGCTTAAGGAGACAGAGAGGATGGAGGGAGAGGCACACTCATCACCACTTAGGGAAGACGAAGTAGAGCCACCGAGGGAAGAAGAGAAAGAGCATATCCCGGAACCTAGTCCCCAGCCAAGCTTGAGCTCGTACTATAAATTTTTGGAGGCTGGAAAAATTATTCCACAAAAATTCACAGTGCCGCTTTTCTTTGCATTGGAGGAAGAAAGGGTGAGAACCCACACGTGGATGAAAATAGCTAAATCAAAAGGAGTGGCAGATATAGGCCCCTTGGAGGAACAACTCAAGGAGGTAAGAAAAGAATTAGCTATGGCCAAACACGTGGCAAACTGCCAGTGGGTATTCCTACAGGAAGAGAACGAGAAACTTAAACTACAGCTACAGGAACTGAAGAAGGAAAAGGGCACATCCTTAGGGGACAGTACAGCAGAACATCAAGGCATAGAAGGACTGCAAGATGGTCTTTGGGAGCCAACCTCGCATCTACAGGAAAGGGAACTGCAAGCACAAATCGAGATACAAGCTCTCAAACAGCAGTTGCAGCAAAAAGAGGCACAACTGGCTTGCATGGCCAGTTGGGCCATGGATGCTCTACAATGCAGACAGCCGGCCAAATCCTATGGCCTGTACCTACTGTTGAGCCTCAAACTTGCACTCATTTACCCATCCTCCCAATAGACTTTTCCTACTCATTTCCTTCTTTTGTCATCATTTCCTTCATCAAACTTGTTCAATTCATTGCATTATAGGACTTTTTAACATGATTTGCTAATCGTGCTAATGATTGATTGTTGGTTTAGATTTTTGGTTTAAGTGCTGCAATTCCGCAGCTTATACAGGGTTTCCGCAGCCGATCTCTGATTCCGCAGCCGATCTCAGATTCCGCAGCCATTTTCTTATTTGCTATGCTCTAGGTGTCCTCCAGGGGAAAGAGCCACATGGGCAAGTTTGTATGACTGTGTACATGGTGCGTGTGCTGTCAGCTCAGCCAAACTGGTCGTCTATACCCCCGGTCAACGTGGAGGTAACTATGGTCAAACGGCAAGGTTGCAAACGGTGGCACGGCTCTGCGTGTTCAGGTGGAACACGGAACGCACAGCTGGCCTCCTCTTTAGCCACGAAGACTGCAGGGGACAAGAATCCAACAGTGGATTTATCATCCACGATGACCGTTTCCTAAATCCGTGCACGGTGCTGTTGAACGTGTCTTTTGCATAGCTCTTAGTTAGCTTAGTTTACGCACAGAACAGTTTGTGTTCCTGTTATAAATAAAGCGTTTGCACACGCTGATTAGTTAGCTTTTTAAAGTTAGTCTTTTGCTGTTGTTAAACTCTGTTTCAAGACTCTTTTACATAGCGTTTACGCTCCCCACTGTATTTTATTATGTGCTGATTTAATACCAAGAAGACATTTCCGTTCTTACCTGCGTAACTGATCTTTTTAATTGGTTGAAGTGGATGCAGGGCCCCTATCTGCTACAACCATTGTACAGTAGCTTTTAAATTTATTTTCCTGCATTCCTTTTTTCTAATTTACCATGTATATTAATGTACAGTTTGATTTCTGCAATTTTGATTTCTTTTTACATGTATATTAATGTACAGTTTGAATTATGTTGCTTTACGTTTCTGTACTTTTCATGACTGATCAGTGTGTGTTTTTGCAGCTTTGTTAGGAGCCCGGGACAGTGTGCTTTTCCTTCTTTTTATCACTAGTGGCATTTGAAGTTGTCTTATCTAAACTGCTGACTTTTGCTTTGATTTTCATTAGTTTCCTTGCTTAGTTAGTTTCCTTGCCTAGTTTACTTTATCAGGTTTTGTCAAGTTGCTAATCTCTTGATGGTTCTTTTTATCATAATTCACTAACTTTTATGGGACCAAAACATCATTTAATTGCAGCTTGGTTTATTTAGTTTTAGACTCATATTGCTAATTCACTCCTAACTCTTTTTCACATGATCAATTTAGCTAAAGGCAGAATGTTAAGGGAGAATTAAGTAGTGTGATTTGTCACTTAATTTTTGCATTGCTTTAGATTCAATAGAGGAGTTAAAATACTGTTCTTGCTTTCAATTGAGTTAAGTAGATGTCATTTTCATTCTTATCAGTAGTAGAGGTATTGGACTAGTGCCATTGGTCTTTTCGTTTGATGATTTACTTTCATTTGAAGCTCTAATTTCATTCCAAGTTATTGTTCAAGTTTTCTCTATAAATTTCAAGAAGCATTTAGAAATCGCCACATACACACACATTCACTCACTTGTTTATAACTTCATCACATCACATTAGGAAGATAAGTCAAACATGAACTAAAAATGACAAAAAGAACTAGGAAAGGCTGCTTAAGTATATATTGTACACTTCACTTCATCAGCTTACGAGCCCCGGGTTGACAATTTATGATAGAAATTTAGACAACACTAAATTGACCAAACATTTTGGCGCCGTTGCCGGGGAAGTGAAATTAGGTAGCCAATTTCTAAAAAAAAAATTAAGAAAATTTCAAGAAAGGGAAATTGATAACCTCTCAAAGTATGCTCTCCTCTTGCACTTAGAGTGATCTGAAGGATCAGAAAAGAGAAAGTTATTGGTTTAATAGTTTCTTAAGTATGCTCTCTTCTTGCACCTAGAGTGACCTGGAAGATCATAAAGAGAATTATTAGCCTGACTTGAAGAAAAATAGAAAAAAAATGACATGCATAGAGCTAGAGATTCTAGGGGAAGGTTTTTAGCTAGAGCCAAGAGTTCGATTTTTACAAGTCCATCTACTTCAAGGAATAGACAAGAGACACCTCCCTCATCTCCAACTGACACTCCTAGCCCTAGGATTCCTGGAATTCAAGAGGCAAGAATTGACTCTCCCACACCTTCTATTGAATTTGAATCAGAAAGAGATCCTTTCCTTCCTTCTACAGAAAGACCAATTGTAATTGAAGAAGTAGAATCATCTGAAGAAGAGGGAGAAATTCCTTCTCATTCACCCTTTGTAGAAGAACCAGAAGACTCTGAAGTCTCTAGGGAAACCATTATGACAGAGGAAGGAGGTGGTAGAGGTAGAGGAAACAATGGAGGAGGTAGAGGTCACATTGGAGGAAATAGAGATGGGGATAACTCATTTGGGTTTCCTATCGTCGATGAGGATTCCCGAGCCACTATGAGAAACATATCACCATCTGTCCTCCCAAACTTCCATGGGTTAAGAACTGAGGACCCTGAAACATTTCTATTCGAGTTTGAAGTCGTGTGTCGAACTTATGACTATCTGGATGACTCTCAAAAACTCATATTGTTCCCTTCAACATTGAAAGGACAAGCTTTGAAATGGTTCATGGGGTTACTCACTCAATCCATTAGGTCTTGGAATGATATGAAACAAACATTTTTGGATAGGTACCTGGACTATTGTATGCCTACCAATCACAAGGATGAGGTATTTAAAATGGTACAAAGAGAAGATGAGAACTTAGAGGATTTACTTGAAAGATTTCAATATAACCTGAAAAGAGAGAAAATGAGTAACTTGGATGAGGAGACCTTGAAAGCCCTCCTATTAAAATCCATTAGAGATGAATGGATAGATATTCTGAACATGATGGGGAAAGGAGATATATCTCAACTTTCACTCAATGATATAGCAGAGCTATGTATCCATCTCTCAAGGGGCAAATCAAAAACTCAAAAAGGGCCTAGAGATCCTTCTCTCCTTAGAGCAAATAAATCTACAACTGGATCAGTAAGTAGGGCTGAGATCGGCAATATGCTTGATGAATTCAAAACTGACATTTTAGGGAGTCTTAGTGAACAATTAGACACCCTTAAGATTCACAATAAACAGAAAGCAGAAGCCGAGGCTTTGGCCATCTTTTGCCCAAAATGTAGGAAGAAACATGCTTTATGGGAATGTCCCTTGGATGCACAAGTTGTAGAAACATGTGTAATTTTCTCAGAAAACCATGAGACCAAGGATTGTCCTTCAATCCCTGGGCTCAAAGCAGTCTTTCAAGAAGATCCAAATACACTTGAATCTCTCTGTTTTGTTGCAAGGAGACCTTGGCAGGGGCAACAAAATCAAGGGTTTAACAACTCTATGAATTTTCAACCCCAACCAAATTGGAATCCTTGGCAACAACCTTGGTCCCAACCTCAAAATCCTTTTCAATCATGGATGCAAAACATGCAAAATCCTTATGGGAGATTTGCTCAATTCTATCAATATCCTCCATCTTTTCAAAACCAGCAAGCTCCACAACTTCCAAATCAAAGTCCACAACTATCATTGCCATTCCCTCAACAACAACAACCTTCTCCACAAAATCAAAATTCTCAACTCTTGCTTCCATCCCAACAGAAGACAAATCAACTTCCTTCTCAGCCATTGCCAAACCCCAATAATAGGAACCCTCAAAATGCTTACATGATGGAAGGTCAACCATTCCCTACCTATATGATTGTTCCTCTCAATGAAGTACAACTCAGATCAGGTAGAATCCTAGATCAACCTTCTATAAATGTTCAACAGCCAAGCATTTCTGAGGAAGAGTCTCTTAAAGCTAATAAGGGTTCTGAAGCATCTCTTCAAAACCCAAACACTCAAAAAGAAAAAGAAAAAGAATCAACCCCCACAACTCCCATAGTTGAACAACCTACATCTTTGGCCACACCTCCTTTTCCTGAAAGGTTACAAATCGACAAAGGAGTGGAAAAACAAATTTGGTTGCCTGACTATAATTTTCTAGATGAATTGAAGAATGTCTGTATCAAGATTCCCTTGTTACAAGCCATTAAAGAGATTCCTATTCTAGCAAAAACAATAAAGGAGTTGAGCCTTAAAAGACCAAGAAGGAAACCAAGAGATACCAGAAGGATCCACCTGGTAGGAAAAATTGCAGATATCACGATGGGAAAGATTACTATGCAGAAATATGTAGATCCCGGTAGTCCAATTGTCAAAACACATATCAATGGGGTAGAAATACCAAATACTTTGATTGATTTAGGGGCTGCTATCAACATTATGAGTAGACAGACCATGGACCAGTTAAAACTTCCTAACCTTCTCTTTACACCTACTTCACTGCAACTTGCAGATCGATCAATCATTAAAACTGATGGTGTATTGGAAGACATTCCAGTCTCCCTAGACTCTTGGGAATATCCAGTTGATTTTATGATTTTAACTCCCAAGAACAATCTAGGAGGACATCCTCTTATTTTAGGAAGACCTTGGCTAGCCACAGCTGATGCTTTTATAAGTTGTAGGTCTGGGGATATGTATATTTCTGATGGAAATTCAACAAAGAAGTTCAATCTGTATCCTCCAGCGAAAGCAATTACAGAAATAGGAGATAATGAGTGGGTTGATGATGAAGATACTATACAACCTGTCTTTACCATTTCTGAGATTAGTGAAGATAGTCAAATTCTGAACACATTAGAAAAATTTGAACCATCTTCAGAATATGACTCCACGCAATTTCAGTTGGATTTTGACATTGAGTGTCTATCATCTAGACAAATGTCTCTTTTCTCTATGGAAGAATTTGGTAGTTCTGCCATTGAGATCTTTCCAGGAAAAACATTGAATATCAATAAAAACTTGGAAAAATCACAACAGGAGGAACTAACCAAAATCTTGCAAAAACATTCTACTGCATTTGCATGGGAGTATACTGACATGAAAGGTATTGACCCTAAGACTTGCATTCATCACATCTACATTGAGGAAAATAGTAGACCAATCAGGCAACCTCAAAGAAGGATGAATCCAAACCTTAGGGAGATAGTGAAAGAAGAGCTCCAAAAGTTACTCAATGTAAACTTCATTTACCCCATTTCAGATAGCCGATGGGTTTCTCCTTTGGTTATAGTACCTAAAAAGAATGGTAAATGGAGGGTTTGCATTGATTACAGAGAATTGAACAAAGCAACCTTGAAGGATCACTTTCCTTTGCCCTTTATTGATCAAGTATTAGATACTTTAGCAGGCAAAAAGTATTTCTCATTTTTGGATGGTTTTAGTGGTTACAATCAAATTCAGGTAGCACCTGAAGATCAGGACAAAACCACATTTACTTGTCCATGGGGAACTTTTGCTTACCGAGTACTTCCTTTTGGATTATGTAATGCACCCGCAACATTTCAAAGGGCAGTATTAGGAATCTTTTCCAATCTAATTCATGATTGTGTAGAGGTCTATATGGATGATTTCACAGCTTATGGTAACACATTTGAAGAAGCATTAGAAAATTTGGAAAAAGTCCTAATTAGATGTAAAACAAATCTTTCATTAAGTCATGAAAAATGTTTTATGATGTTTACTGAAGGGATTGTTTTAGGACATCATATTTCAGGAGATGGAATTAAAGTTGATAGATCAAAAGTTGAAGTCATCTCCAAGTTACCTATTCCAAATTGTCAGAAAGATGTTAGAAGTTTTCTTGGGTTTACTAGATATTATAGAAGATTTATTGAAAACTTCACCAAGATAGCATCTCTGCTCTTCAAATTACTTACAAAAGACTGTGAATTCAAATGGGATCCTGAATGTCAATCTGCATTTGAAACTTTAAAGACTAGAATATCTGAAGCACCCATTTTGAGAGGGCCAAATTGGAAACTCCCTTTCCACATTTCTACTGATGCTTCAGATACAGCTCTAGGAGTTGTCTTGGGACAAAAGGATCTGGTCCCTTATGCCATTTACTACACCAGTAAAAATTTGACTCCCACTGAGTTAAATTACACTGTGACTGAAAAAGAGTTCTTAGCCGTTGTTCATGCAATCAACAAGTTTAGACATTATATAACCGGCTATGAAACTTTTGTCCATACTGATCATTCTGCAATTAGTTATCTTATGAACAAACCTGTTACTAATGGCAGAGTTACAAGATGGCTTTTACTTTTACAATAATTCAATATTACTGTGTTAGATAGACCATGGAAACAAAACACAGTAGCTGATTTCTTGTCTAGAATCCAAAATAATAACGAAGATTCTCCTGTAGAGGATAAGTTTCCAGATGAATACTTGTTTGCAGTAACTACTAAAACTCCTTGGTATGCAGATATTGCTAACTATTTAGTTACAGGGAAGCTACCTCCACACTTATTTCCTAATGAGAAAAGGAAAATCATCCAGGAGAGTTCACATTATTCATGGATTTCTAATGAATTATTCAAAACAGGGCTAGATTGTGTGATCAGAAGATGTGTTCGGGAAGATGAAATGCCTGACATCCTTAAGGCATGTCATGATGAACCGTGTGGCGGACACTTTGCTGA
Source organism: Pinus tabuliformis (assembly GCA_031772625.1). Classification (NCBI taxonomy): domain Eukaryota; kingdom Viridiplantae; phylum Streptophyta; class Pinopsida; order Pinales; family Pinaceae; genus Pinus; species Pinus tabuliformis. The sequence goes on along the minus strand of CM062809.1, from coordinate 1,199,858,367 downwards.
CAAGAGGACGGCTTATAAAATCCTTTCTTTAGGATATTATTGGCCTTCTCTCTTTAAAGATGCAAAACAATATGTCAAAAGGTGTGACAGCTGCCAAAGAGTAGGGAGACCAACTCTTTCAAATGAAATGCCATTACAGCCACAGGTATGCATCGAACCCTTTGAAAAATGGGCTTTAGATTTCATTGGACCTATTAATCCACCATCTAAGCAAAAGAAGTATATATTGGTTTGTACTGATTATGCTACTAAATGGGTAGAAGCAAAGGCATTGCCTTCTGCCACTGAAAATTCAGTTGTTCAATTTATTTTTGAGGATATTTTTACTCGTTTTGGTGTCCCAAGAGAAATTGTGACAGATCAGGGAATTCAATTTACATCTAACTTGATGGAGAAGCTGATGGAAGAATACAAAATCAAGCACAGAACATCTACTCCATACCATCCGCAAGCAAATGGTCAAGTGGAATCTACAAACAAAGTTCTTGAAAGCATCATCACCAAAACTGTTCATCTCCACAGAAGAGATTGGGCAGAAAGGCTTCCTGAAGCCTTATGGGCCTATAGAACTACATGGAGGAACACAACAGGACATTCTCCCTATGAACTTGTTTATGGGAAAGAAGTCCTGCTCCCCATTGAGTTCCAAGTCAAGACCTTCAAGATGGCAGTTCAATTGGGGATGAGCCTATCAGAAGCCCAAAAGCACAGAATGGAGCAGTTGAATGAGCTAGATGAGATAAGACAAGATGCAATTTTAAGGTCTGATCTAGTTCAGCACCAAAGAACTAAGTGGCATGATCGACACATCAAAGAGAGAAAGTTTCAAAAGGGAGATTGGGCACTATTGTTTGATTCCAAATTTAAGGACTTCAAAGGAAAATTTCAAACTCATTGGCTTGGACCATATGAGATTGATGAAGTCTTTAACAATGGAGCAGTTCGAGTGAAGACCATTGATGAGCTTCAGACTCCTCTCATTGTGAATGGCCACCGATTGAAAGTCTACCACAAGCCACTCTCAAAGGAGGAATTTGTTAAAATGTTCCAAGAAGATTCTGCAATGAGGCTGGTGGAGAAGAATTCTTCTCCTCCATCAGCCTAGTCTTTGTTCCTTTCAGTTAAAAAAAAAAGAAAAAAAAAAAAAAAAAGTCTCTTGTATAAGCCTGAAAACCAATCTTGGATTGGCGGTCTTATGCAGAAAATATAAAGTGAAAATCAGGGTCACCTGACACTTTATATTTTCCAAATAAAAAAAAATCTCTCTCTTTCTCTTTCCATCTCATCCGCCATTTTGTCCATCTCATCCGCCATTTCATCCATCTCATCATCTTCATTCCACTTCATTTTTCTTCCAGATCATTCATTCCATCTCATTTCCACCAATAAAGTCCCTCTTAGGACTATTCCATTCAGTTAAGTTTGTTCTAATCATCTTTGTGCAGGCAGAAAAGTGTTGTTGCAGTTTCCGCAGCTCATACCAAGTTTCCGCATCTCATACACTCTGTCTCTGCAATCAAAGAAATTCTGTTTCAAAAAGGAAAATTTACAGTCAGAGGTATCATCATCAAAGAGAAACAAGGATACATAGCACCTACAAGGCCAGAAAGCAATCAAAAGTTAGCCACCATATTCAACAAAGGGATCAAACGTATGAAGGTATATTCCAAATTTTTAACCAACAGTTTAATGTCATTTATGCATGGTTTTCAAATCGTGGTAGGAGTCACTTAATGCAATGATTGACAAGATTATCCCACTTCTCGTCCACTCCTCGTCCACGATCACGCCTAATCCACCTCATCACCCTCTTAACGGTCCCCTAATTACTATTGATTCGAACTTAATACGATCTGCTCTTCCATTAACTACTCGTACCTCAGTGACGTATACCAGTGTACTACGGCTCTACATATGATCATTTCCGCAGCCAAGTGTACATAGCCACCCGACGCTTATGGATTTGGCCGTTGCTTCATCTATTCATATCTCCATTTCCCGCATGCATAAACTCATTGCCGTATTGTTCTCTACTCTCTCATACCACCGTTTCCATTCTCGTTTTCATACACCACTCTCGTTTTTACTGTAAATCTCTCTCTGTTCTTTTTCCTCACCTCTCTGTTCAAAACCCCGATCACAAGTTCTGCACCGTACTGTTTATTACATTACGGTTACTCTGTTACAACCGTAATTCCTCTGTTTTCTCCTCAAGCGTCCATATACCACTGTCAGAGCTTCAAGAAAAACTGAGAGCCGAAAATGGGGAAATTGTTAAGAGCAGAACCGGAGGGTTCGAAATTTTTAGAGGGTTACCCACAGATAAAGGAAGCACTGCAGAAAGCCAAATGGTTGAAGTTCATCCAGAAATTTAAAGGGTACAATAAAGAGGTGACAAAGGCATTTGCCCGGTCATTTAATGGAAATATCGTGGAGGTAGGAGACCTGCAGTTCACCATAACAGAGAGCACCTTGGCCACAGCAACCGATTTGCCTCAAAAAGGAGAACGTTGGTTCAAAAACAGAACAGTTGAAGATCAAGAGTGGAAAAATATGCTCAAGAATCTAGGTATGGATACCTCCATTTTCACTAAGGGAATCCCTGTACGTGTCATTAAGGAAGAGTGGACTTCATTACTATTGCTTGTTCAAAAATTTTTAACATGTGAAGGCCGCTTCGGTGTCATGTATGTATACCATGCAAGAATCATGATGCACTTTATGGATGACCATGCTATCAACCTACCTTATTTCTTGTTAGCTAGTCTAAAGAAGATGTTGGAAATAATACTGAGAGGGGGGGTGAATCAGTATTATCTAGCAATTTAATAAATCTTCCTTATTTGATCTTTGAATTATTTTAGCATGTCAGTACCATAAAATAATGAGCATGAAAAATAGATAGTCACACCAAAGAACACAAGATGTAAGGTGGAAACCCAATGTGGGTGAAAACCACCTGCTGCAATATGTCTCTATCTTCTTTCAATTTAGAAACTTCTTTTACAATGATTTTGTACTGGTGCAGTCCTTTACCAGTACGCAGGCTGCAACCTGCAGAGAGCTACAACTCTCTCTCTCTCTCGTTTTCCAGTCTACTCCTGGAAGGGAGCTACAACCCCCTACTTCTTTTCATAAAGCATCAGATGATCAACAAGTACATAAAAGATATAGATCACTATAGATATCAGATCAGCAACAACAGAACTAACCCAGAACACCTTATCAATAGAGAAATTCAATCAACAGAACATCTTAAAACAGAGACGCAGATTTTCTTTCTGTGGCCTGCGACCAGACGCCGTTAACCTTCTGCTACTCTGCGTCCACACGCAGATATCCTTCTGCTCCGCTGCGTGCCCACGCACTGCTCCTTTGACTGCTCTGCGTTCTGTTGCTTCAGGGACGCACCCAAAGATACTATCGCGCCGCGTCTTTCGCTACAGAGACGCACCTGAAAACACTATCGCGCCGCGTCCTTCTGCTTCAGAGACGCACCTGAACCTTGATTGCCCTGCGTCCCCACGCAGGTCTCTCTCTACTGTGCTGCGTCTCGGCGCACTTACCCTTTACAGTACCTGCGTCCCGGCGCACTTTCCCTTCACTGAACCTGCGACCCTTTAGATATAAATGATATGAAGGCTTCAGGACAAACCCAAACAGTCAGATCTACAGATCTGATCATGCGCCATAGAGATCACAGTCCATTAGAAGATTCGCCCTCTTAGATCTGGACTAGATCTCACCAAATAAGATATTCAACCCAAGACAATTGCTCAATCCAAATGAACTCCTTTGCTTTATATAGGCAAGCTCCTCCTCAAAACATGGAACAATACCACGAGCCGACACCATAGAAACATAAAACCGTCGGCTAGGTACCACACAAGAAACCCCCACGTGCTTTTCTCTGCCTTGAAATGTGTGCACTGGGTAGACGCACCCCCTGAACGGCTGGCCGGCGTCCCTGGACGCGGGTTCTGCATGGTATACCTGCGGGGACGCACTTTCTGAACCGATTGCCTGCGTCCTTCTTAATTTTTCAACAAACTGACAGCCTTACCACTGGAGTTGCCATCAAGTACAACATCTGTAACATACAGTCATACCAGATAACATAATTCTGACAAAAGATGAGTGCCACTGTTCAGAAACACGTGGGAAGCATTGAACCCCACTTGTCTCATCATGGACTCATTAGAATTTTAATTGAGGAGCAGTTGAAAATTAAAAATGATACGTGGGAGAAGTTTCTAGTTAGAAACCATTTTCAAGAGGTAGCTGAAGCCTCTAGCAGCTCTCCTAGGATAGCAAAGAGAAGTAGGAGAAGAGGGAAAGAAATTACTGCCCAAGAAATTGCTCAAGAAGAAAGGAAAAAGGGAGGCAGAACTAAAAGACAAAAGAGGGATAAAGGGAAATCCATTGTGCAAGAGTCATACCCTTCACCTGAGCCCTCAATTGAAGAAGACTCCCAAACACTAGCTGATAGACTTGCTCAACTCCATGCTACTGCCCTCTCAAAGAAGAAACAAAAGCAAAAACAAAGTACCTTGCAAAAGCAAAAGAGCACTAGTGCCGTGAGAAGGAGCAGCAGACTAAAAAGGAAAATGAGGGTCACTGAAGACAAACAACCACATTTTATTGACTTGGGAGGAAGTACACCTGAAAAGGTTGCTACCCAGCTTGATTTTGAATCAAGTTACCCACGTGTTGAGGTCACTCCTCCACGTGAAGAAAGCCCATTTCAGCAAGACCCTCAAACAGAGTTTGAATATGAACCAAGTCCAAGAAGATCACCTGACATTGACCCTGACCAGCAGGAGGTGTACAATTATTTGGAAACCTTAGAGCAATCAGCTGCCGGTCCTAGCACTATCTTGCCTCTTGATCAACAGGTTCAATCTCTAAAACAAGAAGTATTTGAGCTGGAAGTCTTGAACCGGCATATTAAACAGGAGAATGAAGCATTGAAAGAACAAAGCAAGGTGGAAAAAATTGTCCACGACAACACAATGCTTCACTTGGGTCTTTGGCAGAAAAAGAATAGGAAATTGAAGAGGAAATGCAAGAAATTGAGCAGGGCCTTGATTAACTTGAAATTTATGTGTTTGGTTAGAAAACCAAGAACAAATTTGGCAGCAAGAAGAAAAAGGAGAAGGTTGGATGTCTTGACAGAGGCATCTGAGCATATGGACTGAAAAATCATGACAAAGTTTTGGTTGCATGAGGACATGCAACACCTTCACAGTGGGGGTATGTTGAGCCTCAAACCTGCACTCATTTACCCATCCTCCCAATAGCCTTTTCCTACTCATTTCCTTCATCAAACTTGTTCAATTCATTGCATTATAGGACTTTTTAACATGATTTTCTAATCGTGCTAATGATTGACTGTTGGTTTAGATTTTTGGTTTAAGTGCTGCAATTCCGCAGCTTATACAGGGTTTCTGCAGCCGATCTCTGATACCGCAGCCGTTCCCAGATTCCGCAGCCATTTTCTTATTTGCTATGCTCCAGGTGTCCTCCAGGGGAAAGAGCCACATGGGCAAGTTTGTATGACTGTGTACATGGTGCGTGTGCTGTCAGCTCAGCCAAACTGGTCGTCTATACCCCCGGTCAACGCGGAGGTAACTCTGGTCAAACGGCAAGGTTGCAAACGGTGGCACGGCTCTGCGTGTTCAGGTGGAACACGGAACGCACAACTGGCCTCCTCTTTAGCCACGAAGACTACAGGGGACAAGAATCCAACATCGGATTTATCGTCCACGATGACTGTTTCCTAAATCCGTGCACGGTGCTGCTGAACGTGTCTTTTGCATAGCTCTTAGTTAGCTTAGTTTACGCACAGAACAGTTTGTGTTCCTGTTATAAATAAAGCGTTTGCACACGCTGATTAGTTAGCTTTTTAAAGTTAGTCTTTTGTTGTTGTTAAACTCTGTTTCAAGACTCTTTTACATAGCGTTTACGCTCCCCACTGTATTTTATTATGTGCTGATTTAATACCAAGAAGATAGTTATGTTCTTACCTGTGTAGCTGATCTTTTTAATTGGTTGAAGTGGATGCAGGGCCCCTGTCTGCTACAACCATTGTACAGTAGCTTTTAAATTTATTTTCCTGCATTCCTTTTTTCTAATTTACCATGTATATTAATGTACAGTTTGATTTCTGCAATTTTGATTTCTTTTGACATGTATATTAATGTACAGTTTGAATTATGATGCTTTACGTTTCTGTACTTTTCATGACTGATCAGTGTGTCTTTTTGCAGCTTTGTTAGGAGCCCGGGACAGTGTGCTTTTCCTTCTTTTTATCACTAGTGGCATTTGAAGTTGTCTTATCTAAACTGCTGACTTTTGCTTTGATTTTCATTAGTTTCCTTGCCTAGTTTACTTTATCAGGTTTTGTCAAGTTGCTAATCTCTTGATGGTTCTTTTTATCATAATTCACTAACTTTTATGGGACCAAAACATCATTTAATTGCAGCTTGGTTTATTTAGTTTTAGACTCATACTGCTAATTCACTCCTAACTCTTTTTCACATGATCAATTTAGCTAAAGGCAGAATGTTAAGGGAGAATTAAGTAGTGTGATTTGTCACTTAATTTTTGCATTGCTTTAGATTCAATAGAGGAGTTAAAATACTGTTCTTGCTTTCAATTGAGTTAAGTAGATGTCATTTTCATTCTTATCAGCAATAGAGGTATTGGACTAGTGCCATTGGTCTTTTCGTTTGATGCTTTACTTTCATTTGAAGCTCTAATTTCATTCCAAGTTATTGTTCAAGTTTTCTCTTTAAATTTCAAGAAGCATTTTGAAATCGCCACATACACACACATTCACTCACTTGTTTATAACTTCATCACATCACATTAGGAAGATAAGTCAAACATGAACTAAAAATGACAAAAAGAACTAGGAAAGGTTGCTTAAGTATATATTGTACACTTCACTTCATCAGCTTACGAGCCCCGGGTTGACAATTTATGATAGCAATTTAGACAACACTAAATTGACCAAACACCTATGAGACCAGTGGCTGCAATATCAGATTAATGCATTGGCACAGAGGGGTATCTCCCAACTCCAAGACCCCCAACAGTTCACAGCGTTATGCAATAGCAGTTCATCAGAAGATAAGGCCAAACTCTCGGAGTTCTATCTCCATAATTTGGCCCTTCCTAACGTGACTACATGGGATCCCAACACAGTTGTAGGGGATATGCAGTTGATGGCATTTTCCTCATGGTTGAACCATGAAGAAAAGAGGGCAGCAGAAGTCAAAGAGGTCATGGACCAAGAATTACATGAGCCACTGCTGATTAGAGCAGAGCCAGGGGATCCCACTGCATTGATATTGGCCCACCAACACTTAGCCACCAACCCTCAAACTTTATTGAAATACATGGATCAGCAGGCACAGGCCATAGCACATTTCGAGGATATGGAGCGACTATTAGGGGACAACTGTGTTCATGCTTACACCCGCCGATGGAACACATTGTCCCACAGCCTTAAAATCAGAGAATATCATACTCCAACTCGAATGAGGGAAGCTCTAGCATGGGTGCCCCTCTACAAGAAATCCATACAGAACCTCCAAGCCAACTGGATTGGCCTCAAGCTAAGCCCACCTCTGCTGTTAGGATTGATGGAAGGCAACACAGAAAAAGAAGAGCATAAGCAGTGGGCAGAGGTGGAAAGGAAGGCTGGGTTCCATGCCAGTGAGGAGGAGACCACTTCAAAAGCCTGGGATGTGAGGGTGGCGGTGAAAGCAATGAAGGACGAGGAGCTGGATTAGTTGCTCAGGGATGAGCAATCATTTTAGCTGGGGGGTGATGATGAGCCCCAAATTTGGTAACATTTTGGGCTCATTTGGCCTAACTACCTTTGCTCAATCCTTCATTTTTCATAACTTATGCATCATTTTTTAGTATGTTTATGTCATTTGTACGAATAAGGGCAGTCACTATTCCTAGGTGGCTAACACGTGCTCATTTCAGGTTTTTTGACACATGATTGGAACAAAACTAAGCAGATAAGGACCAGGAAACAGCCAAGATGGGGTTGAGGATTCGTAGGAGGGTTTTCCACAGCATTAAATGGCCTTCCTCGGGATCTTCACCCCCAACTCCGAGCTCCAGCAGCCACCACAACCGGATTAAAAGACAGCCAAATGGATTTTGAGGAAGCAGCAGTTCACTCCTAGTTTGGTCAGCCAAGTCCCACTGATTTAGGAGGCCAGCTTGGGGCCTCGTGATGTATAAATGATAAGGCTTTAGCCTTTGAAAAGGAGTTTTGGAACATTGTTGCACATCCTGCACTACGAGCTTCTAGCTTAGTTTTGCTCTTTTGTAGCCATTATTGGCATGCTCTTTGACTTATGATTATTATTTTTTAATGGAAAGCAGTCAGATTTGATCTCAGTTCTGAGCTTTTAAAGGAGCCATAGCTCTCGGGGTTGGGCCCAACCTGAGAGCCTAAGGCCTCCTTCTTCTGTATTGTTATCTTTTCTTTCGGCATTATGGTTTTTATTTACATGCATTTGAAACACAGTTTGTTGAGTTAGATTTCTTGGTGTGGTTAAGTAGGTCATTGTTAGAAGATAGAGTTGATCCAGCTATTTAGAATAAAGTGAAGAGATTGGAGTTGATAAAAGTTCCAGAAAAGGGTTGCTTGCACACTCATTTTCACCTCTTTCTAGGGGCTGGAATTGCAGACAGTGCTACCCACCAAAAACATTGGTTTATGAATCCATGCAATCTGTGGTGCAATATTTTTGTTTGTAGAAGTTGCCCATGCGTTCAGACCTCTTGGAATGTTTCTTTGCTTCAGTACCATACATGGTTTTCCTTAGAAATAACGTTGTTGTTCATTGGTTCCATTAAACAGTTAAGAATGTTTTGATTTTGTGCAGGACGTGGATGATTTGGTTCAGTTTACACTGTGCAGTGCTACTCCCTCACCTTCTCATCCTTCTAAGCCTTGCCCAGGCCAACTACTCATCTCCCAATTAGACCCCTTGTCTCATCTCTCTGTCACTAAGTCATTACAAACCCCTCTCCTACCTCCCTATCCACCCATGCAGCCTCTTCCACTCACCCATCACCCAAAAATCCGATTGTAGAACATCCTATAGGAATTACTGAACATCCTGTAGAAGTTTTGAAACATCCTGTAGAACCCCTGCAGACTTCCCGTAGAAGCTCATAAACGCAGTCTCTTGGTAGCCAAACTTTGTGAAACTCTCTGGAAGGGTGTTAGGGACCCCTTAGACCCTCTCTGAACTTTCCCAACCTTTTTCAAGCCTTCCTCCTCCTTGATCCACCTCTGCACAGTAAAAAGCTAGTTCAAAAGCACACGCATGATAATTCTAATAATTGAAACAAAAATACAAAAAGATGTTTTCTTCAGATAGAGGTAGTCTAGACACATGAATTTCACCTTCATAGAAGTAATGGCATCTCTTTCAGTAGTTGGCATTCTCATCTTTGCATCAGTAAGACTAGATGGTAGAATTAGGGTTTTCTAGGGTTTGCGTTTCTTGTTAGCTTTCAGTTCCTTTCTACAAATAGATTAGCCTCTTTTGAGATTAGCTTTCATCCATCAGTTAAAAAGCTTCTTCTAAGAGCTCATAGAAGTTGGCTTGAGCCCCTAGCGGACTTGTGCCAGCTGACCAAGTGACAGCTGCGGCAAGAGATAGTACTTGTGCATACAGCACCGTCGCTTCCAAGTTTGTTACGAACTACCGGGTTGATAAAACTAAAGAAGGAAGCTCCAGGAGTTGTAGCATTATTGCTACAATACTGGAGCCCACCACTGCCTCGGACCCCATAAAGTGGGGTTACGTGTGCCCTTCAAACCCCATATTAATTACGTGGAAATAATATAACACAACCTAACAAGATTGAGTAGATAGACTAGTTGAGGCCACCTGGACCTATAATACCACTTGGAAGACCACCACTGCATTCAAACCCTATGAGTTGGTCTATGGGAAAAAGGCCCTACTATCCATTGAGTTTGAGTATAGCACAGTGAAGATGGCAACCCAACTAGATCTAGATCTCAGCAGTGCTCAACAAGAGAGATTGCTCCAATTGAATGGTTTAGATGAGTTCAGAATGCAGGCCCTCCTGCACACAAAAGCAACCCAACTTCAGAGGAAGATCTGGCATGATAAGAACATCAAGGATAAGCAATTTCAAGAAGGTGATTGGGCTTTGTTATATGATTCCAGATATAAATACTTTAATGGCAACTTAAGGACAATATGGCTAGGGCCTTATGTTATAGAAAGATGTCATGATAATAGTTCAGTGCAGATCAAAACCATAGATGCAGATGCCATTCCTTTACTTGTTAATGGACACAGATTGAAAGTTTACAAAAGACCATTGCCAAAGCAATAGTTCATTGATGGTATCAATAAAATAGTGATGGTAATGGAGAAAGTCTCAGCTCCTGCCTCATCAAGTCACTGAGAAGAAAAAAAATAAGGAGACTTAGGTGCAAACCTCCATGAGTCACCTGAGTCCCACTATTGGGTTGAAAACCTCTTGGGGTGGCCCAATGGTGTCAGAAAAAAAAAAAAAAAAAAAAATGAAAAAAAAGAGCAAATGAAAATATCTTTGGGTGAAAACCTATCTTGGGGCACCCAGGGCAAATAGCTAGAGTGAAAACCTCTTCGAGGCAGACTAGTTGCTTTCAAAAAACAAATTGAGAAAATCATGAAATTTATATTTGTAGGTCAGCAAGGAGGACGATCAGAAAACAAAGGAGAATAAAAAAGGGAACCTGCTCCACTCCCATGTTTATTTCCACCCAATTTCATTCATCACTCCACCATTCATTTCATTTTTTTCTATCATTTGCTTCAGTTTACAAGGGGACTGTGTTTTCTACAGGATCCCCTATAAACCTACAGGATCCCCTGAAAGCCTACAGGATGATCCTATAGGAATTACAGTGGCTCAGGAATCTTGCAGAAAGTGACCCTAGGGAGAGAAAATGACCTGCCATGTCAAAAGAATAGCATCCCTACATCACCACTTCATTACCATACCTCTCTCCACCTTGATCGCCCCTGCATTCATCATAAAAAAAATAGTTTCTAAAACATTTTCACAGTCCTCAAGAGAAGACACCGAGAAATATGAAACAAGAGGGAAGAAGGGAACAACACCAGAGTGTATTTCTCATTATTCAAACTTCTAGAACTCCTCTATATCCATGTCATCATATTCAAAATCCCAGCAGAGTGTATGATTAAAAGTTATGAGGGAGAAGCAGCTATAGGACATCCTGTAGGAAATCTTGTAGCAGCCTATCCCACAGAATAAAAATCATGAGTAGCAGCAAGCTTCCAGCATGAATATCCAAGGGCAGAAGGATCTCTAAAGTAGCAACAACACCATCATATTCAACACCAAGTACATGCACATCAAAGGAATCATCAGAGAGAAATAAAAAAAGGGAGAAATAGCATACAGCCAACTCACAGCAAGCACTCAGGTCTTCAACAACTGCAGTGAGGTATTAGCAGCACAGGTAAGTATCTCACTTCACTCTATCATCTGCATAATGTGGTCAAAAGATGCAAAGGTTATGAGAAAGTTGGTTTATAAGCAAAAGGTGGAAAGTTAAATTGGCCACCTTCATTCAGTCAACAAAGACAAAATAGTTGGTCCTCCCACATGTGGCAATAGTCAAGTCAAAAAAAGAGAGGAGGACAAAAACAGTTAGGTCTAAGGAGGAATGAACTGGGAGTTGATTACGAGGAGAGGGGAATGATGAGATGCTAGTGGGGACCAATGGTCCAAAAACAAAAAAACGTACCTTTGCTACCAGCACACCACCTCACATAACTCGGCCATAAGAGGAAATAATTGTTGATCCCCATGCACTCATGCATTCATTTTCTCAAGGCTCACTCTAGCAAATTCGCTCTCATACCCAGGCAAGCTACACAAGAGGAAAATTCCATCTTTCTCGTGTGTAGAACTTCCTATAGGATTACACAGGAAATCATACAAGATCGCACAAGATTCCTAGAGGATACAGACAAATAGTCTACAAGATTGGCTAAGAGGAGTTTCAAAGGGGAAAACACGAGGGTTGGTTGCAACAAACATTATGAGGAGGTAGGCTCTATAATTATTTCCCTTTTTCAAAGTGAATTGAACAAAAAATCTCCTAGTATTGAGTGAATTTGGAAATTGTGTAAGGGAATTGTCTCCACAGTTCTTTTAGTTATTTACTTCTGCATTTAAAAATTGTATCAAACATCTCAGCTCCTCAAAATTCACCAACCAAAATGATCAGGGGGTTTAATAGAAGGGAGCCCATTAACACTGTGAGAATCCACCAACACCCTTAGGTGTTAGAAATCTTCACAAAGCATAATTGGATGGGGTATTTCGAAAAATTAAGAGGGTATGATGATGAAGTGGCTAGAGATTTTGTTCTCTCCCTCATTCCACTGACCAAAGTCCATGCCATTGTTGTGGTGAGATCCCTCTCCATAGAGCTCACCCCTGAACTCATAAGTAGGATTACTGCACTTCCCCTAGGAGTGCCTTGGAGAAAGGAAGATAAGGGAGATAGCCAGATTGCCAAGAAGAAGTTATTTCTAGAGGGAGAAGACCCCACTGAGGACAAAAATGGAGTACGGAGAACAAGCCTACCATACCCCTGGAATGAGGTAAGCTACCACCTTATTAAATACATATTGTGTGAAGGTAGGTATAGTGTGGTTTAGGGGTATCACTTTAGGCTTCTTGAAGAGTTGAGGTTTGGAGTAAAAACACCTCCTCACCACAGGCTCATCATGCCATACTTCCTTTTGCAATCACTAATAGATACATGCATAAAGGTGCAGGAAGGAAACCACCAACAATTATCCCACCATGGGTTAATTGTAATCAGTATAGAAGATGCCCTCCACAACCTTAGAATTCCTATCCAATGGTCAATTTTCAGAGACGTGCAGACAGAGGAGGATATCAAATCCCTCACATATGATGTTATTCCTACTATCAGTGAGAAGGATGAAGATGATATAGATGATGAGATAGATGAGGAGAGAGATGAGGAAGAAGAAGAGGAGGAAGAGAAAGAGGATGATGAAGAAACATAAGAAGATGACAAAGAGTAAATTGATAAACAAGATGAGGATCTACAAGGAGAAGGAGAAGGTAAATACATAGGAGAAAAGGGAAATGGGAAAGAGGGGGTAGAATACAAGTAGGAGTCACCTAGGGTGTCTCCAGAACCCACTAAGAGAGAAACAACAACTATCCTCACTTCTCTTAGCATCCCTATAAAACAAAAAGGAAAAAAGCAAAGGCAAACCCCCTTATATTTTAGAACAAGGAAAAGCACAAGAATCGGGTAGGGTAAACCCCAAACTCCAACTAAAATTCCCATTGTAATTGAGGAATCACCTAAACAATAGGAGAAAATGCCTCCTCCTAATGAAAACTCAAGAAAGAGGATCCTCAACACAAACCTCCCCTAAGTCTCCTATCACCTATGTGAGAATGCATGTAAATAGATCCACCTCATGCAAAGGAAAATAAATCCTACAGCATACAAATTAGGACCTACAGGAAGCAGAAACAGTCCTATAGGAGAGTCTTCTAAACCTACAATAGACTCAAAATTTGGATAAGGAGGGAAGCCTACAACAAGAAACTAAAGTAGAGGACACAGAAGTAGAAAGAGATCTTAGAGTAGGTGCTTTAGAAGTAGAAAGAGATCTCATAGCAAGTAACCACCTTCCAACTTCATCCACCCATAGGCATTCATTGTTTTCATCAAGATCTTCACCAATTTCATCATTTTACATAGAAATTCCCCCAATCATGTTGAACAAATCAAACCATATCCTAAAATTGGTTTTGGGTTCTGAGTGATCATAGGCCTCTTCTCACTCCATTCAACCATCAACCACCTTCCCTAAGCCTTCCATCACCTCCAACACCCATCGTTTTTCTCTCGGCTATATCTTGTAGAAATACAGGGAATCCTGTAGGTTTCTAGTACATCCTATAGGTTTTCCTGTAGTGGCCTATTTTGAGGCTGAATTAAGGGAAAACCTCTAGGAAGCCACCCAAGGGTATCCCAAACCTTCCAACCATCTCCTGAACCTTCCATCCATCCACCAGCATCCCTAAGCCAACTACCACATCACCAAAAGAGATTAGCTTGCACACTTGACTTTTCATGAAAAGCATAAAAAGAAAAAATAGATTTATTACTGTCCTTTACATGCATAATAGTGATTTTTTATTTTTTTAACTTCCATGCTTAGGACAGTAGAATTTTTTTCATGTTAATTTAGCATTATTACAAAGCATAGCTCATAGAAGTTAATTAGGAAATGGTGTGCCTTAGGATTGAATTTTAGTCTTTTTCATTATTACAGTAGATCGGCTCTCTCTTAGAGTAGATTTCTATTTATTTCATCAAGGAACCAAGCTTCTTATGAATAGAAGTTTGGCTTGAAAACCCTAGTGGTCTTGCGCCAATCAAACAATGACAAAAGGAAAAACCATCACTTTTACCTGTGTATACAACACTGTCACATCCAAGTTTGTACGAACACTGGGTTGATAAAGTAAAGCTGGTAGCCCAAGAGTTGCAGCATTATTTCTGCAATATTGGTGCTGATCAGAATTCCAACTAAGTTTCTATAAGATTTCATGCATAATTATCCATGGATGAAGGGGTCACCTTGATGCCAATTCACTGCGATGCCAGTATCCCCAATCTACTCCACACACAGCTTCATATTTACATCCAATTCAACATTATTTCACAAAACGTTTAACATACGCAGTCAATGTAAGAATATGAATTTGTTTTGATGAATTCCATGAGAGATTTTTTCTCTCACCTCCCACTCTTTTCCACAACTCATTTCATGAAACCAATTACATACGTTTCCTTTTAACAAATGGTGCAACAAGTAGCCGAAACAGAAATTTCAAAACCAAACATGTGGTCCTGAAAATTTTATGTGTAGTCACTACGAAATGATTCCATAATGTTTGTTTTCAAGTTTATTGTTTTGTCGCTAGAAATGATTTCGTAGTGCCTACTAAAATTTTGTATTGCAATCTCTGGGAAGATGAAACAAGTCAATTTTTCTCTCTGCCGACTCTCCACATCCCAGACTTGCTTCTTAACATAGTAAATGACTTACTTTGCCTCTCTTCACTGATTTTTCAATGTTGGTTTAAATTTGACAGTAAAAAAATCAATCACAAAGGGGTTAATTTGGACCGTATTAAAAAAACAAGGTGCTCCCTTTTTTTGTTGATGGAACTCACATTGCAGAAACCCTCGCACTCACTACCCTAGAACCCAAAAACACCTTCCTTCACAGGATTAAAGTTGACAAAACAAGAATCAAAATGAAAATTGAAAAAACATAATCACTGAAGCCACCAAGGTTTGAATTGTTTTTATATAAGTCAGTTCAAAAAGCTATAAACTTTCAAAAAGACCAATATTTAAATGAAAAAATGCACAAGAATAGAAACCAGGAGTTCACAAGCAGAAATTGAATTGCTTAATCACAAGAATTAGATTTAATCTCAACCATTTAGCAAGCACACAACTCACAGTCCAAAATTTCTTTTCATTTACGCTTCTCACACAAAAATACCTTCAAGTTCACATAGATTAAAGGTAAAGGAAATTCTACAACTTTAGAATTGTAGTTACACATAAAACAATGAGTCCCTTTATTCCCCTCTCTTCTCTATTTTTCCCTCTTCTCCTCACCTCAGGAACCTCCCAAAAACTATTGTTTCCCAAAAGAAACTAACCATGAAAACCAAGAGTCACAAAGTGTGAATCGTTTCCCCTTCTCCACAAAACAAGGGAAATTGGAAACTTTTTTTTTTTACAATAGAAAAGAACGTCTCCAACTTATTTCTAAAATGTTAAAACTCACTCCTAAATTAAACATGTAACACCTCACCACACATCTACCCAAGTAACTAACCAACCGGGGTAAATATGTGATGAGAGGCCACTATAATGGGATTCAACCTCCTATGTAACCTTAAGGAAGTGGAACCGATAGAAACACACCACATAAACCATCCACATCAGCAACAGAACTCCCATGAGCCAACCAAACCACTAAGTTAACCAACCCCTAAGACCAACTAAATTTTTACACCATTAAACCCCCAAACGCTCCCTTGATATGGACAAGCATGTGTCCAGGAGGCTCCATACACTCCCAAAACATGGGTATGCATGCGTCTGGGGACTTTTCTCCTCAAACTTATGCCTGTGAATCCAGGATTTTGTGCCACTTTTTCAAACCCAAAGGCTAGGTCACTTCCCAAAACTCAATGACACTTTTGAAAATGAATTCACACAACATAAAAATGATGCATTTGCAAAAACATTGACAATGTCTAGACTAGATCCCTACTATCCATGACATAAATTTCATCAAACATGTCACAAATATGTAATCTACATGTTTAAACAACATATATGAGCATAGGGTTCTCATACTTATTTGAGAATTGCTAAGAAACATTGTTCCCTTATATCATTAGCTGCATTATCATCTATTAGGTCATAGATACATCATCCATTCATTCACAAATCAAAACATGAGGAGAGACATAGATCCATATTGTCATAATACATATTCCTAACCTACATAATGACAACAGAAATACCAAGGATACATCAGCCATAGAATCCACATATAAACCAGTACATGTATACATTAGTTGTCAAGGAAAGAACATTTTATTAATCAATTCAAAATCCAATCCGAGATGAGACTACCACATTCCACCTAGCCATAGAATGGCTAAGCTAATTCTCTCTTCATCCATTCACCCCCATGCTACATTCCAAGCATGAATGTGGGACTCAAACCAAAAGAACCAACCAATGCATTCCAAGGCTAAATTACCTCACCCTCATAAATAAAAACCAAGCTTTACGCAATCTACACCAAATCACTAGGTCGACACAATAAACATGTAATAACATGATTTACCATGATATCCACTAGATAACTAGTCCAGAACAAGAATGTATGTCATAGATAACTCCACCTACACTATGAGAAATATCCTATCTCCTAGTCTCAGGATTTACCGCAATCCACACCAGATGACTACGCCCTAAACCAGGACCCAATATCTAGGCTTTGCAGCATATCCCATCTCGAGGTTACTACGTCTGATGGAGAGCACCCACCTCTAGGCTTTACCATATATCCTGCCATTCACCAGTCAAGGATTCCTAGGCCCACTGGGGCAACATAAAATTTGTCCTTACCGCAACCCACAGTTCGGTTCAGGGGTTACTAGGCCATGTGTTTTATTATTCAAAGATCCACCTCACTCAGCTTTGACTCCATTTGGAAATCCAACTCAACCAAAACATGAGAATCCCATCACACCATGGCTATCCAAAAATGTCAAGGCTAGGCTAAAAACATTGTCACACCTGGCAAAACCAATGTCATAACAACAAATAACCACATGCAATACCATGCATGTTAAATCTAGCATGGAAACCACACATGAAAATCGATACTTGCAAAGAATTATGTTGTAGCTGTTACAGTCCTATAATAATAGGATTCATAATTTTGAATTGGCTATGGTTAGTCTTATAATATTGTACATACTTTTACTTTCTGCAAAAAATTTTCCATATTAAAAATTAAAAAATTTAAAGAGGGTATGTCTTAAAAGAATAATCAAAGGACAAAAAGAAAGAAAAAATATCAAAAAAGTGAAAAATATGAACCCCAAAAAGAAATAAAATATATCATGAAAGTGTGCAAATTCAAATGCCACTACTTTTTATTTTACTTTGTAAAATAAGATTGTGTGCAACTTGTCAAAAATGCCACAATCCATGATGGTCAAAAAACTTAATCTTGACTCATTCATGCTTTAAATTTCATGTTGATAGATAGAGAATAAGAATGAGCTCATCAGTTTAATCTGAGCCATTCGAAGTTATAAGGTTAGAATTAGATAGTTTCCTTATCAAAAGAAAAGGAAATAAAGGGTCAGTAAGCTCAAATGCACCCAATAAATGAAGAGAAAATGTTAGGGTAAATAAAGGGTAGGTAGAAGAAATGTTGCAAATGCACAAGGTTGCTAATTCAAAAGCACATTTATCATGCTTAATCCTATGTTTCATGTGCAGGAGGAAATGTGAGAAAGAAAGGATATTCACCAAGCTTCTTTACTAATTTCCCCTCATTTCACTACACCCCCACATACTTATTTCCTAATTTCCCCATTATCCCTTCATTACTTATAAATACTCTTTTCCCCTCATTTTGACCTTTACCCCTTGGTTTCACACATTTCCCTAGAAATTACCCTTCAAAAATCATCCCCCCTTCCCAAAACCCCTTTCCCTAGTGTGAAACCCATTCCCCATTACAAATATCAATTTCCCCCCTTATTAATTTCCCTTTCCCCCTCAAAAACCCACAAAACCCCCTTATCCTAAGTTTTTATGCCCCCGCATTATGTAATTAACATCCCCCACTTCATATTTCCCCGATACCCTTTTTAACCCACCAACCCTTGGTGCAGTTAAAGAAAACCCCGCCATATAACCCATGGTCCCACATTTATTAACACACTGCTTATATTGAAAATCCTGACATTATTGGTTAATTAATTACAATTATCTATAATTAAATCCCGGGCCCCACCAAATCCCTTTCCTGATTCCCTTCGTGCAACTTAACTATGTGATAGCCCTCCGATCTCCTACCCCCAGATCCGACAGTGTACAGCCATATCGCACAGATTCATCGTCCGACTGTTAATAGCTTGAGAGCACGCAAGATTTTCGGTTTTGGTCGAGCACTGTTCTGCTATGTGGTGTCCCTAAGTTACATTGCATGCTCGCGAAAAATACCACCCACCCTCCAAAAGTGGTGCGATGGCATACAAAACCACCTCCCTACCTAAACTGAAAACCGCCCACTATTCGTTTAATAATTTCCACGCCAAAATGTAACTGTTACCCATTAAAAGGTTAAAAAATCTCCAAATTGCTCTTTTCACTCATTCTTCACTGCAAACTGCAACTTAGCCATTTGCGACACCCTAAACCTCTGCGACCAATTTGACCACCTTATGTCGCCTGAAGACACTTTGGATACCCAATTGAAGCAGCTAACTGACAGTTGAAGCCTCAGTACCCTCTATGGCCACCATAGAAACTAGTTTGTATGCCAAATCGTCAATTACCAGATATTCTTGGTAAAAACCAAAACGGCCCTTGAATTTGAAAAGCACAGTTGTAATTAAGTGGTTAATTAATTGAATTAATTAATAAACCTTCAATAAATTGAAGAGAAACTTATTTGTACATCCCAAACCCTGTTTCACAAACTGTAATTTCCCTCCCACTATTCTAGAGTTTCTAAGCCTCACTCCTGAAACCACTGAAAGCCTAATTCAAAACTGTAAACCCAATTATGGCTTCCCAAACCTCTCTGGACGTGAGACCTCTGCAAACCCCTCACCTAGACATTGAACACCTTGACTTAGCAGAGCGAGACTTTCAAACTAAGGATACCACTTCCCCTGCCTACCTTCTAAAACTCCACTGCCTGAGTAAAGACAAAATTTTAAACCAGAATGATGACATTCACCTTTGGGAGTCAAATTTTCCCAAGTACTGTTTCCCACAAGTAAACCCTTTCCCAGGAATCATCCACTTCTGCCAATCTTGCTACATTCCTAGCCAAAGAACCATTGTCACCCCTGACCAGTAAGTTTTATTCACCATCACTGTAGAATCCATTAAGCAAATGCTGCAAATCCAGCCAAGCCAAAATGAGACCCCACTTTCTATTGAAGGCTTGCTTCACCACTATACCAAGTTAGACATACCCAAGAAGGCTCATATTATTCAAACTTTCATCATTAAAGAGTCTCACACTCCAACAGATAGTCCTCCTTATGTTGCCACCATTTTTCTAAGAGAGGTAGACAAATTATTACCATGCTTTCCTGCATTTTAGGCTACACCTCTAATGAACATGTGGATGAGGTTGTTCTTGCCTTCCTCTCCATAATTTTCCTAGGAAAGCCTCCTGCTGTAATGAATAACTATGCTCTGTTCATAGTAGATAGAATGCATGAAAAATTCATAAAACTACCAAATGAGAGATTTTTCAAGTATTCTTCAGTTTTATTTCCTATGTTCCTCTACTATCAGTCAGACAAGTTTCCAATCAACATTCAAAAGTTGGCCACCAAAGGAAACCCAAGATCAGTCATCTATTGGACACTAGTGATCCAACAATACTCCACTATTTTTTCCTACAAAGACTTCATTTATTCATTTGTGCATCCTGTTGTAAACATGCTAACTAGTGTCTATCAACCCAGGATCAGTCAGGAAATTAAAAGGATTTTATAGTTGGCAAAGAACAGTAAAGTAGGAGACTAGTATTTATACCAGCACCACACAGAGATAAGGATATATGGATGCCAAATGGCCCCCTACAAATTGCCCAGATACCTCCCCATGAGGTTATTTGCATTAGAGAACTTTAGGAAGATAATAAACTCTGATGAAGTTAACTTCCTGGAAACCAAGAAGAAAACTCAATTCAAAATGAAAAACCAACTGGGCCCCTTTATTTGTAATAATAGGGAATCCGAACTAGAGTAGATAAGATTCTACAGTAGATGAAATTCAAGAATAGTTTTATGTGGCAATATGACCCTCATGGATTCATAAATAAACTTAGGCTCAAGGTCAAATAGGGTCCTTTCATCCATCATCCTAGGCCAGACATTGAGATATTTGCCAACCAGTCTGAATGGTTGGAAAACACTTTGATAGACATGGACAGTATAGTAGTTGATGTAGAGAATACATTAATTGATGTGGAAAAGAAGATTGATACTAGTTCCTTTCTGCGGGTTCTAGACGTAGGAGAACCAATGAATATTCCTCCTCTTTTACAGACTCCAACAAATGAAGACAAAAATACAAAGAGAACCAAGGAAGAAGGTTCTAGTGCATCCATGGTAACCACAAATGAACAGTTTGAGATCAATTACAGGAAGAGGCCCAAGCTTAATCCTGTAACTAAGTAGGAACACACCATTGAATCGGTGGAAATCATTGACATTGACACAATGGTGGGAAGAAGCAAAGGCCCAACAGCTTCAGGAGAAACACACTAGCCCTCAACATCAAATACTCAACTTATTGAGAAGTAGCTCAATATTGAAGTCTCTTCATCCACTAGGCCTGTAGATAAAGAGAAAGATATTAAAGACATGTATAAATAGATTAAGTTAAGGAATGAGACATTGAAGGCTGAGACATATGCTCAATAATTCAAGCAGACACCTGTAAATCAAAGCAGATTAATGTCAACCTTTGACATGAAAACAGGTGAGATGCAGATGACCTTCATGCAACCTACAGTCCAACAACCAAGATCATTAGCAGACTACAGGAAAACCAATTTTGAGGTTTTGGCCAGGGATGTTCATCCCATTGACCATATTGAATTTCACAAATAGGCGGAGGAGATGATCTATTCTACCATGACCAGTAAGGCTATGACTACACACAAGCTTCAAATTTCATTGGACAACATTACAGCACAATACAAATTAGAAAAGTCCTACTTACAAGCCAAAGACAACAAAATCAAGTCACTGGAGGACTTGATAATTGAGCTTGGGTATAATCCCAGTGATGTCAAAGCCACAGAGAAACTAATAAAGAAGAAAAACGAGGACATTGCTGCTTTGAAGAAGCAATTAAAACTGCCTCATTCAGAGCATCCACAGACAAAAGAGGTCCTTGAAAGCCAAACTTAACAAGAGGAGATGATGGACCTCATTCTCCAATTGAATGATTAGTTGAAAGAGATGGAGAAGGAGTTAGACAACTTAATACAGCTGAAACAAGCTAGCCTTGAGACTGCCACTACCATTGTCATTCCAACAGTCACCACAACAGTACCATCCACCTTGGTAGCTTCATTAGCTCCTACAACTCCACTGGCTACAACACTACCAGCTGCCACAACATCTACATCAATAACAGGTTCAACAACAACAGCAGCTCAGCCAGGTGATGAGGCAAGTAAATTGGTCAAGGCAATGGAAGACATGTCCATTCAAACCACAGAAATAAACAAGCTTAAGGAAAAGATAACTATTCTAGAGAATGATAACAAGCTTGCGCCGATTATGCATAAGGAATAAGTTCAGAAGTCAACCAGGTTGACTGAAAGGATGAAGAGCTTGGAGAAAGAATTAATGTTAAAGGAGCCACTTGGCCAAGCTAAGGAACAATTATGGGCCAATATCATTAACTCTGTCAATGATATTTGGCCATCCATTCAAGTAATCTTTGAGCAAAATGACTTAGTGAAAGAAGCTACAGAATCCATTCAAAGAATTAAGGCTGAACTAGGAGACATGCCAGAAGAAGCCACTAGACTAATCCATTTCCTTAACTCCAAAAAAAAATATGAATTGCAGGAACTTGAAATACATGATAGGACAGGCACCATACTGGAAGTAAAAAAGGTTCTCACCAAGGCGAATTTGATGATGAACCTTGAAGACAAATGCCAAACCATGCAACTGGCTATAGACAGGTTCATGGTAAGTTTGATGTTTTAAGGAAAAAAGGTATGCCTAATCCCTTGGTGATAAATGATAAATTAATGCCATAGGACGACTACAACAGGAGAATCAGAGAGGTGGCGAGAGATCAGGTAAATACTTCCTCTCTGAAGGGGATGCCTACTGGAAAGGTTCTATATTAGACATTTGAGAACCTATTTTACCTCTAGCATGAGGTAAAACACCTTTTTGTGAACAGACTTGCTTTTGCTAAGTATATAGAAGCATATGAGATTTACAGGAAAATGGTAAATATCAAATTACTAGATGCAGATATGTGGGAGAAGTTTAGTGACTTGCTATAAAAATGCACAGTCAAAATGTAGAAATGAATAGTCTGTTAGTGTCATTGTCTTCACACTTCCATCAGTGATCGAATTGCTTTTTTGCATGCATATTAGGTGTCTCATTCGATCAACTGCATTCCATTAGGTCATGGATCAACTAATGGTAGTGGTCTCATGTCAATTTCCCTCACGAAATTCACCTGCTGACCTGTTCACACATTTTTTAGTCATTCACTGTCATTCTAGTTCATTTCATTTATAAAAATCCGTTTTAGGGTTTAGTCTCACTAGGTCTTAGGGTTTGTCATCATGGTCGTCTTAATTGAATAAAAAGGTCAAAAAGCACATGAGGAGGATAAATAAGTTCATAAGATCATAAATTTACTTATGTCATGTTCAATAAATCCTTTTTACCTCAAAACTCTGTTTTGAGGTGAAAATAGAGCTTTTCATTATTGTACAAATTTCATATAATTTAAATGTTTCTATATGTAATAAGTGTTCAATAGCTGTTCCTGGTGACCTGGTGACAAAGTCAAATCCTTCCATTACAAAAGGTCAATGTAAAAGTCCACCTGCAAAAAGGTAAAAGTCATAATGTAAGTGAAACGGAGCATTTTTTAAAAAAGCTAGCAAAACATTAGAAATTGGGTCTTGGTTAATGAAAAATTAAAAGAGAGGGATATAAAAGCCAATCTATTTGTTTAAGTCTTCATTGTTGGAATTGAATGAGCCAAAGGGAGAAAAGTCATGTTTTTGAAGGAAGAAGGCAAACAGGGGAAAAATATAGTCATCTTGCTGGCGCTACGCACCTGGGCCTTGGTGCTGTGCACCTACCTGACGCTGCGCACCTAGGCCTTGGTGCTGCGCACCTGTTGCAGTTTTCCCATACAAAATTGGTCTGGCGTTGCACACCTATTCCAAAAGCCAGAAATGCTTCAAAACTCCTCCAAACTTGCTAAAAATCAAATTAAATCTTGTTCCAAGTAAGTAAAACATTCCTCCTTGCTTAGGGAAGTTGTGTTTGGTGCCATGGATGTTTTTGGTTTCCTTTAAGCAAAAACCTAGCTAAATAGCTAATGCAAACCCTAGCTAAATCCTAAATCCTTTCTTGCAAGTTTTTAAAGGTCATTGCTCTTCTTTTTCACTTCATCCATATTGAGCTTGTCAAAACCCATTCCCTCTCCCAAAATCATCAACATTTACTCCCTAAACCCCACTCCCATTTACCAAACCCCAGCCCTATACCCTATTCCCAAACCCTAACTCCCACATCCTATTCCTTCACTTTATTCACTTCATTATCAAACCCCTCATTCCACATTCATAATACCAGTCACTTCCCTCATTCCTAAAATAAACCCTTCCTCCTAGCATTCACTTTTTTAAACACACTACTTACCTCATATTTCAAAATCTCTCCATACTCATCTGCTTTCATTTCAAATTCATAAGCATGGAGACAGATTCAGACTATGAGAGGGGAGAGGAAACTCTCAGTGATTCTTCCAGAGAAGCTCATGTACTAAGAAAGCCACACAAAGGAGGAAAGATCATCTGGGAGGAGACCACCACCCTTACAAAATTACTTGCTTGCCCTCTTGCTGTAACTTGCTTTAAACACCAGTCTTGTTATTAGTTATATGAAATGGTAGAGAGGGTGAAATTTCATCATGAGCTTGCTAGGTTGTTTGTTTTTCATCTTCACAATGGACAGGTGAACCTTGCTGGTGTCTCTTTCACCTTGACACCTGAGACCATTGCAGTAGCAACAGGCATCCCTAATGTAGGTGAACAGTAGAATAAGGGACAGCATGTGGGCAGAGAACATTATCAGCCTTACATTAAGGCTGGATATCACAGGCAAAACAGTAGGGTTTTTCCTTCCAAATACTTACAGAACATTTATGCTCCCCTCATGAAACTCATCATCAAGTATTTCACCTGTGAAGGAAGGTTTTCCTGCCTATATACATATCATGTCAGATTGTTGATGAATTTCACAAGAGTGAGGATGATGAATCTCCCATACTTTATATGTAGGAATATTAAGAAGATGGCTCTCTATGTGCAAAGGAAACCTTTTCCTCAACAATTCAACAGCATTTACCACTTCTCACTGATCAAAATTGTTGTTTTGAATCAACTAAGATTGCCGAACATACCATGGGATACCTTTATTGCCCATGAGATTTTCAAAGGCCGTCAGGTGATTCCATCAGTGCCTCAAGAAGAAGAAGGGTCATCAAGACAACCAGGTGTTCATGAGACTGAAACTATAGGTGTGATGGTGTTGTCACCTATTAGAGAGGCACCAAGAGGATTTTTGTTGCTTCCAGGCGAGTACTATCTCCACTAGGGTTGGAAGGGGTCTCTTTTTCTTCACCTGACCACAGGCAAATGTTATCTTCACTGGGGGTGAAAGGGGCTTGCCTTCTTCTCCAACTATACAGGTTGGCCAGCAATCAAAGAGCACAGACAAAGGGAAACAAAATATGCATAAAGAGGTACTTCCTGAAGGGCAAGACAAGGATTTTGTTTTGATTGAGGAGGATGTCTCTGATTTGGGCTCTCAAAACTCAAAACTCAAAGACATGATTATCAAAGAGAAGGAGGCTGAAATACAAGCTTTATCACTTAATCTTGAGAGGGCCAAATGGATCATCAGCTTTCTTGAGTAGGAAAACAAGAAACTGACAGAGAAGCAAGCTATTATGGAGCTGCAAATGATTAGAGAAAATAGGCAAATGGCAAAGAAGAGAAAGATCAAGATGACCTCCCTTGAGAAAGAAATTGAGGATGACCGAGAATCATGGTTGGAGAGGGCGAACATTCACCTAGAGAAGATGCTTGAGAAAGCCAACAAAGAGAAGAAAATGTTGTGCCATATGGCCTATCACTACCTAACCTGGAACAAAATTTGCAAAACAAGGGTGAAGAAGCTAAAGGCCAAGCTAAAAAGAGCTTTGAGGAGAAAAAAAGAGCAAGATAAACTCAAGATCTTGGCTGAAGCATCATTGGACCAACAAAGCACCTAACAAGGATCACTCATGCCAAATTTCAAGAAATTTGGAGAAATTTTTGTCTTTTTTGAAATTTTTAAAGTAAAATAGGTTTTTTCAGCAAAGGCGCAACGCCACTGTCGCTGCGCTTTTGTTGGGGGCATCCATTTGCAAAAAGGTTTATATTTTTGGAATCAACATGGAAAAATATGCAAGCTCAGAAATGGATAAGAATTTTGGACAAGTTCTATGTCTCCAAAAGGGCAAAAAACACCTAAGAAGTGCACTCTCTGCTACTTTTTTGCCACACAGGAAGCAGCCTTGGGAGAATCAATTTTTGGAGGGTCAAATGGACTCCACATTCAGAAATTCAAGTTGTTCTAGAAAGTAGACTCATCAAGCTTTCCAACAAGCTATCTTGCACATGATTTGGAACTTGGGAAGCCTTCTAAAATTGGCCTTGAAAACGTATTGCGCATAGGATTGGTGGCGCTGCGCATAGGATGAATTTTGCCAGTTTTACCTGATTTTCTAGATTTCACCTAGTTTTCTCTACAATTGACTTTTTCTTGCTCTCTTGGTGAAATTATCTTGGTAAATGATGTAATTTGATGTAATTATGGATGTAAAACACTTAATAGGGTAGATACATCAAGTCAAAGGTGGTTTTGAGTTGAATGAATTGGTTTCCTTGGCTTTAGAGGCAAGTTGTTCCACTGCCTATATTCTTGTTCTTAGTTTAGATATGTTTGTAACCACCCCTTTTCTCATGGACTCGACCTTGATAGCTAGCTTGAGTAGTTTCCTTGCCTATATCATGTACTTTTTGATTCATTTGTAAAGGTTGGACTTTGGCAAAAGTGTTGGACTCACTGAACATTTGTATTGGCAGTTTGGCAAGGAATAAAACCAGGTTTCACAGCTATTTTTGTGGGATTCTTGTGACAATGATTTTATGTATTGTTTCTTCTTTGTAATGAGTTTTTCTAATGTTTTATATGTATCCACATCTCTCTCTCTCTTCTAAACTAAATGATTCAAGGTGAATAGATAAAATACACTAATTTACAGTGCTTTGTCTTGGGAATGCATTTAGTTTTCAATGTTTTCATTGTTTGAATAGGATTCATAGCTTCTTATGCCCTCCTCAACTCCTCAGTTGTCTTACTCTACCATCTCAATCCTTTGCTAGTACATAAGCTCTTGTCTACCCTGCCCCACAGGACATGACTGTATTCCTGAGTTGATTTCCCAAATCCAATCTGCCTTCTCCAATTGATCCAGCAACCAAAACTTAAAATCAAACCAGAAACCCTAATTTACTATACCTAGCCTAAAATCAGCATTCATTTCAGTCATCTCAGGCCCTAGTTTCCATATCCAAATTGAGATTGACAAGGAGAGAGTCCTCTCCCGGCCTGGTAGGGCTAGCTACCAGGTTAAGTGTGGTTTGATGTTACCCTAGACCTACCTTCCTTAAGCTTGAGGTAGATCCAGGCACTAACATAGTGGCAACCATACTGGGGAAGAACTGAAAAATATTACCCTAGTAATTTTAAAACAATTCTAGACTGTTGGATGATAGGTTTAGAATTCATTGGGCTGGAAAGATTGTAATTTTCATTTGAATTCTGGGAAAAATTAACACACTGGCTTCAAGAAGTTACATGAGGGCCAGTCCTGATCCTGATCTGCCTCCCGTGTTTGAAAATCCTAATCTCATTCCAAGAATACTCCGGCAAGAAAGTTCATTGAGTCCAAGACCGGTTTTCAAATCTCATTCATGCCCAGTCGTATTTCAATATCTTGAAGATCTCCCTTTTGATGAAGACTTTGATTTGTCTTTGTTTGAAACCAAATCTAAAATTGTGATTGGTGATACCATTTTAAATCCGCAGTTTGTCCAATACCTTGAAATTGAAAGAGCGAATAGATCAATTGATGCTTATATTTTGAATTCACTTCAAGCATCTATTGTGGCTACTAATATTCCTAAGCTCCTCGAATCAGCATCTACTACTCTTAGTTCATCTACTGTTTTGTCTAGTTTTGAAGTTCATTCTCAACCTCAGTTTATCCCAACCCGTCTAGTACAACCTAGTATATCTGATCAGAGATCTGCCATCTCTTCCCCTCCTTCAACACCTCAAACATCTATCATCTCTTCTCCTCCTTTGACACCTCATACACCCATCACATCGACTACTGTTGTTGTTATAAATCCTCCTACTTCTCCAAGGCCAGTTTCCAATCCACCTCGAGTAATGGCTACCAGATATGCACCTCTCGTTTTTCCACAGAACTTGGATGCTATGCCTACTGATTACCAAAGTAAGATACCATTGTTTGATGCTACTCAAGGTATCACAGTGCAGCAACATGTTGACAGGATGAACGACTTCTTTGATCTTCATGAGATAGATGAAGAGAATGTGACCATGCGATTATTTGTGCAAAGTTTTGGAGGCGAGGTTCGAAAATAATTTAGAGCACTACCCGTGGGGACTATCAATACATTGTCGGTTCTTCATAGAAAATTTCTAGATCGTTGGGAGGTAAAGACAAATCCACTCCAAATTCTTTCCAAGTATGAAAATATAAAGAGGAATGCTAGTGAAAGTGTTCAGGATTACTGTGTAAGATTCAATACTTTCTATAATGCTATTCTAGCTGATATCAAGCCACCGATGGGGTTGGCTTTGATAAAATTTCCTGATGGTTTTGATCCCGACATGGCATACCAATTGAGAGAACGAGATCCTGCTACATTGGAGGATATGCAAAAAATTGCAGTGAGTGTGGAAGCAAATCTACTAGCTAAGAGAGCTAGGACGAAGACCGAGAAGAAAGTAACCATAAAGGAAGAATCTTCTTCCTTAGATCATTTGCTTCATAAAATTGAGAAAATGTTTGATAGATTCACAATTGCAGATAAACCCGAGGCATCAATCAGAAATCCAAATTTCTGTGGTCAGCAGCAACCACAGTTGAGGATTAAACAATGGGAGCAAAGAGAACAAGATTAATCAACGTAGCAACAAGTCAAAATACCTCTACAGTAGAACTATGTGCATGGCCCAGAGTCAGAGGATGATGAAAATCCAATAGGAGAGGAGAATCATTTTTTTATAGTAGATGGTTTGCCTATCTATATCATGGTGCATGAGGAATATTCAGAGAGCTCGGCTTTACAAAAATATGAGAATTTTATACTAGCCAATGAAACAGTCCTAAAAGAAGAATTAGATGAATATCAGAGGGGATATATGAATGCACTGACAGCACAACAAAGATAGTATTCACTCAGGAGTAGTGATGTACCCATCAATCCAATTCAAAATTGAAAGGAATCAACACAACTTGAGAATGATTCTCCAAATGTTCAAAAAAAAGGAAAGAAGCCAACAGATCCTACTTCCAGCAATGTACAATCTGCAAATGTGAAGTCGAATCAGCCAAGTATAGCAAAGGAAAAGTTTGAAAACAAGGATTCTCTGGCCAAAGAGGTAACTATAGCATTTAGCTTAGAGAATGAGATTGCTAAGTTAAAAGTGTTGATACCTCTGATTGAATTAATGAAGAACAACAGTTATAAGAGTCAAGTGTCAAAGATTTTGAATGTAGATCCCTTGTCTGATATGGTTAATGTGGAAGATGACCAACCCGAGCTTATTTTTGGTCTGGCATTAGAAGGCCAATCTAAGGATAGTGAAGTAGCCCCGTTTTACATCAGCTTTAGATTGCACAATTATGTCTTGCACAACGCCATGTTTGATTCAGGAGCATCTCAAAATCTGATGCCAAAGGCGATTATGGAAAAATTGGGTCTGGACATCACTCGTAAATATCATGATATTTATTCCTTTGATTCCAGTAGGGTCAGATGTATTGGTCTCATTAAGGATTTGGTTGTGACTTTAGATCAGATTCCAGAAAAGAATGTTCTCATGGATGTAGTTGTGGCTGAAATTCCCCGTAGATTTGGCATGCTTTTATCTAGGTCATGGGGTGCAAAACTGAAAGGGAAATTGCAACTAGATTTCTCCTATGCCACTATTCCCGTGTTTGGTCAGTTGAGAAAATTATACAGAGAGAAGAAGATGAACTATATAATCACAAGCAAGGAGAAACCTTTGAATCATCCAATTAACTATGTACATACAGATTTAGAATCTTTTGTTCTTTATTCAAATAGTGGTTTTAATGATGTAAATAGTCAACTAGTTGACGTGGAAGATGTTCCAGAGATAACAAAAAATTTCAAGGCAGTACTTGATCAAGAGAGAAAAAAGCTTGAAAGTATCGCTCAGTAGTCTGCGTTCTGCCAACAACAGAAAATTGATGGACAACAGCCAAAGGAAGAAGAGCAGGTAGAATTCCAGCACTTGGAGGAAGAAGTCGGTTTATGGAGTATGGATTTTGATGGAGAAGTAGGTAAGGATGGTGCAAGAATTGGGATTTGGATATGCAGCCCTATTTTCCTACCAAATAAAGTCCCAAGCAATGTAAGAATTTGTTCATATAAATTGGCTTTTGATTGTTCCAACAACGAAGCCGAGTATGAGGCACTGATTGCAAGGTTGAAAATACTCAAGAAGTTGAATGCAAAGAGAATTTCAGTTTATGGCGACTCTGAATTAGTAGTCAAACAAATCAAGGGTGAATGCCAAGCCAAACATCGGCGAATGAGGGCTTACCATAATGCGGTTTTAGATATTTTGAGGTTGTTTCCAGATTATACCTTGACATGTGTCCCTCGTACACAAAATGTTATTGTAGATTCTCTTGCTATAGCTGCAAGTAACTTAAAGATCCCAATGAATTCAAACAATAAGTTTGAAATTCATGTGAAGCATTGCCCAGTTGTCCGTGATAATCTAAGATATTGGTAGGTGTTTCAAGATGACAAAGAAATTGATGATTTTCTACAAAATGAAGGCCAATATAAAGATACTTCTATAGATGTTGAGCAAGATGATGGTGAACCAGAAATAGAGGTAAATCAGATGGAAGTCTTACAGTTGAAAGATAATGTCATCCCTAAAGGCCTTATACCTTTAGAGGAATTATTTGATCAAGATGATGTAGCCCGAAAGCCAAGCTTAGTGCCGACCGAGAAGGGTGTTGAAGATGTAAATATTGGAACAACAAAGAATCCAAAGATGGTGAATTTGTCAAAGGCATTACCTCCTCAAGTAAAAGCTAAATACATTAGTTTATTATCCTTATTTTCTGATGTATTTTCTTGGGACTATACAGATTTAAAGGAGTACGAAAAAAGTATAATTCAGCATATAATTCCTATTAAGCCAAATCAGAAGCCATTTCGCCAAAAGCTGAGAAGGATAAATCCGAAGTTGTTGTCGTCAATAGAAAAAGAGGTAAATTGATTGTACAAGGCTGGTATAATCGTTTCGATCATATTTTCAGATTGGATCTCCAATTTGGTTCCTATGAGGAAGAAGACAGGTGAGATCAGATTGTGCATAGATTTCAAAAATTTGAATAAAGTGTCATTAAAAGATAACTACCCACTGCCGAAAATGGACCACACTCTCTAGAGAGTAGTTGGAGCATCTCGTATGTCGCTGCTCGATGGATATTCTGGCTACAATAAAATTTTGGTCCATGAAGATGACAGGGACAAGACAACATTCACCACTCCTTGGGGTACATTCCACTATGCCAAGATGTAGTTCGGTTTAAAGAATGCTGGAGAAACATTTCAGCGTGCTATGGACATTGCCTTCGCAAATGAAAAATATGTGTTTTTATTAGTGTATCTTGATGATTTGGTTGTCTTTTCAAATTCAGATGAAGAGCATCTTTACCATCTGAAAATTGTTTTTCAGCATTGCAGAAAATATGGAATATCACTCAATCCCAAAAAGATCTTGTTTTCCATGGATGAGGGGAAGCTTCTCGGTCACATAATATCAAAGGAAGGAATCTGCATCGATCCTGCTAGGTGGAAGCTATACAGAAGATATATTTTCCTCGTAATAAGAAAGAGATCGAAGAATTTAACGGTAAGATGAAATTCTTATGTCATTTTGTTCCTAATCTAGCTAAACACTTGAGGGAAATTACAAATATGTTGAAGAAGGATAGTGTGGTCAAGTGGATTGAGGAAGCTATGAAGTCCTTTAACCTGGTAAAGTTGGCTCTTTCTTCAGCTCTGATTTTAATCAGTCCGGATTATTCACAGGATTTCATATTATTTTCATTTGCTTCTAAACATACATTCACTTCTGAACATACTATGGCAGCAGTTCTAGTGCAAAAAAGAGATCAACTAGAAAAACCAGTTGCCTTTTTCAATAGGACAATAAGAGATGCAGCCTTGAAATATAACATCATTGAAAAGCAACCTCTTGCCTTAGTTAAAGCTTTGAAAGATTTCCGGGTATATATTCTGCACTCTCATATCCTTGCTTATGTCCTTAACGTAGTAGTTAAAGATGTTTTTGTACAAACAGATCCGGAAGGAAGGCGGGGCAAATGGATCGCAACATTGTTAGAATATGACTTAGAGATAAAGCCAACAAAGCTAATCAAGGGGCAGGGTCTAGCAAGGTTAATGGCCAAGTCCAATCTACATGCATTGGACATCAATTTGATTGTAGCCATGTCTGAAGAAGATGAAGATAGTTCGTTGATTCAAGTATCTTAATTTTTTCTCCGTTTTCCTTAGTATTCAGATATTGTATATGTGCTTCAACACCTTTCACCACCACTGGGGATGGCTAAAAATAAAGGTAGAACTCTAAAACTTAAGGCTACTAGATTTTGTATTTTGAACAATGCACTTTATTGGAAGGATCCTGGAGGCATTTTGCTGAATTACTTAACCGAAGACGAAGCCTGACAGGTCATGAGTGCTTTTCATAAGGGAGACTATGGAGGTCACTTATTTTCAAAGACGATATCTAACAAAATTTTGAGAGAAGGGTACTACTAGCCTACCTTGTTTGCTGATGTTTATAAAACTGTCACAAGCTGTCATGAATGCCAGATTTTTTAGGGAAGAAGAAAGTTGCAGCCTCTACCTCTCAAGCCAGTCGAAGTTAGTGTATCCTTTCAGCAATGGGGCCTAGATTTTATTGGAGAGATTCATCCCACATCTTCAGCTCAGCACAAGTGGATCTTAACAGCAACAGATTATTTCAAAAAGTGGATTGAGGCAATCCCCACTCGGCAAGGCACAGACTCAGTAATAATTCAGTTTCTTGAAACAAATATTTTGTCACGTTTTGGTTGTCCTAACAAACTTGTTACAGATAACGCAGCTGCTTTCAAGTCCAAAAAGTTGATTGAATTTTGCAGCAAATACAAAATTACCTTAGGACATTCTACTGCATATTATCTGCAAGGTAACGGATTGGCTGAATCTTCAAACAAATCATTGGTCAACATCATTAAAAAGTCAACTCCGGCCATTACAAAAGGTCAATGTAAAAGTCCACCTGCAAAAAGGAAAAAGTTAGAATGTAAGTGAAATAGAGCATTTTTTAAAAAAGCTAGCAAAACATTAGAAAAGTGGGTCTTGGTTAATGAAAAAATAAAAGGGAGGGATATAAAAGCCAATCTATTTGTTTAAATCTTCATTGTTGGAATTGAATGAGCCAAAGGGAGAAAAATCATGTTTTTGAAGAAAGAAGGCAAATAGGGGAAAAATACAGTCATCTTGTTGGCGTTGCGCACCTACCCGGCGTTGCACACCTGTTGCAGTTTTCCCATACAAAATTGGTCTGGCGCTGCGCACCTGTTCCAAAAGCCAGAAACGCTTCAAAACTCCTCCAAACTTCCTAAAAATCAAATTAAAGCTTGTTCCAAGTAAGTAAAACATTCCTCCTTTCTCAGGGAAGTTGTGTTTGTGCCATGGATGTTTTTGGTTTCCTTTAAGAAAAACCCTAGCTAAATAGCTAACACAAACCCTAGCTAATTCCTAAATCCTCTCTTGCAAGTTTTTCAAGGTCATTGCTCTTCTTTTTCACTTCATTCATATTAAGCTTGTCAAAACCCTTTCCCTCTCCTAAAATCATCAACATTTACTCCCTAAACCCCACTCCCATTTACCAAACCCTAGCCCTATACCTTATTCCCAAACCCTAACTCCCACATCCTATTCCTTCACTACATTCACTTCATTATCAAACCCCTCATTCCACATTCATAATACCAGTCACTTCCCTCTTTCCCAAAAGAAAACCTTCCTTCTAGGATTCACTTTCTTATACACACCACTTACCTCATATTTCAAAATCTCTTCATACTCATCTGCTTTCACTTCAAAATCATAAGCATGGAGACAAATTCAAACTATTATAGGGGAGAGGAAACTCTTAGTGGTTCTTCCAGAGAAGCTCATGTACCAAGAAATCCACACAAAGGAGGAAAGATCATCCGAGAGGAGCCCACCACCCTTACATAATTGCTTGCTTTCCCTCTTGCTGTAACTTGCTTTAAACACCAGTCTTGTTATCAGTTTTGTGAAATGGTAGAGAGGGTGAAATTTCATCATGAGCTTGCTAGGTTGTTTGTTCTTCATCTTCACAATGGCCAGGTGAACCTTGCTGGTGTCTCTTTCACCTTGACACCTGACACCATTGCAGCAGCAACAGGCATCCCTAATGTAGGTGAACAGTGGAATAAGGGACAACATGTGGGCAGAGAACATTATGAGCCTTACATTAAGGCTGGATATCACAGGCAAATCAGCAGGGTTTTTCCTTTCAAATACTTGCAGAACATTTATGCTCCCCTCATGAAACTCATCATCAAGTATTTCACCTATGAAGGAAG
Organism: Pinus tabuliformis; assembly: GCA_031772625.1. Classification (NCBI taxonomy): domain Eukaryota; kingdom Viridiplantae; phylum Streptophyta; class Pinopsida; order Pinales; family Pinaceae; genus Pinus; species Pinus tabuliformis. The sequence goes on along the minus strand of CM062809.1, from coordinate 1,199,823,581 downwards.
GTTTTCTCGCCTATATACATATCATGTCAGATTGTTGATGCATTTCACAAGAGTGAGGATGATGAATCTCCCATACTTTATATGCAGGAATATTGAGAAGATGGCTCTCTATGTGCAAAGGAAACCTTTTCCTTAGCAATTCAACAACATTTACCACTTCTCACTGATTAAAATTGTTTTTTTTCATTAGCTAAGCTTGTTGAACATACCATGGGATACCTTTATTTCCCATGAGATTTTCAAAGGCCCTTAGGTGATTCCATCAGTGCCTCAAGAAGAAGGAGGGCCATCAGGATAGCCACGTGTTCATGAGACTGAAACTACAGGTGTGCGATGTTTTCACCTATGAGAGAGGCACCAGGAGGCTTTTTGCTACTGCCAAGCGAGTACTATCTCCACCAGGGGTGGAAGGGGTTTCGTTTTCTTCACCAGGCCATAGGTAAATGTTATCTTCACCAGGGGTGAAAGGGGCTTTTCCTTCTTCTCCAGCTACACAAGTTGGCTAGCAATCAAAGAGCACAGACAAAGGGAAACAAAAGATGCATAAGGAGGTCCTTCCTGAAGGGCAAGAGAGGGATTTTGTTTTCATTGAGGAGGATTTCTCTGATTTGGGCTCTCAAAACTCAAAACTCAAAGACATGATTATCAAAGAGAAGGAGGCTAAAATACAAGCTTTATCACATAATCTTGAGAGGTCCAAATGGATCACCAGCTTTCCTTAGAAGGTAAACAAGAAACTGACAGAGAAGCAAGCTATTATGGAGCTGAAAATGATTAGAGAAAATAGGCAAATGGCAAAGAAGAGAAAGATCAAGATGACCTCCCTTGAGCAAGAAATTGAGGATGACCGAGAATCATGGTTGGAGAGGGCGAACATTCACCTGGAGAAGATGCTTGAGAAAACCAACAAAGAGAAGAAGATGTTGCACCATATGGCCTATCACTACCTAACCCAAACAAAATTTGCAAAACAAGGGTGAAGAAGCTAAAGGCCAAGCTAAAAAGAGCTTTGAGGAGCAAAAAAGAGCAAGATAAACTCAAGATCTTGGCTAAAGCATCATTGGCCCAGCAAGGAACCTAACAAGGATCACTCATGCAAAATTTCAAGAAATTTGGAATAATTTTTGTCATTTTTAAACTTTTTAAAGTAAAAAACAGGTTTTTTCAGCAGGTGCGCAGTGCCACCGGCGTTGCACTTTTGTTGGGGGCATCCATTTGCAAAAAGGCTTATATTTTTGGAATCAGCATGGAAAAATATGCAAGCTAAGAAATGGCTGATAATTTTGGACAAGTTCTAGGTCTCCAAAAGGGAAAAAAAACACCCAAAAAGTGCTCTCTGCCACTTTTTTTCCACATAGGAAACAGTCTTGGGAGAATCAATTTTCGGAGGGGCAAATGGACTCCAAATTCAGAAATTCAAGTTGTTCCAGAAGGTAGAGTCATCAAGATTTCCAACAAGTTATACTACACCTGATTTGGACCTCGAAAAGCCTTTCAACATTGGCCTTGAAAAAACTTTGTGCATAGGATCAGTGGTGCTGCGCATAGGATGAATTTTGCTAGTTTTGCTTGATTTTCCATATTTCACCTTGTTTTCTCTACAGTTGAATTTTTCTTGCTCTCTTGGTGAAATTATCTTGGTAAATGATGTAATTTGATGTAATTATGGATGTAAAACACTTAATAGGGTAGATACATCAAGTCAAAGGTGGTTTTGAGCTGAATGAATTGGTTTCCTTGGTTTTAGAGGCAAGCTGTTCCACTGCCTATATTCCTGTTCTTAGTTTAGATATGGTTGAAACCACCCCTTTTCTCATGGATTCGACCCTGATAGCTAGCTTGAGTAGTTTCCTTGCCTATATCATGTACTTTTTGATTCATTTGTAAAGGTTGGACTTTGGCAAAAGTGTTGGACTCACTGAACATTTGTATTAGCAGTTTGGCAAGGAATAAAACCAGGTTTCACAGCTATTTTTGTGGGATTCTTGTGACAGTGAGTTTATGTATTGTTTCTTCTTTGTAATGAGTTTTTTCTGATGTTTTATATGTATCCACATCTCTCTCTCTCTTCTAAACTAAATGATTCAAGGTGAATAGATAAAATACACTAATTTACAGTGCTTTGTCTTGGGAATGCATTTAGTTTTCAATGTTTTCACTGTTTGAAGAGGATTAATAGCTTCTTATGCCCTCCTCAACTCCTAAGTTGTCTTACTCTACCATCTTAATCCTTCGCTATTACATAAGCTCTTGTCTACCCTACCCCATAGGACATGACTGTATTCCTGAGTTGATTTCCCGGATCCAATCTACCTTCTCCAATTGATCCAACAACCAAAACTTAAAATCAAACCAGAAACCCTAATTTACTATACCTAGCCTAAAATCAACATTTATTTCAGTCATCTCAAGCCCTAGTTTCCATATCCAAATTAAGATTGACAAGGAGAGAGTCCTCTCTCAACGTGGTAGGTCTAGCTACCAGGTTAAGCGTGGTTTGATGTTACCTTAGACATGCCTTCCTTCAGCCTGAGGTAGATCCAAGCACTAACACAGTCAAAATGAAAAAGCACAGTAAAGAAAAAATAATAGGTAAACCAAATGAAAGTGTATCAGGTAAAGTGTATCAGTTGAGAAAGGGAAAAGTAAAAGAAACAATCAGTGTGAAGATGAACAACAAGGCAAATAATAAACAAAAAAATATCAGAGCATGAAGACAGCAAAACCAAATAAACAGGGACAGCATACAACAGTTAAACATATGTCTCTATCTTCTTGCATGAAGTTATTTCTTTCTCCTAGATTAATTCCCAAGACAGTTTGGGATATTTTGTAAACTATTTTTGTATAAATACTTCATAATTCGAAGTATTGAGTGTGGATTGCTAGACATTTGTAGAGTTGTATTGATTAGAAATCTGAGGGTTATTGTACCAATTTTCCAAGTCAGTAGACTGGACTGAGTAATAAAAAGATTTCATTACATGATTCATGTGTTGAGCTATTACAATGAAGTATTTTCTTTGTCAAATTTTTTATCTTCTTATGCATTACACAAACTTACATGTTATCTAAAGTGAATGAATTAACTGTAAATTTATCTCAGAATTTTTTTAAGTACACTCTGTTTTGAATAGTTGATCATTTCTATGTTTTCTTCTGATATCCAGATCTGAGAATCCTTAATTTCTCTCCCATCCCGTTTGACCTTTTTCACTTCTTTCATTATCCGGCCTAATTAACCCTTAATTGCTCCTTGGATACGATTGAAACCAACTTCATCATTCCAACCTTAAGATCTGAAATTACTCAGCTACCTTGCCCTGTAGACACTATTTTTAGAACTTGCTCTAGTCCTATTTGTCTTGAAAATTGACCCCATAGCCCAATGGGAAAAGACATCCCTCTACCAATCTAAGTCTGTGATATCACCACCAAATCCAAATCAAAACCCAATTACAATCATAACTAGCCTAAAATCATATAAGTAAAACAAAGTTAAATCATAAAGAGAGAGCCCTCTCTGAGAATTAGGAAGGCTAGATCCTAATCTCCAAAGTAGGTTTTTGGTTACCTCTAATCATTTCTTTCTTAACAACTCTAGAGAAATATTGGAGTGATAATAGTAGCTACTTGATCCTTCTCTTACTGGCTTGCTCCTTCCTTTGTCTTACCTTCTTTTCCTTTCTTTAACCAATGCCAAAGTGATCCAAGAAAACTCTAAGTGTCCAAGGGTGTGTGTGAGAGAGAGAATAATGAGAGAGCCCCAAAATTGATCTGAAAAAAGGTACCAATTGATCCTCATAAGCATTTTTATCAATTAGGCCTCTATTTTCTTTGTTTTCCATTATTTTCCTTCATTTTCCTCCTCACATGCAACCTGTGACCTTTCACCTTCCTTTTCTCCTAATTTCCATTATTTTCATAAATAAATGTGCCAAAAATTCCATTTTTTCTTTATAAAGCCTTTTTCAATTTCCTTAACCATAATAAATCAAATGAACACCCTCACTAGGATGTCTTTCCCAATATTCAACTTGGAATAAGTGTCCCATCAACAGTGGTTATTATTTTACCTTTATTAACTTTTGTTACATGGAATTTCCACCAGGGTTATTATAGAACTCTCCCCCTTGGGAGACACCATATTTGGTTTTCAACCACACCTATAACTCAGCAAAACCACTAAAAAGAAAACATACTACCCATGGAGCTTTATAAGATAGCTCTAAGCAGTATTTACAATGATCACCCTACTGAAAAGCAAACCAACATGACAACATAACAACATGACAATTATAATGACATGAAACCTATACCACTTGTTTGAGCTTTATAACATAGCTCATGGCGTTATTTACATCCATATACATATGTACATATATCAAAACATCACACCAAAACATATACTAAACATCATACCAACTGCTTTGCCTCAATCGACAAACAATGAAGGATACATAGCCCACATTTGATCAATCATCTCCCATGTAGCTTCATCAGGCCCAAAGTGATTCCTCTGCACTTTAACTTGCTCGATTGATTGATTTCAGAGCATGAGCACCTTTCTCTGCAATATACACTGAGGTTCCAGCTAGAATTCTCCATCTAGCTCCACCTACAATACAGATCAATCAATCACATGATCAACATATTTAACATATTTCTTAAGTAATGACACATGGAAAACATCATGAAATTTTACTATGAGAGGTAATCCAAGTCGAGAGGCTATTGTTTTGATCATCTCAATAATCCTGAAAGGGCCACAAACCAGGGTGCCAACTTGGCACATGATCTAATCCGCAAGGAGCTCTTCTTTGGCTTGATGTGTAAGTACACATGTTCACAAACCTAGAACTCCTTGAACAACCTATTATGATCTGTATAACTCTTCTTCCTATCTTGTGCTACTTTCAAATTCTTCTTGATTTCCTACATTTCCTGCTCCATGTTTACCAACATGTCCAGTTCAATCATTACTTGTTAACTGGATCACTCCAACTGATGGGAGTATTACAATTCTACCCATACAATTCCACAAATGGACTCATCTCCAAGGATTACTGATACCCATTGTTGTAAGAGAATTGTACTAGTGGAAGATACTCTTCCCATTTTCATTGTTGATGTACCATGTACATCCTCAACATGTCCTCCAATATCCTATTCACCCTCTCAGTCTATCCATTTTTCTACGGATGACAAGTTGTACTGAAGTCTCACTCTCTGTGCCCAAACCTGCAAACAAATCCTTCCAAAAATTGGAAGTGAACTTTGCATCCCTGTCTGACACAATCATCTTTGGAACACCATGCAATCTAACCACATCTCTCATGAACACCTGTGCTACATCGCTAGCTAACATTGTAGACTTCACTGGAATGAAGTGTGCAATCTTTGTCAACCTATCCACAACAAACATGATGTAATCATGTTGTCTCACTGTCCTCAGAAAACCTATGATAAAGTCCATGAAAATGACCTCCCATTTCCATTTTGGAATCGCAATCAGCTGTAGCAGTCTACCTGGATGCCTACACACTACCTTTACTTGTCAACAATCCAAAAATATGGCCACAAACTTTGCTACATCCTTCTTCATATTCGGCCAATAATAAAACTTCTTTACTACGGTCAATGTCTTCTGATAGTTTGGGTGACCTGAATATGGTTTCGCAATGAAACTCCCTCAAGATCACCTTCTTGAGCTCACTGCTATCTGACACATATACCCTATCCCTAAATCTAACCAACCCACCTGCTGTAAGACAATACATCTGTACCTGTAATAATACCTATACCTATACTTGTACTACTACTTGTACCTATACATTTACCTATACATGTACTATTACTTGTACCTATACATGTACCTATACCTGTACTCTATTGCAACCTATGCACCATCTCCATATACTTGTCATCCTTCTGACTTGCCTGCAAGATCCTATCCCGTAGATCTGTTCCATAGGAGCTCATAGTTGTTGTATAATCTACCTGTATTCGCCTGCTAAGAGTATTTGTGACACTATTTTCCTTTCATTTGATGTACCATATCTCGAAGTCAAACTCATTTATCGTTGCCAAACATCTAGCTCTCCTAACATTTAGATTCCACTGGTCAAACAAGTATCTCAACCCATTGTGATCACTCGTTAATACAAATGTCCTCCCAAGAAGATAGTGCCTCCGCATCTTGTTGGGTGTGGAGCCTGATTATCTTCTGTATTCAAAGGTATTGCTGCATTGGACCCTAGTTCAAAATGGGGCAACAACGCCGCCCGTAAAATATTCGCTATAGGAGGGATCCAGGGGAGGCAGTTGTGACCTTTTGGGAGCCCCCCTTGACAGGGGGTTTCGGGGACAGAGCCCCCGAAGCTAAAAATAGATGTAAAATTGCCTTGTAAAAGCATATTAATTTCTAGTCAATCTGGGCCATTCATTAGGCGGATGATCTGATGGTAGAAATTATGTTTAGTTTAGGGTTTTTTTCCCTAGAAGGAAACCCCTCTCTTTGTATGAGGGCATTGTATTGAGGCTGTGAAATAGATGTGTATTATCTGAGCGAGAAAGAGAGAGGTGAGACTGTGAGAGAAAACAAAGGATATTACAGTGGATCTGTTATAGGTTGTGTCTCTTCATTTTTCTGGATAATAGAAAGGAAGGACTCGCTGTTCAAGGTGGACGTAGCCCTCTGGGTGAACCATGTATATCTGTGTCTCTCCATGTTATGCATTTTCTGTGTTTATATTTATGCAATATTCTATGTGTTCCATTGCTCTGTAATATATAATTTTCTAACACATCTTCAATTCATGAATGATTGCTGCCAACTCAAGATCATGTCTCATGTTGTAGCTCATTTTTCACTATGCTTTTAATTGTGAAAAAAGAAACAAAAATTATATATTTCAAAAAAAATCAAATCAAAATCTATATTCGGGTGGGGCCATGTTGGAGCTTTAAAAATCTAAAATTTTAAAGTGCAGCCTATTTCATCAGGTGGAGTTAATTTTTGGGTCAGGACCCTCCGATGACTCCAACCTGACATAAAAAACAGTCTAAAGGTTATGTCTTTACGTGCCTCCATAAAGAAGTCAAAAAATGATGGGTTGACTAACAATCAATAGTTCATATTGGTTACGGGGTCGCTACCAATGGGCCTCCTCTGTCAAGGCAGGTGCCCCCATAACCCTACAACAAGCGAGCGTGACCCAGTAGGCTAGTTCACCACGTCATCACCACATCATCACCATGTCACCCCATCACATCATCATGTCATTTCTGCCATGTCATCCGTCCCATACATGTCACTTCAGCATTTAATCCCGTTTTCCCTCCCATTTTTCCGTTTTCCCCATAAACTTCATTTCAACTTCATTTTTCACATTGTCATTTTCAATTCCTAGCATTTATATCATGTTTCAGACATTTTCCCACTTAAATTCGAATTCATTAATGCCATTCATTGTTAATCAGGTATTTATTCATCATATTCAACTACTAAAATCTTGGAAAATGTATATTAAATTTATTTTGTCGGGTTCTTCGACCCACATTCCTCTCATGGACACTGAGAGGGATGTTTTTTATCCTATTTTCTCATTGAATTTAATGGAACTTCGTCAGCACATTCTAGTCAACCAAAAGGAGTCTCTTGTGTATGATGCAGTTGTAAAGTCTAGTCTTTTTGCTACTATAATTCCCCAAACTTATGTCTTCCCTGAGTTCATTTATTGGTTGGTCTCTTCCCTTTACCCTTAGAAGTGTTTTGTAATGAATGCTTTAGGTGAAAATATCTTTCAGATATCTTGTCTTTTAATCCATCAAGCATTAGTTTTTATACCTTCAAACTTTTACACCCTATTTTCAGAAGAAACCTAGTTGTTAGCATTTCAAAATTTTTCTGGAAAGTATTGTGCCGAGATGACCTTCTTTTTAATTGCTACAGGACAACAATTTCCTTTGGATCCCACTCGAATTTGTCTTGAAACGTTTTTTGAATATGTGTGACCCATTTTGCAAATAATTGCCAAGGTTTTGGGAAGGGAAGATATAATTGTCATTGGCTGAGCTATTTTGGGGATGTTCAATTTAATTCTACAACTTGAAACTATTCTTGATATACCTGCTTATTAGGAGAACCTGGCCAATTCTGAGTTGTCAGACATATCTCTTACTCGTTGTTTCAGATTCCCATCATTAGTAACTTATCTTTTCCTGTACACTCATGTTGATAATTTCATGCAATAGGGTCTAAATATAATGGATGTACATAGAAAGAGACAATTAGTAGTGAATTGGATAGATACCCTGATAAGTCATTCCAATTATGAAGGATTTACATATTTCACTTCTTCTTTTATGTCAGTTTCTTATTCCATCATAAATATCTCTCCTCCACCTTGTATTTTTCCAAAAGCCTAATATCTTCTGAAGCTTAGTAAATATGTCAAAGTGGGTGATTGGTTCCAATTTGAAGATTATGCTGAGATCAAACTATATGGAGAAGAGGTTGCCCCTTATAGACTTCCCACATTTGTACCTATGAGATTATTTCTTTAGAATTAATCAGATAAATTTTAAATGTTGATCAGGCTCACTTTGTACCAGCAAAGAAGGTGCATTTATTTAGATTTCCAAAAAATATTGGGCCTTTTATTGTGAACAATAGATAGGCCATGGAAGAAGTGGAGAAGATTCTTGGAGACATGCAGTTGCAACAGGGTGAGAAATGGTCATATGATCCTCACTATATCATTTCTAAAATAAGAGTGGAAAATTCATATGCTCCCTATATACATGAATCTCGACCAGATGTGGAAAAATTAGAAAATGGTGGTAAGAGAGGAGCATAACGAGGGATAGAGATTGAAACTCCACATCCTACATACAAGGGTCTAAAAAGAGGCAGTGAAGAAATAATTGATTTGGAGGGAGAAATAGAACAAACCTCTAAAAATCCAAGGTTGTCTGAAATAGAAAAATAGCCTGAATATTTGGTTGGAAGCTCCTCATATGCAATGGGCTTTTAGTTGCGATTGGAAAAAGTAACTTGTACACCTTCCTCCCCTGTGCCTAAAGAAACTTCTCAAAGTTATGTTCTTGTTCTAAAATAATTATATAGTCAAATTGAAGAAAGAAATAATAGGATAAAGAAAAATGTTGAATCTCAACTTGAAACACAATCTATTTCTGAATATCACAATAGACTATTATCTACCACGGATCTTGAAAGAAATCAATTGAAGCTATATTTTTCTCATCCTTCTACTCTAATTGTTTCATCATCAACAGGTTTTAAGACTGTCAACTTGACTATGGATGCAAGAGAAATTCCATTGCCTGACAAGATCAATTTGCATAGGAAAACTAGAGAATTAATTTATAGTGATTTAAGAAAAACATCCTTGGCTGCTACTAAGGCAGAAGATTTACTCGGAAAATTCATAAATCAATTAAAATTGGAAAAGGAAATTTCATAGCATTATTCACCTAGAATGAAGAATTGAAGAAGCTAATTGCAAAAATTGGTGTAAATCCGAAAGACAAAACTGTTGTACAAAAACTCTTGCAAGGGGTAGAGATTGAAATTCAGGTGTTTAGGAAAAAGTTGAAATTTCCTTCTTTGTAGCATGTCATGGCCCCAAAGGTAGCTTAGGTAGAGAAGAAAAAAATATTTTTACAAATGAACTTTTAGAAAGGAACAATGAAATAGATTCCCTTAAGGGGATGAATTCTAGTTTGTAGCAGAAGCTAGATACATGTGTGTACTATCTTGGTACAACTAGATTCTGATGATCCAACAGAGAAATTGACCAGAGTAATGATTGAATTGAAGATATCATAGGATGAGATGAAGAAAATGCAAAGAAACCTGGATGATACAAAGAAAATTCTGAAGATAACAGAAAGGGAGTTGGCCATGGCCAAAGACACTGCCTCAAAATATCAAAATTACTACCAAATTTCTTCTCATGAGATTAAAGAATTGAAAGAGAAAGTAAAGGGGAATATGTCCCTCATTCAAGCCAGGGAAATTATCTAGAATGATATTATTCATATAGTGAAGAACATTTGGGAATTTATGTCAATTGTAGCAGAGGAGAAATCTATTGTCAGAGATTTGGAGAGCATCATTGCTGCCAGTAAATAGAAGATCCAACAATGTGCACAATTTTCCAAGAAGATAATTGATTTTCTTAATTCTAATTCATCATGGGAATTAAGAGAAATGAAAATTGAGGATAGAACAAAATTGGTGTTGGAAATTAATAAAATGGTGTTGAAGAATTTATATAGAAAGACAATTGAGACAAAGTTGGGAGAAATTAAAGAATATGTTTTGAAATTCAACACCAACTTTGATAAAAGAACCAGGGCAGGATTTCCTTCATGTTGGGATCAACAGGGAAATCAGCTTCCCGGGAGACTTATGAAACTTTGCTGGTAGAATCCAAAAACAAGATTGGCACCTCTCATGAAAAAATAACAGTTCTTAAAGGAGAAACAATTGTAAATTATCTTCACAAGGATTTTCAGTTGTTATGGTTAGTTAGAATTATTTTTACTAAGAAGCCAACTTATAGTTGAATTACTAATTTCAAACTGCATCACACAAGATTTGTAAAAATTCAGAGCTCATATGTGATAGTATGGAAGAAATGCAGAGAATGGATGTATCCTATAACAACAACAATCGAAGTTGTACCCTCTACAAATAGCCCTGCACAAGAATCACAAATCACTCAATGAAGAAATTCCACCTGTTATTTCATCAGAGTTTTCCATAAATGTATGTGTAATTTTGATATAATTTCGTTTTTAATTTATCATATATAAAGACCTTCAAAGGACCGAATAGACTAAAGCAATTAGTAGTTTTGACAGTTGATAGTTTCCTAACTGTCATCATTGTAATCATCAAACAAAAAGAAATTTTGGAGAACCAGGAAGGGTTCTGAGTTTTTTTTACTTCAGAAGTAAAAATAGTTTTCTTTGTAATTTTTCTCATCTTCTTGGAGATATGTATAAATTTTTATCAAAGTGATTCCAAACAGATTTTGAATGTGATGTGTGTTATCATATCTTTGTGTAATCATTTAATGTTTTTATTTTGTGGGAAAGAATAATGAAACAATTGTTCTTTAATGATACAGTTCCACTGAATTCACAGTATTTTCAAGTTAAAGTTAAATAACCTTAATATGCGCTCCTATTTTCTCTGTTTCCATTCATCTATCTTCCATATTTCTGCTAAAGTTTAAAGTAAGATACTCTACTACAAGTAGCCTATTATTTAAAACTTTCAAACATACTTTTCACCCCTTTACTACAACTTAAATTACATTCACTATTAGAGAGGCCACTTTGAAAGGTGTTTTTATTCCAATAATTTTTCATAATTATTACCTGTAAAAATAATACTTCTAAATTTTCACAATGGGATAACAAATAAAGCTTTTTACCATTTTGAATAAATGTCTTAGGCACTGACCTCTACTCAACCAGGGGTTATCTCCTAAGGTACAACATGTCATATAAGTCTACTCGTGCTCATTCATTTTCCATGACTCATAGAACACTACATGTCCTTCCTACATAAGGACTCCACCAATTCCTCTCTTGCAAGAATCTATACATACTACAAATTCTTTGTTCGGATATCCGATCTTTAGCATAAGAGCATGTGTCAACAACTACTTGAGCCATTCAAAACTGGCCTCATACTCCTCTTTCTATTCAAACTTATTACCTTTCCTCTGCAAAGATGTAATACGATAAGAATTCTATGACAAGTTCTTGATGAACCTCCTGTAATAACCTCCCAATCCCATGAAGTATCTCACCTCATCTACATTCCTAGTAGTTTCCCACTCCATGATAGCTCTTACCTTTTCGAGATCCACTGCTATGCCCTCCTTGGAGGCAACATGTCCCAAGTAATGTACCTCATTTTGAAATAAACTACACTTGTTGAGCTCAACATACAATTGATTCTCTCTAAACAATATCAACATTGTTGCTAAATGCTAAACATGCTCTTCCTCATTTTTAGAATATACCAATGTGTCATCAATTAACAAAATAACAAACTTGTCCAAATAGGGATGCAACATAACATAAAGGTAGTTGGAGCATTAGTCAGACCGAATGGAACTACAAAAAACTCATAATGCCCATACTTGATCCAGAAAGTTGTCTTGTAAATCTCATCCTCTTTAATGCGTACCTTGTGATATCCAAATTTCATATCAGTCTTTGAGAACATTGTTGCTACCTTCAGTTGATCAAACAAGTCATCAATCCTTGGAAATTACATGTTCTTGATGGTCACTTTATTCAACTGCCTGTAGTCAATGCATAATCTGAAAGTACCATCCTGATTCTATGGAAAATCTCTCTTAAGATGTTCGTTACTACATTTCTAACACTCCAACCATCTAGTACCATCACCTCTATGTTGCTATTGTGATCCATGTCCCTGTCTAGATGCATTGAACTTCTTTGTGGTGCCACATTTTCTTTCTCTTCTACATTCCGAGTCCTTCTTTTCAGCTGCCATTTACGTTTACCTTTATCTTTCCCTTTCCATCCTTGCTAAGAATCATTCTTATGCTTCGACTTTTCATAGCAATGTTTCAATTTTCTAATAACCTCCTCAAGTGACCGAGGCTCATCATACTCAATTCGATATCTAAATTATAATGGAAAACCACTAACAAATCAATGAACTTTAGTCTTCTCATCTTTAAGATATTGTGCATACATCAACAACTCTAGGAACTTAGTCATGTACTTGCCATCTATCATTGATCCCATCTTTAGCTCTGTTGACGTTGTTGGACATGTCAACAGTAAAGTGATATCCCTTATATGAAGTCCCAATCAGACCTCACACCATTTTGTGTAGGAGTCTCATCTGGTATAAAGGCCTGGTTGTTGATTCCTTAAATATTTTCCTTGGCTCTAGCTGTCAGCACAAGAGAGTGATGTAATGGTATCTTTGAAAAGCAAGGTGAGTGTGTCTGGTGAGTGTGCAGTGAAACTATGTATGGGTTCACTTACTGCAAAAAGTGGGGGAGAAAGGTGAGCCTCTAAGTGAGAGGTAATAGTACCAACCTAGGAAGATACACACATGAACCATAAGGACCTATATAGCATCCAGCAGAATATCCACAACAGACACAACAATCATTACAATCATCAAACAAGGGAAGATCCATCTAACATCTAGCGGAATAGTCCACAACAGATGTGATAGTCATGATAACCAATAAGAAAGGAAAGATTTGTTTAGTATCCCACATAATAGTGCCCAAAGATGGGACAACAATAAAAACCATTACAACACATTTTGAACAAGATAAGCACTAAAATAACCTAAATAGTTCAACTATATTAGTACATGTGAAAGCAAACTTGAAATACAAACGTCCATAAAATAGTCTTACAAACATTCATAAGTCATGCATGAAGAAAATTCTATCCTTAAAATGCTTATGTTATTAAGCATAAGTTCCAAGACACATATTTACATTGTACATCACTAGCTCTAGTAGTGGGACATTAGAGCCACTCCTTGATCCTCAAAGAACAAGTTGGTCTCTCTAATGCCTTGCGGGAGGAGTGAAGGTCAAATGTCCTTTGCTCATAAAATGAGGGAGTATATATAACCAAGGGGTGATTCTTACCCCTTGTGACTCTTTGACTACCCTCATGATTTTTAAACTTCCTATGACTTTTCAACTTACATGATTCTTCATATTCATGTGTGTCCATTGGAATTCCACTTTACAATACATTTTATCTACAATATAAATGGCTCGCAATAGTGATGTGGCATATGAAAACTCATAACACGACTCAACATGTCACTACTGACATGGACTAGCTTGATGATGTGGTGATGTCAAGCCCTTGTTGCTGGTGAGTGTGTAGATTTGTTCTTAGATATGATTTCTCTTCTCCTCTGCATAGCTTGGTAATGTGGGGTCTTCAATGATATTCAATCTTCAAAGGTGGTTGCACACTTATGTTCCTTTGCTTTCTCTTGGTAAGTCCACTTGTTTGTTCAGCTACAAGTGAGTCTTTAGGCATGCTTCCCTCCTTCTTCTCCTTCTTCATCATCTCGCCATGAATTGATAGTTACCTATTCCTGCAATTCACTCATGACAAGCAGCATTGTCGGGTTTTGTTATATTCTTTCCATGACTAGCCCACTTAGTTAACCGGGGGGGTAGAGGGGGGGCAGAGCCCCCCCTTCGTTGCATCAATTATGCAACAGGGGGGTCACAAGGGCGGTGGTAGCCCCCCTTTGTAGGTTATAACCCTGTACATAAATTACCTGCATAAGAATTCTAAAACACAGAAAATAAACAATGTGAGAGCATAACACATAAAACACATATACACAGAGATTTCCCCTGGATCCCAAAATCGGGACTACAAGCTTGATTTTTTCATTATGTTCATTTTAATGTTACAATACATATTTATACATGTCGAAGCATACAATACCATGGACTGAAAACGATCGCGTCCAAAACCATGTGCGAAAATCATGCACAAAACCATAGGTAGGTCCGCCCAACCTACTATAGGGTCCAAAACCAAAATTTTCTGGGGCGCTACCCTGGACCCCATAGAGTGGGGTTACTTGCACCCCTCAAACCCCCTGTGACTCCCACCACTATGCAATTGGTGCAATGAAATGGGGGTTCTGCCCCCCTTCTAACCCCCCAGTTAACTACGTTGGCTAGTCATGGAAAGAATATAACACAACCCAACATTCTCCCACTTGTTGTTTTCTTTCCATAGGGGGGCCACAAGAGAGCTTAGTGATTTATCCAGCCCTGCAATGCCCATTGTTTCTCTACACCAAGAGAACTTCTTAGAGCTCATATATTTTTTCAATGCATCTGCAGTATTCTTCAAAGTGTCCACCTTTACCAGCAACACCTTTTTGTCTTCTATCATATCCCTCACAAAGTGATACTGAACATCAATGTGCTTTGTCTTTGAATGATATGCAGGGTTCTTTGCCAAGAAAATTGCACTTTGGCTATCATAGTCTATCCTTATAGCTCCTTGTACTAACCCCATATTTGAACACAATCTCTGCAACCAAACTGCTTCCTTGCTTGCATGAGTGGCTGCCATTTCTTCTGCCTCTGTAGTTGATAGTGCCACTACAGATTGTTTCTTACTCATACAACTGACTGCACCTCCAAATAAGTTAAACACATACCCACTTGTAGATCTTCTATGATCCAGATCTCCAATCCAGTATGAATCAACAAAGCCATGAATATCCAACACTCTGTCCAATCCTATTCTTCCTTGGTAGCACAAACCATAATCACTAGTGCCACACAAATACCTGAAAACCCACTTCATTGTTGTCCAGTGCTCCTTCCCCGGTTTTAACATAAACCTACTTAATACTCCCACTGCATGTGCAATGTCTGTTCTAGCACAGACCATCGCATACATCAGGCTATTGACTGCACTTGCATATGGAACACGAGACATGTCCTCTTCCTCTTCTTGTGTCTTGGGACACTGTTCAGCAGATAAATTTACACCTACATGAATAGGAACCTTCACTAGTTTACTATCCTGCATATTAAGCCTACGAAATATTATCTTAACATACTTCCTCTGTTTAACCAGAGCTTCCTCTTTGTCTAATCTCTTTTAATTTCCATGTTCAAAATGTAGTTTGCAGAACCAATATCTTTCGTGTAGAATTTGGAGGAAAATTGGGTCTTCAAATCCTAGATAATTTCTTTGTCATTTCCAACCAGCAAAATGTCATCCACATACAAGACTAGATAAATAACAGGGTCACCAATTAATTTAAAATACACATAGTCATCTGCTTTGCTTCTGGTGAAGCCAAGTCCCCGTATAAATGTATCAAATTTCTGATACCAAATCCTTGGTGACTGTTTTAACCCATATAGAGACTTCTTTAACTTACATACCAGTTCTTTCTTACCCTTCACCACAAAGCCTTCAGGTTGCTTCATGTAGATCTCCTCTTCGAGATCCCCGTGATGAAATGTTGTCTTCACATCGATCTGTTCTACCTCAAAATCAAAAGTAGCAACAACAGATAAAAGTAATGTAATAGAAGTTACCCTGGCAACAAGAGAAAAAATATCACCAAAATCAATTCCCGACACCTAGGAATAACCTTTTGCTACCAACAGAGCTTTATATTTCTCCACCTTTCCTTTTGCATTTGTCTTCTTCGTGAACACCCATTTTATGCCAATGGGTTTCCTTCCAGCCGGCAACTCCACTAGATGCCAACCTCATTTTTTTGCAGAGATTCCATTTCATCAACCATGGCCTCATTCTAGAGTTTTCCATCCTCTGAATCTACTGCTTCCTTTACAGTTTTGGGATCATCATTAGTAATAGATAAAGAAAAATTTGAAGAGAAAGCAGATGGAATATACCTTTCTACCTTCCTTCTTTCTCGAATCGATCTTCTCACACCCGGATTTTGTGGCTCTTCATCTTCTGATTCCTCCTCTGTTGTAGAGTTTGATTCTTCCTCCTTTAGGTCAAACTCTATCTTATCAAGTTCCTTTGGTTGGACTTTATGATTAATAACATCTTTCACCTCTCTGAACACCACATCTCGGTTGTACACAACCTTCCTTGTTACTGGGTTCCAAAGCTTATAACCCTTTAAACCATCCTTATAACCAATAAATATGTACTTTTCAGATTTACTATCCAACTTGGTTCATTTCTCCTTTGGAACATGTACATATGCATCACATCCAAATACCCGCAGATGTGAAAGAGAGGGTTTCTTACCAGTCCATACCTCTTGTGGAGTCTTATCCTCCAATTCTCATGAAGGTGATCTATTGACCAGGTAACATGCTGTCTCCACCGCCTCTACCCAGAATTCCTGTCCTAACCCGACACCATTGAGCATACTTCTTTCCCTTTCCATCAACGTCTTGTTCATTCTTTCTGCAACTCCATTTTTCTCAAGTGTGTATGTAGTATTATTCTACCATGCTATACCACACTTCATACAAAATTCTTCAAATTCCTTAATGCAAAGCTCTCCACAGTTATCTATCCTCAACACCTTTATCTTCTTCTCTATCTAGTTTTCCACTAGAGAAATAGTTTCTTTAGACTTTTCAAAGACTTCAGATTTCTTCTTAAGGAAATATATCCATGTATTTGTTGAGAAGTCATTTATAAATGATACATAGTACACAGGCTTACCCAGTGATGGAACCTTCATAGGTCCAAACACATCACTGTGCACAAGCTCTAATATCTGTTTCGCCCTCTTACCACTAGAGGGGAAACTCACCTGATTCTACTTCCCATATACACAATTTTCACATAAATCAATATCCAAAGAGCTCTTACTCATACCTTCTACCATACCTTTATCATGATGTATTCGAAAGACCCTTCTCTCCAATATGTCCAAGCCTTTAATGCCACAGCATGGTCTTCTCTCCAGAGACCACTAGATTTTCTACTCCACTTTTAGGAACCACAGAACTATTGCACCCATCAACAACAATGCTACTTTGTAGCTTGTGGAGAGTTCCAATCCGAACTCCCCACATCAATACCAGTGCTTCCCAAACCATCTTGCAGGTATCCTTCTCAAACACTGTTTTTACACCTCCATCATCTAGCCTGCTTACAGAAATCAGATTTCTAGCCAATGGGGGAGTATGTAAAACACCCGGAAGTGTTCTAACCCTTCCACCTTGCAACTTCAACTTTACTTTTTCATGACCAATGATTCTAGCCTTCCTATCACCCCCTAAGAAGACATCACCACCATCGTATTTCTCATACTCACATAACCACTCTCTATGGGGAGTGAAGTGAAAGGATGCACCTAAGTCAATCAACCATGCCTCATGATCTACATGTGTACTTGAAGATGCCAAGTATGCATCCCCACCTTCATCTGAGGTGGTTTTCACCTCTGTAGAAGGAGCCTCATCAGATCCCTTTCCTTTGTCAAGAGCTTTATATTTACAGTCCCTTTTGTAGTGCCCTTCCTTTCTGCATTTCCAGCACACCACCTTTACAGGTTTTCCTGGAGATTTATATCTCACTCTAGATTTAGATCTCCCACTCAATGACTTATTTTTGTTTCTGTTCTAGAACTGTCCTCGTATAGAAAAGGCATCACCATTCTGGCTCTCCATATTTTTCCGTCTCATCTCCTCCGTCAGCAAGGATGAGACTATTTCAGCAAACTGCAAGGAAGTTTCATTGCTACCTATTTCAATAACCAGACTATCCCATGAATCTGGTAGAGAACACAACAAATTAATGCACTTATATTCATTTGAAATTTTGATATCAACAGACGATAACTGACTTACCACAGTATTAAATTCATTCAGATGCTCTATCACTGAGTCTCCATCTTTCATCCTTAGGTTATACAGCTTTTTTCGTAGGAACAGTTTATTCACCAGAGGCTTAGATTGGTACAAAGTCCCTAACTTGTCCCATAAAGCCTTCACTGTAGCCTCCCCTGATAAATAGCAAAGCTGAATCTGAGACACACAAACGTATTGTGCTCTTTGCCTTCCGATCCAACTTCTTCCATTCTTCAGCAGACACTCCTGTTGGTTTAGTACCCGGATCTATCGTGATCCACTGATCTTTATCCACCAACAGATCCTCCATCTCGATTTTCCACAACTCAAAACTCTGACCATTAAATTTCTTGATCTCTATCTTTCCACTGCTCGCCATCTTCTTTCACCACCAAAATCGATCCCGCAGATCCCCCACTAAACAGGGTCTACCATAGGCCCGAGCGAAACCTCTCAGCAACAAAGGTGTCCCCTTGAAGCCAAAATAGATCTAATACCAAATGTAGGTTATAACCCCATACATAAATTACCTGCATACAAATTCTAAAACACAGAAAATAAATAATGCGAGATCATAATACATAAAACACATATACACATAGATTTTCCCCTGGATCCCAAAACCGGGACTACCAACTTGATTTTTTCATTATGTTCCTTCCAATGTTACAATACATATTTATACATGCCAGAGCATCCAATACCATGGACCGAAAACCATCGCGTCCAAAACCATGTGTGAAAATCATGCACAAAGCAATAGGTAGGTCCGCCCAACCTAATATAGGGTCCAAAACCAAAATTTTCCTGGGCGCTGCCCTGGACTCCATAGAGTGGGGTTACCTGCACCCCTCAAACCCCCTGTGAATCCCCCCGCTACACAATCGGTGCAACGAATGGGGGGCCCTGCCCCCCTTCTAACCCATTAATTAACTATGTGGGCTAGTCATGGAAAAAATATAACACAACTGAAAAACCTTGTCTGGGGGGTTTGAGAGGGCGTGGGTAGTCCCCCTCTACGGGTTCGGGGGCAGCACCCTAGGAAAAAGAAAATTGGACCCTATATTAAGTTGGGTGGACCTACCTATGGTTTTGTGGATGGTTTTGCACACATGATTTTGGACGTGATGGTTTTCGGTCCATGGTATTGGATGCTTCGGCATGTATAAATATATATTGTAACATTGAAAGGAATATAATGAAAAATCAAGCTAGTAGTCACGGTTTTGGGATCCAGGGGAAAATCTTTGTGTATATGTGTTTTATGTGTTATGCTCTCACACTGTTTATTTTAGGTGTTTTAGAATTCGTATGTAAGTAATTTATGTATGGGGTTAAAAGATACATTTGGTATCAGAGCTATTTTGGCTTCAAGGGGATGCCTTTGTTGCTGAAGGGTTTCTCTCGGGCCTGTGGTAGACCCTGTTCAGTGGGAGATATGCAAGATCGATTCTGGTGGTGAAAGAAGATGGCGAGCAGTGGAAAGATAGAGATTGAGAAATTTAATGGTCAGAGTCTTGAGTTCTGGAAACTCAAGATGGAGGATCTATTGGTGGATAAAGATCAGTGGATCGTGGTAGATCCGAGTACTAAACCAACGAGAGTGTCTGATGAAGAATGGAAGAAGTTGGATCAAAAGGCAAAGATCACAATACGATTTTTCGTCTCAGATTCAGTATTGTTGAATGTACCAGGGGAAGCTACGACTAAGGATTTGTGGGACAAGTTAGGGACTTTGTACCAATCCAAGTCTCTGGTGAATAAACTATTCCTACGGAAAACGTTGTATAACCTGAGGATGAAATATGGAGACTCAGTGATAGAGTATCTAAATGCATTTAATACTGTGATAAGTTAGTTATTATCTGTTGATACTAAAATTTTAGATGAAGATAAGTGAATCAGTTTGTTATGTTCTCTACTAGATTCCTGGGATAGTCTGGTTATTGCAATAGGTAGCAATGCAAATGCCTTGAAGTTTGATGAAATAGTCTCATCCTTGCTGACGGAGGAGATGAGACGGAAAAATATGGAGAGCCAAATGTTGGGTTGTGTTATATTCTTTTTACGACTAGCCCATGTAGTTAACCAAGGGGTTAGAAGGGGGGGCGAAGTCCCCACTTCGTTGCGTGGATTGCGTAGCGGGGGAACTCATAGGGGGTTTGAGGGGCGCAGGTGCGAAAATTTTTGGACCTTATGTTAGGTTGGGCAGACCTACCTATGGTTTTTTGCATGATTTTTCCCACACAGTATTGGACTTGATGGTTTTCGGTCCATGGTTTTCGACGCGATGGTTTTCAGTCCATGGTATTAGATGCTTCGGCATGTATAAATTTGTATTGTAACATTGAGAGGAACATAATGAAAAATCAAGCTGGTAGTGCCGGTTTTGGGATCCAAGGGAAATCTCTTTATATATGTGTTTTATGTGTTACGCTCTCGCATTGTTTATTTTTTGTGTTTTAGAATTCGTATGCAGGTAATTTCTATATGGGGTTAAAACCTACATTTGGTATCAGAGTTGTTTTGGCTTCAAGGGGACACCTTTGTTGCTGAGGGGTTTCGCTCAGGCCTGTGGTAGACCTTGTTCAATGGGAGATCTGTGGGATCATTTCTGGTGGTGAAAGAATATGGTGAGCAATGGAAGCATAGAGATCGATAAATTTAATGGTCAGATTTTTGAGTTAAGGAAACTCAAGATGGAGGATCTGTTCGTGGATAAAGATCAATGGATCACAGTAGATCCAGGTACTCAACCAATGGGAGTGTCCGATGAAGAATGGAAGAAGTTGGATCAGAAGGAAAAGAGCACAATACGATTGTGTGTCTCATATAAAGTATTGTTGAATGTATCAGGGGAAGCTACGGTGAAGGCTTTGTGGGACAAGTTAGGGACTTTGTACAAATCTAAGTCTCTGGTGAATAAATTGTTCCTACGGAAAAAGTTGTATAACTTGAGGATGAAAGATGGAGACTCAGTGATAGAGCATATAAACACATTTAATACTATGGTAAGTCAGTTATTATCTACTGATATTAAAATTTCAAACGAAGATAAGTGCATCAGTTTGTTTTGTTCTCTACCAGATTCGTGGGATTGTCTGGTTATTGCAATAGGTAGCAATGCAACTGCCATTCAGTTTGATGAAATAGTCTCATCCTTGCTAATGGAGGAGATGACATGGAAAAATATGGAGAGCTAGGATGGTGATGCCTTGTCTGTACGAGGAAGGTCCCAGAACAGAAGCAAAAATAAGTCATCGAGTGGGAGATATAAATCTAGACGGAGATCTAAATCTTTAGGAAAACCTGTAAAGGTGGTGTGTTGGAAATGCGGAAAGGAAGGGCACTACAAAAGGGATTGTAAATATAAAGCTCCTAACAAAGGAAAGGGATCTGATGATGCTCATTCCGTAGAGGTGAAAATCACCTCAGATGAAGGTGGGGATGTGTACTTGGCTTCTTCAAGTACACATGTAGATCATGAGGCATGGTTGATTGACTCAGGTGAATCCTTTCACATCACTCCCCCATAGAGAGTTTTTCTGTGAGTATGGGAAATATGATGGTGGTGATGTCTTCTTGGCAGATGATAGGAAGGCTAGAATCATTGGTCGCGGAAAAGTAAAGTTGAAGTTGCAAGGTGGAAGGGTTAGAACACTTCTGGGTGTTCTACATATTCCTACATTGCCCAGAAATCTGATTTCTGTAAGCAAGCTGGATGATGCAAGCTTAAAAACAGTGTTTGAGAAGGATCACTACAAGATGGTTTGGGGGGCACTGGTATTGATGCGGGTAGTTAGGATTGGAACTCTGTACAAGCTACAATGTAGCACTGTTGCTGATGGGTGCAATAGTTCTATTGTTCCTGAAAGTGGAGTAGAAAATCTAGTGGTATCTAGAGAGAAGACCATGTTCTGTCATCAAAGGCTTGGACATATTGGAGAGGAGGGCCTTTGAATACTTCATGGTAAAGGTATGGTAGAAGGTATGAGTAATAGCTCTCTAGATTTTGATTTATGTGAAAATTGTGTATATGGGAAGCAGAATCGAGTGAGTTTCCCCTATGGTGGTAAGAGGGCGAAACAAATATTAGAGTTTGTACATAGTGATGTGTTTGGACCTATGAAGGTTCCATCACTGGGTAAGTCTATGTACTATGTATCATTTATAGATGACTTCTCAAGGAATACATGGATATAATTCCTTAAGAATAAATTTGAAGTCTTTGACAAGTTTGAACAATTTAAGGCTCTGGTGGAAACCCAGACAGAAAAGAAGATAAAGGTGCTGAGAACAGATAACGGTGGAGAGTTTTGCAGTAAGGAATTTGAAGAATTCTGTAAGAAGTGTGGTATAGCATGTCATAAGACTACTCCATACACACCTCAGCAAAATGGAGTTTCAGAAAGAATGAACAAGACGTTGAAATGGCAAGAAGCATGCTCAATGGTGTCAGGTTAGGACAGGAATTCTGGGTAGAGGCGGTGGAGACGGCATGTTACCTAGTGAATAGATCACCTTCATCAGCTTTGGAGGATAAGACTCCACAAGAGGTATGGACTGGCAAGAAACCCTCTCTTTTAAATCTGAGGGTATTTGGATGTGATGCATATGTACATGTTCCAAAGGAGAAACGAACCAAGTTGGATAGTAAATCTGAAAAGTGCATCTTTATTGGGTATAAGGATGGTTTAAAGGGTTATAAGCTTTGGAACCCAATAACAAGGAAGGTTATGTACAATTGAGATGTGGTGTTCAGAGAGGTGAAAGATGTTATTAAACATGAACTCCAACCAAAGTAACCTGAGAAGATAGAGTTTGAGCTTAAGGAGGAAGAATCAGAATCTACAACAGAGGAGGAATCAGAAGATGAAGAGTCACAAACTCCGGGTGTGAGAAGATCAATTCAAGAAAGAAGGCAGCCAGAAAGGTATAGTTCATCTGCTTTCTGTTCAAATTTTGTGTTATCTATTACTGATTATGATCCCAGAACTGTGAAGGAAGCAGTAGATTCAGAGGATGGAAAACTCTAGAAAGAGGCCATGGTCGATGAAATGGCATCTTTGCACAAAAATGAGGCTTGGGATCTGGTGGAGTTTGCGACTAGAAGGAAACCCATTGGCAGCAAATGGTTGTTCAAGAAGAAGACAAATGCAGAAGGAAAGGTGGAGAAATACAAAGCTAGGTTGATAGCAAAAGGTTATTCCTAGGTGCTAGGAATTGATTTTGGTGATATTTTTTTCTCCTATTGCCAAGGTAACTTCTATTATATTACTTTTATCTGTTGCTACTACTTTTGATTTTTGGGTAGAATAGATGGATGTGAAGGCAACATTTCTCCACGGGGATCTGGAAGAGGAGATCTACATGAAGCAACCTAAAGGTTTTGTGGTGAAGGGTAAGAAAGAACTGGTATGCAAGTTAAACAAGTCTCTGTATGGGTTAAAACAATCACCAAGGATGTGGTATCAGAAATTTGATACATTTATACAGGGACTTGACTTCACCAGAAGCAAAGCAGATCACTATGTGTATTTTAAATTAAATTGGTGACCATGTTATTTATCTAGTCTTGTATGTGGATGATATGTTGTTGGTTGGAAATGACAAAGAAATTATCTAGGATTTGAAGACCCAATTGTCCTCCAAATTCAACATGAAAGATCTTGGTTCTGCAAACTATATTTTTGGCATGGAAATTAAAAGAGACCGGGAAAAGAGGAAGCTCTGGTTAAACCAGAGGAAGTATGTCGAGACAATACTGCAGATGTTTAATATGCAGGATAGTAAACTGGTGAAGGTTAATATTCCTGTAGGTGTAAAGTTATCTGTTGAACAATGTCCCAAGACACAAGAAGAGGAAGAGGACATGTCCCATGTTCCATATGCAAGTGCAGTCGGTAGCCTGATGTATTCGATGGTCTGTACTAGACCAGACATTGCACATGTAGTGGGAGTATTGAGTAGGTTTATGTCAAAACCAGGGAAAGAGCACTGGACAACAGTGAAGCGGGTTTTCAGGTATTTGTGTGGCACTAATGATTATGATTTTTGCTACCAAGGAAGACCAGGTTTGGACAGAGTGTTGGATATTCGTGGCTTTGTTGATGCAGACTGGGCTGGAGATCTAGATCAAAGAAGATCTACAAGTGGGTATGTGTTTAACCCATTTGGAGGTGTAGTCAGTTGGATGAGTAAGAAACAATATGTAGTGGCACTATCAACTATAGAGGTAGAATACATGGCAGCCACTCATGCAAGCAAGGAAGCAGTTTGGTTGCAAATATTGTGTTCAAGTATGGGCTTAGTACAGGGAGCTATAATGATAGACTGTGACAGCCAAAGTGCAATTTTCTTGGAAAATAACCCTGCATATCATTTAAAGACAAAGCACATTGATGTTTAGTATCACTTTGTGAGGGATATGATAGAATACAAAAAAGGTGTTGTTGGTAAAGGTGGACACTTTGAAGAATACTGCAGATGCATTGACAAAATATGTGAGCTCTAAGTGTAGGAATTTACAGGGTAAGTTCCTCAGAAAGAATACCAAAAGGACACCGCTCACAACCAGATCTCAAATCAATACACCAGTATTTTTGACGTGGTTAAAACCCTCAGAGTGCAAGGAGGGAAACAGTCCACGGCCTGTCCCAATGTGGGTACTACAGGAAATTTATTAATCAAAGAATGAAAATTTACATAAGCTTCTCTCATGCACGGATTACCCGAACAATGACCCTCCATGCGCTTTAAATAGAACTCATGGACCAATCGGGTGTCAAGCCACGGATCAAGTGTCGATAATACCGAGGTGAGAGTGAACCGTCGGATCACTACATATCGTGACCGTCGGATTGTAAGTTACAATATGTACAACGGTAAAGAAACACACTTTACCTAACTCTATACCTAACTCTAAACTAGACCAAGTTGAACTTAACTATATCCTATGTGTCGGAATATCCTAACATCCCCCCTTAAGAACAACTTGGGATAGGATTGAAGGATTTACAAATATGACACAATAGGAGAAGGAAGGAGGCACTAGAGCCTATCCCCCCTTAGTGACAACTTCCTGAACTCCAAGCATATATCGAAGTTTAGTGAACTTCGCCTCTGTGAGAGCCTTTGTGAAGATGTCTGCAACCTGATCATCTGTTGGACAATATTGCACTTCAAGAACATGGTCATGAATGAGCTTTCTGATGAAGTGCATGTGTAGTTCGATGTGTTTGCTGCGCTGATGCTGAACTGGATCTTTGCATAGCTGAATGGCACTTTGATTATCACACCAAAGTGTGGTTGGATGCTGCTGCTCAAAGCCAAACTCTGATAGGATCTGACGAAGCCACAAGGCTTCCTTACTAGCTTCCACGGCACCACGATACTCTGCTTCTGCTGACGAAAGAGAAATGGCAGCCTGTTTCTTACAAGCCCATGTAATAGGTCCTGAACCAAGAGTGAAGACATAACCGGCAGTAGACTTCCGATCATCAGGGTCACCAGCCCAATCAGAATCAGTGAAACCA
The DNA here is from genome assembly GCA_031772625.1 of Pinus tabuliformis. Classification (NCBI taxonomy): domain Eukaryota; kingdom Viridiplantae; phylum Streptophyta; class Pinopsida; order Pinales; family Pinaceae; genus Pinus; species Pinus tabuliformis. The sequence continues at coordinate 1,199,797,648 of CM062809.1, read as the reverse complement.
ACTAACAGAGGAGCTGCTTTGGCACTGTAATGAATCCCAAACTGTACTGTACCTCGAACATAACGAAGTATTCTTTTGGCTGCTTTCCAATGACTTTACAGGGTAAGTTCCTCAGAAAGAATACCAAAAGGACACCGCTCACAACCAGATCTCAAATCAATACACCAGTATTTTTGACGTGGTTAAAACCCTCAGAGTGCAAGGAGGGAAACAGTCCACGGCCTGTCCCAACGTGGGTACTACAGGCAATTTATTAATCAAAGAATGAAAATTTACATAAGCTTCTCTCATGCACGGATTACCCGAACAATGACCCTCCATGCGCTTTAAATAGAACTCATGGACCAATCGGGTGTCAAGCCACGGATCAAGTGTCGATAATACCGAGGTGAGAGTGAACCGTCGGATCACTACATATCGTGACCGTCGGATTGTAAGTTACAATATGTACAACGGTAAAGAAACACACTTTACCTAACTCTATACCTAACTCTAAACTAGACCAAGTTGAACTTAACTATATCCTATGTGTCGGAATATCCTAACACTAAGAAGTTCTCTTGGTGCAGAGAAACAATGGGCATTGCAGGGCTGGATAAATTACTAAGCTCTCTACTGGCCCCCTATGGAAAGAAAACAACAAGTGGGAGAATGTTGGGTTGTGCTATATTCTTTCCACGACTAGCCCATGTAGTTAACTGGAGGGTTAGAAGGGGGGCAAAGCCCCCCCTTCGTTGCGTTGATTGTGGAGTGGGGGGAGTCATAGGGGGTTTGAGGGGTACAGGTAAACCCACTCTATCGATTCCAGGGCAACGCCCCAGAAAATTTTGGTTTTGGACCCTATGTTAGGTTGGGCAAACCTACCTTTGGTTTTGTGCATGATTTTTTGCACATGGTTTTGGACGTGATGGTTTTTGGTCCATGGTTTTGGACACAATGATTTTTAGTCCATGGTATTGGATGCTTCGGCATGTATAAATATGTATGGTAACATTGAAAAGAACATAATGAAAAATCAAGCTAGTAGTCCCGGTTTTGGGATCCAGGGGAAAATCTCTGTTTATATGTGTTTTATGTGTTATGCTCTCATATTGTTTATTTACTGCGTTTTAGAATTCGTATGCAGGTAATTTTTGCATGGGGTTAAAACCTACACCAGAATGGTGATGCCTTGTCTATATGAGGATGGTCCCAGAACATAAACAAAAATAAATCATCGATTGGGAGATCTAAATCTAGAGGGAAATCTAAATCTCTAGGAAAACCTGTAAAGGTGGTTTGCTGGAAATGCAGAAAGGAAGGGCACTACAAAAGGGACTGTAAATCTAAAGCTCCTAAAAAAGGAAAGGGATCTGATGATGCTCCTTCTATAGAGGTGAAAACCACCTCAGATGAAGGTGGGGATGTGTACATGGCTTCTTCAGGTACACATGTAGATCATGAGGCATGGTTGATTGACTCAGGTGCATCCTTTCACTTCACTCCCCATAGAGAGTGGTTCTATGAGTATGAGAAATACGACTGTGGTGATGTCTTCTTAGGGGATGATAGGAAGGCTATAATTGTTGGTTGCAGAAAATTAAAATTGAATTTGCAAGGTGGAAGGGTTAGAACACTTCCAGATGTTCTGCATATTCCTGCATTGGCTAGAAATTTGATTTCTATAAGAAACTTGGATGATGCATGTGTAAAGACAGTGTTGGAGAAGGATAACTGCAAGATGGTTTGGGGAGCACTGGTATTGATGTGGGGAGTTTAGATTGGAACTCTGTACAAGCTACAAGGTAGAATTATTTTTGATGGGTGTAACAGTTCTGTGGTTCTTGAGAGTGAAGCAGAAAATCTAGTGGTATTTGGAGAGAAGACCATGTTGTGGCATCAAAGGCTTGGACATATTGGAGAGAAGGGCCTTTGAATACTTCATGGTAAAGGTATGGTAGAAGGTATGAGTAATAGCTCTCTGGATATTTATTTATGTGAAAATTGTGTATATGGGAAGCAGAAACGGGTGAGTTTCCCCTCTGGTGGTAAGAGGGCAAAACAGATATTAGAGCTTGTGCACAGTGATGTGTTTGGACCTATGAAGGTTCCATCACTAGGTAAGTTTTTGTACTATGTATCATTTATAGATGACTTCTCAAGGAATACATGGATATATTTCCTTAAGAATAAATCTAAAGTCTTTGACAGGTTTAAGGAATTTAAGGCTCTGGTGGAAAACTAGACAGAGAAGAAGAAGAGTTGTTGAGGTCAAATAACAGTGGAGAGTTTTGCAGCAATAAATTTGAAGAATTCTATAAGAAGCATGGTATAGCACGGTAGAATACTACTCCATACACACAAGAGAAAAATAGAGTTGCAGAAAGAATGAACAAGACGTTGATGGAAAGAGCAAGAAGCATGCTCAGTGGTGCCAGGTTAGGATAGGAATTCTGGGCAGAGGCGGTGGAGACATCATGTTACCTAGTCAATAGATCACCTTCATGAGCGTTGGAGAATAAGACTCCACAAGAGGTATGGATTGGTAAGAAACCCTCTCTTTCACATCTGAGGGTATTTGGATGTGTTTTTATATGTACATGTTCCAAAGGAGAAAAGAACCAAGTTGGATAATAAATATGAAAAGTGCATCTTTATTGGGTATAAGGATGGTTTAAAGGGTTATAAGCTTTGGAACCGAGTAACAAGGAAGGTTACGTACAACCGAGATGTGGTGTTCAAAGAGGTGAAAGATGTTATTAAACATGAAGTCCAACCAAAGGAACCTAAGAAGATAGAGTTTGAGCTTAAGGAGGAAGAATCAGACTCTATAATAGAGGAGGAATCAAAAGATGAAGAGACACAAACTCCAGGTGTGAGAAGATCAGTTCAAGAAAGAAGGAAGAAAGAAAGGTATAGTCCATCTACTTTCTATTCAAATTTTGCTTTATCTATTACTGATGATGATGCCAAAACTGTGAAGGAAGCAGTAGATTCAGAGGATGGAAAACTTTGGAAAGAGGCCATGGTTGATGAAATGGCATCTTTGCACAAAAATGAGCCATGGGATCTGGTGGGGTTGCCGACCGGAAGGAAACCCATTGGTAGCAAATGGGTTTTCAAGAAGAAGACAAATGCAGAAAGAAAGGTGGAGAAATACAAAGATCGGATGGTAGCAAAAGGTTATTCCTAGGTGTTGGGAATTGATTTTGGTGATATTTTTTCTACTATTGCCAAGGTAGCTTCTATTAGATTACATTTATCTGTAGTTGTTGCTTTTGATTTTGAGGTAGAACAGATGGATGTGAAGACAACAATTCTTCATGGGGATCTGGAAGAGGAGATTTACATGAAGCAACCTGAAGGAGTTGTGGTGAATGGTAAGAAAGAACTGGTATGCAAGTTAAAGAAGTCTCTATATGGGTTAAAACAGTGACCAAGGATCTGGTATCAGAAATTTGATACATTTATACGGGGACTTGGCTTAACCAGAAGCAAAATAGATCACTGTGTGTATTTTAAATTAATTGGTGAACATGTTATTTATCTGGTCTTATATGTGGATGATATGTTGCTGGTTGGAAATGACAAAGAAATTATCCAGGATTTGAAGACCCAATTGTCCTCCAAATTTGGCATGAAATATCTTGGTGCTACAAACTATATTTTGGGCATGGAAATTAAAAGAGATCGAGCAAAGAGGAAGCTTTGGTTAAACCAGAGGAAGTATGTTGAGACAATATTGCAGAGTTTAATATGTAGGATAGTAAACCGGTGAAGGTTCCTATTCCTGCAGGTGTAAAGTTATCTGCCGAATAGTGTCCCAAGACACAAGAAGAGGAAGAGGACATGTCTCATGTTCCATATGAAAGTGAAGTCAGTAGTCTGATGTATGCAATGGTTTGTACTAGACCATACATTGCACATGAGTGGGAGTATTGAGCAGGTTTATGTCAAAACCAGGGAAGGAGCACTGGACAACAATGAGTTTTCAGGTATTTGTGTGGCACTAGTGATTATGGTTTGTGCTACCAAGGAAGACTAGGACTAGACAGAGTGTTGGATATTCGTGGCGTTGTTGATGCAGACTGGGCTGGAGATTTATATCAGAGAAGATCTACAAGTGGGTATGTGTTTAACCTATTTGGAGGTGCAGTCAGTTGGATGAGTAAGAAACAATATGTAGTGGAACTATCAACTACAGAGGCAGAATACATGACAGCCACTCATGCAAACAAGGAAGTAGTTTGGTTGTAGAGATTGTGTTCAAGTATGGGGTTAGTACAAGGAGCTATAAGGATAGACTGTGGTAGCCAAAGTGCAATTTTCTTGGTAAAGAACCCTACTTACCATTCAAAGACAAAGCACATCGATGTTCAGTATCACTTTGTGAGGGATATGATAGAAGACAAAAAGGTGTTGCTCGTAAAGGTGGACACTTTGGAGATTACTACAGATGCATTGACAAAATCTGTGAGCTCTGATAAGTTCTCTTGGTGTAGAGAAATAATGGGCATTGCAGGGCTGGATAAATGACTAAGCTCTCTTGTGGCCCCATGTGGAAAGAAAACAACAAGTGGGAGAATGTTGGGTTGTGTTATATTCTTTGGACCCTATATTAGGTTTGGCAGACCTACCTATGGTTTTGTGCATGGTTTTTCACACATGGTTTTGGACGTGATGGTTTTCAGTCCATGGTTTTGGAAGAGATGGTGTTCGGTCCATGGTATTAGATGCTTTGGCACGTATAAATATGTATTGTAACATTGAAAGGAATATAATGAAAAATCAAGCTGGTAGTCCCGGTTTTGGGATCCAGGGGAAAATCTCTGTGTCTGTGTTTTTTATGTGTTATGCTCTCGCATTGTTTATTTTTTGTGTTTTAGAATTCATATGCAGGTAATTTTTGTACAGGTTTGAAACCTACAGACATCAATCCAGAAACTCCCTAGTTTAGGATGATGCATTATTATCCATGAATTGAGCTTGGGACAAGTGACAGGCTGGGAGAGAGGGCTTAGTAACTACGCATTGCACAGTTCCAGGTGACAGGGAGTGAGCTTAATCACTAAGATTGCATAGAGAACAACTCAGGCTTGATTGAGCAAAATTTTAGCACAATCCCCACTGGGGAAAGAAATCACGTTGTGGTCATTGGGAGTCAGGTATGTGCAGTTCAATATAGCAATGGCTGATGTGGGATGACACCCTGAGAGGTTAGTTCTATGCATTTTTCAGAGTCAAAGGGGGCAGCACAACAGAGAGGCCTAGAGGACAAATATGTGCAGTTATTGAGGTCAGTGAGCTCCAATTGAGGGAAGGACACTAGAGGACACATCTACGCAGTTCTTGAGGGCAATGGAGGATGAGTTCTATGTGCATTGCGGGTTCCATCAGGCAATGGAAAAGCTTAAGGAGAGAATGTGCAAAATGTGTAGTTCAGGCAGATTGGGAGGAACAATTGTGCAATTATGGATCTCAAGGAAGGCTATTAGGCTATGGAATTAGGCAATACAACTTCCCTAAAGCATAGTGACTATGCACTACACAGTTCCAGGTAGTCACATCAATGAGGGCTACAACTGTGTAGTGCACAACTCAATCGGGTCCCAGTGAAGCTATGTTGCCCGGTCGGGTATATTTTCTGAAAATGGCTAAGTGCAAGGGGAAGATAGATTCATGATGGACCTGAAATTGTGATCACACACTTAGCATATCTTGATGACACGAAAACATAGACCACTAGAGCAACAAACAAAGCATTACCCTCTGTTTGATTGTCTCATGACAAGAAGTGACGCTTGTGTGATAGTGATCAAAACTTTGTGTATGAGTGCGACAGATGCTTATATGGCTAGGAAAACGCATATACACAAAAAGAAACCTTCAAAACGACCATAAAGGTTTTCAAACATGACATAATAGAAAAACATGCCAAAAGAAAACAATTAATCCAGCAAGTGAAAGGATTCAAAGAACTTGGAGAAAGCTAGGGAAATGAGCTTAAGTGTTTGCAACAATCAAGGGAAAGACTAAGGAAGGCTCTGAAATTTGAGTGCAATCCAAAATTGCAAAGCATGTTGCAGTAGATACAAAACTTGGCAACACACTCGTTGAATTCCATCTTCTCTGTCTTGGTTAGTTTCTTTTGTCTAGGGCCTTGGTCCTTCAGGGATTATTGATTCATCATGTAGATTACTTTGGCTTCCTCACTTGCCCCATGGGTATACATGTTCCCCTCTATACCTTCTCAGTTGAACACAACATAGTATTCAATATAATCAAAATGTTTCAAGTTGGGAAGGGTAGTTTAGCTTGCAAGCTTAATATTTTCAAAGTATATTTTTCCATCTCTGGTGTTGCTCCACTGCCAGGAGGCCTTGACAGTACCTAATGGAGTCACGCAAGAAAACAAACATTAATCCACTGCCAGTGAGTGTGGACAATACCCCTGCGAAGTTTCTTGCTTCACCTCTCTATGCAGGAAGCCTTTCTCTTCTTTTGTCTTTATTTATTTAAAGATAATTGTTCATTGGCACTTATTTATTTTGGGGGGAAAGAGGGATCCCAACTTATTGAGAGAAGGATAGGTTGTTCCTCTAGAGAAGCATATAAATACCTTAGGAGTATAGTTTTCCCCTTCTCCACTTATATTAGCTAGATAGGCTTGAAAACACCAACGTAGAAAATTGAGTATAGGCATGACGTTTCCAGACTATACATGGGTTCATGGTTGTACGAAAGCTCTCCTTACGAATGGAACATATTTTCCATCCGAACTTCATCAGCCAAAAGATGCAAACAAAATAAGGAAGATGGACAGAGGGCTAACCAAATGTTGTAGTGTCACAAGATTCTTTAGACTTTAGCCACACACATGCACAGAAGCCGCAATGAAGTCAGGCACAACACTTATTCACATATAAAACAACACAAAACTGAAGAAAAGACATAAACAACAAACAACAAAATACTATGTACATAGTGCGGGGCATAGCCCCAGATCTTCATTGAAAATATTTCTTTAAATCTTTTCCATTTATAGGGAGAGAATCAATCTTCTCGTCAAGTGATTGAAGATGATAAGTGTGTTGGCCAAGCTTCTCATGCACAGTGTATGGACCAATACATAGGGACTAAAACTTAGTTTGTTTTCCTTTGTCCTCGTGGGCTTTATCCCATTTCAAGGCTAAGTCACACACACTAAACCTATTCTTCTGGACATAATTTCTATCAAACCATCTCTTTATATGACTCTAGTGAAGTGAAAATATTTCTTTTTATTTGAACCTTTCTTCCTGTAGATTGTGAAAAGTGTCTATCCTATGCTGAAATAAAAGACATCGCTTGCCTTGGGATTTTTGGGACAATTGGAGAGTGGGAAATCAGATGCTCAGTGAGAGGATGGCTTCTTTTTCATACACCAAGAATTAAGGGGAGGTGTTCAAAGAAGTTTTACGCATGACTTGGTCAACCCATAAGGCATTCACTAAAGCAGAGTGTTATTTTCGCTGCTCAGAGAATATGGTATTTTTGATGAGACGAATGAGGTTCTTGTTTGTGGATTCGGCAAGACCATTCTCTTGTAGATAGTAATTAGCTTAATGTTTCAATATAATACCATTTTCCAATGAAAAATCATAAATTCTTAATGATGAAAATTATGTTTAATTTTCAAAAGCAAGTGACGTAGGAACGTCAAACTTGGAGATGATGTTCTATTGCAAAATGCTAATGACTTCTTGATCGTTCACCTGTTTCAGAGGAACTACCTCTATTCACCACGTGAAATAGTCTATAGAAGTTATAATATAGTGGTTCTTCTTTGATGAGTGTGAGAAAATTTCCCCAATGATATCCAAGCCCCACTATTGAAAAGTTTCTTCCACTGCAACAGGATGCAATAGGGCTACTAACTTCTGATTTTGTCTGGTACACCTTTGAAAGACCAGACACTTGCAGGCATAGGCATGAGCATCCTTGAATAATGTATGCCTATAGAATTCGTCCCACATGACCTTATGTGTTGTAGTGTTTCCTGCAAAGTGTCCCCCAGCTAGCCCTTCATGTAGATCACATAACACATTTAATGAATCATGTGCCTCCAAAAACCTGAGCAATACTCCATTGTGGTGCTTCCTGAATAGCACCCCATGCACCAACACATATGACAATGCTTTAAGTCAGAGTGCCCTCTTCTGCCACATAGAGAAGTGAAATGGCATGGTTCCATGATCAAAATATTGGCTCACATCAGTGTACCAAGAGTTTATATCACAAGTGGGGCAGGCTTGCTCAACATTGTACATCTCGATCTCTTGCTCCCATCCTGTGATCTCTTCTTCTTACTCTTTTGCATTAACTACTTCTACTGCTAACTTGCAAAGACCATGACCCTTGATTGTATGAACTAGCTTGATGTCAAGATCGTATTCCTATAATCCAGTCATCTAATTCGTCCTCCTTCACCGAGCTCTTGCTGAACAAGTAGTTATCTAAATTTTGGGTGTGGAACAAAGATAATACAATGTTTTTTTAACAGATTGGGTCTGAAGTGATTTACCATGTTGTACACTGCATAAGCATGTTTTTCCATGGAAGGGTAGTTGAGCTATGGTCCTTGTAGGCTTGCAATCATGAAGGATATAGGTCGTTCATTGTTCAACTCATCCTTCTAAGTAAGCACAATATTAAGAGAGGTGTCGAAAGTAAAATTGTAGAACAAGAAGTCTTTATCAAAGTATAGGTTGTGTAACGCAGGTTATTTTTCTATAGCTTTCTTGATATGGGAAAACACATCCTTTTCCCTCTTATCCCATTTATATATTGCATCCTTCTTGATCATCTCTTGTATTGGTTTAATAATCTGGGCATAGTCAGAAATGAACTTACGGAGGAAGTTGATCTTCCCCAAGAAAGACTACATTGTTTTCTTGTTCACTAGGTGGGGAATCTGTGTGATGGTGCTGACCCTGTTTGCGTAAATATTTATCCCACTTTTAGCAATGATGTGTCCTACGAGGTTACCTTTGGTCACTTCAAAGATATTCTTCTTGGGATTCAAGGATATCCCGTATTTGCAGCATCGCTAAAAAAATTTCTTCACATGGCACAGGTGGTCTGACCTCAGTTTGTAAAATATTGGCACGTCATTAAGGTAGACCACTACATTTTATCCAATAAGTCAGCGAAAGGTGATGTTAATCACACGCTATAATGTTGCACTGACATTGACTAACCCGAATGCCATTCATCAAAATGCAAACGTGCCCCGCTTCATCTGGAACGTAGTTTTTAGTCTATCGGACTTTGCTACCAGAACCTACTTGTAACCTGAGAATCCATTGAGCAAAGAAAACATTTTGTCCCTTGATACATTTTGCGATATTTTCTCCATGGATGGTACTGGGTAATTTTCCTTATCCAAGGCAAGGTCGATATTTTGAAAATCTAAGCAGAAGCAAATCTCCCTGGACTTCTTTCTCACAGGGACCAACTTTAATACCCACATTGAATGTTTCACCATGTAGATGATCTGAGCATCCAACAGTTTTCTCAAATCCTTCTATATGAGGGGATCAAGTGTTGGGTGAACTTTCCTTAGTTTCTACTGAAATGGTTTGGCCCCTTCCTTGATTGGTATCACATGATGGATGATTCATGGTTAATATATTTTGAGTTCATCGTATGTCCACGTGAAGACATCATGATACTACTTGAATAAGTGAATGAAATCTTGTCGCTCTTGTGGTGTGCAACAAGTATCGAGATTGATATATTTCAGATCTTTCTTAGTTCCCAAGTTGATTTTCTCATGTGAAAACGTAGAACTGTGGGTCTTGGCATTAACAGTTCCCTAAAAGTGATTCTGTAGATCATACAAAATTTCAAGTGATACCACACCCTTAGGGATGAGGTTTCATTTATTTGCATGGGTTTCATCCTGCAGTGTTTGTTTGTCCTCATCCTCGTCGATCACTACGTCTTTGAATACCTCAACATTCACCATAAAGTACTATATCTATTGGTCATCATAAAAAACACGTAAGTTAGATATTTTATCTGGGACAAATTGTTTATACAAAAATTCAATACAAAATCCATCCCTTAAAGGTAGCATTCTAGTAGAAACATTTTTCAAGGAATCCATAGTTGCGTTACGCATTCTTGGTACTGAAATAATATTGAAAGCTTGGAAATGAGAGACGAGTCGCCATACGTCTTGTTGATAACTCTTAAGATGAGGTGACACACAATGTATAGTGTTACGTACCTAACACACCACTATTTCAAAGTCACCTACCACTTTTAGAACAACAATGTTGAGTTCAATGGCCTTCTGTAATCCTAAGACGAGTGCTTCATACTCTGCAGTGTTATTTGTGCACATGAATTACAAGCGACTAAATATCAAGTGCTTTCTCTACAGTGGGTCTATTAAAATGTAACTAGCTCCAGAGCCCTCCTATGTCTTGGATCCATCAAAGTACATTGTTGTTGGCTTGAGGGGGCCTGACCCATGTTCACCGTTATCTGTGCCAACCAATAAAACCTTAATTGTTGGCCCTTTTGGCAACAACAAGCGTAACACATGCTACAGTCTCACCCGAAGCAGTATTGGGGGAGGACAGAACCAAGTTTCTACATCCAAAGCCCTGTGTGATAGGTTCTGTTAGTGTCATTCTTCGCAGCCTTCCTCGAGTGATCAAACATGCTCTTACAAAGTGATTTTAAGGTGTCAAGGTCAAATTTTGTCATTTCAGTGAGTCTTCAAGCAAAATTTGGTCACTAGGCATTGGGTCTAAGGTTTGATTTTACCCTTGTCAAAGTTGTCCAAATGTCAGTCCATGTCACCGTTCAGCTGAGTGTACCATCATTCAGAGAGTTTTCATTATCATGTCAAGTCCCACTGGGTCATTTTACACCTTGTTCATGCTTCAGTTGCGCCTAGGTAAGGTCATTTCCCTCTCCTAGGGTTTTGAAGGCAATTTCTCTTGGATGGCCAAATCATCGGAAAAACTTGTATCCTGATGTTCATACACCTTTCCCTATCCTTAAAGTACCTTATCAAAAACTTCCCATCACTGAGATCCCCCAAATTCCTCATTTTCGCACAAACCCTAGTTTCTTGCTACAACCTGGCAATTTTCTAGGTTGGACCTGCGTTTTGCCTTTTTGGACTCCTTCCCCTCACTAAATATCTGAGATTTCACTTTCCCCTACTTCCTAACATCCCTCCCTACTTCCCAAAATTTCCTCAAGAATTTAGAAGCTCCCTATCCCCTTCATTTCGCTTCATTTCGACAAATCCCTTGTTCCACACATCGGGATAGGTTTAACGCAAATGATGTTTCTGAGAAATAAAAGATGAATTTTAGAAACCTGAGAGAGGTTTTTTTCCAAGCCATTCCAAGGAAGAAAAACCTCCTTCACTTTTTACACAGGTGTCATGGTTTTGGAGAAATGTCAAAAATATAGTTGCCTCGAGAGAATTGATGCACCTCTGCAGTGACCTTGGGAAAATCAAATTTTCTCCTAGCTCAGTTGGCCAAATAACTTAATTGATGAGTCACATGATAACTAGACACAAATATATTTCCAATGAGCTATCATGAGCTCAATTTGGAGTTGAGGAAGGCATTCAAAAGTTGACTGTAACAGCACTTTGCCTTTAGGCAGCCTCATTTGGCACATTTTGACTAGTATTGGGAGATTTGATTTTTGATAGGGAAAATGAACTCCAAATTGCCAAACTCTAGTTGGGTTGGAAATTAGACTCGAATACCTTTCCAACGAGCTATCCTATGCCCAATTTTGACACCAGGAAGGCCTCCAAAAGTCTCCTTCAAAAACCACTACGCACAGGCTATATGCGCCACGCCTCAAGCCCAGTGCGTCGCGCCACTTCCCTGTGCGCGGTGCTAAAAATCTAGAACTCCAAATGAGGAATGGTTTGAATTTTTGGATTCAGAATGAAAAATCATGACTACTAGTGCCCGGACAAGAAATTTGGAGCATTTTTGGGGCATTTTAGGTCACATGACAAATTTTTGGGCAAAATACAGGGTTTTTCTCCCTGTGGCACGGTGCTAAACATCTAGAGCTCCAAATGAGGAATGGTTTGCATTTTCAGATTCAGCATGGAAAATCATGACTATTGGTGCCCGGAAAAGAAATTTGGGCAAGATCTAAGTCTCCAGGAGGTCAAAACCACCCAAAGAATGGCCTCTCTGCCCTTTTTTTGACACACAGGAAGCAGTCTTGGGAGAATGAAGATTGGAGGGGCAAATGAGCACCAAATTCAGAAATTCCAATTGGGTTAGAAAGTAGATAGGACAGGATTTCCAACAAGCCCACTTGGGAACATTTTGGACACCTGAAAGTGCCCCAAAAGAGGCCCAAAAATAGCACCATGCACAGAGAAAATGGCACGACGCACAGGAGAAAATTTGCCAAATTTGCTTCCGTTTCGCGAAATTTCGGTTCGTGACTTCTCCAAGTGGGCCTGCTCATCTACACTTCGGTTTTTTGGCACAAAAGGTGGCATTTAAAGTATTTTTTCTCCAGATTGGCTTCTATCCAAGTGGCGAAGGAAGGCAAACGGTCACCCAAGCCAAATGTCATGTTTGTAGCGCTGCACCTGTAGCTGATGGTTGGCTCTTCATCTCCATTTTGTAATGATTTGAGTAACTCCCCAACCCTTGGGCGTTCTATCTATTCCTTACACATTCTATATATTGTATGCAAGCTATTTGCAAAGCGTTGGTTGGCTTGTAACTTCTGGGAGACTGTGTGAAAGAAACTCTATTTCTTCACTGTGTATTTTTGACAGAGAATTAATGAAAGGCAACGACTCTGTTTCATGAGATTCTTGTGGTTGTGAGTGTAGCAAATGTGTCTCTTATGTTTTCATATGTATTTCGTTATGTTTCATAATTCAATTCATATTCATTTCCAGTGAAATTTTCTGAGTGAGATTAGGTAGAATTCAATTTTATTGCTCTACCTGTGGGAAAATTTCATGTTCAGTGTTTTTCTTCTGTTGAAAAGGATTCATGTAGCTATGCTCTTTTCACTTTCTTCAGCAATATATTCATGCTGCGTTACCTCAAACTAAATTGTTACATTTTCTGCCTACCTTGCCTCACGAAATAATCTGTGCCTTTGTATTAAATTCTCTGTTCTTTGCTGACCGTTGGTCCCATACCATCCCAGAAGCTCGGTCATTCATGAAAATGGTTTCTTGTATCCCTATTCACTTACTAGCCTAAGATAAATATTTCACTGTAAGTCATCTCAGACCATTTTTCCTTATATATTCACTGAGCGTGACTTGGAGAGAACCGTCTCCTGTTCTGGTAGGGCTAGCTACCAGACTGAGCGTGGTTTGTGGTTACCCACAAACCCCACAATGTGTGGGGAAACCCTTTGATCAAATCTTCTTTTATCTTCAATAATTCAGCAGAGAGGAATAGTACAATAAATCTGATTCATATTAGCAGTAGCAAACCCTAAATCAACAACATCAGCATTAGCGGCTTCATCATCAAACTGAGGCAAACGATATCTCACAAATCGACCGTCAGATCGGCTTGATTCCACCACCAAAAGTTGCAGCTTCCAGAGGAGGTTCAGATGAACCTACAACGCAGTTCAGATGAGGAGATCTTCTAGTCCACACAGGTCAAACTTTACTTCTGCAGTTGCAGCTTCAGTTTCAACAGCTTCCGGCTTCAAACTAGGGCAGTCGATATCTTGCAAACCGTTCGTCGGATTGACTTGATTCCACCACCAAAAGTTGTAGCCTTTAGAGGAGGTTCAGATGAACCTACAACGCAGTTTAGATGAGGAGATCTTCTAGTCCACGCAGGTCAATCTTTACTTCTGCAGTTGCAGCTTCAGTTTCAGCAGCTTCCGGGTTCAAACGTGTGAGGGAGAGACCCTTTTCTGCGCAGTAGAGAAGAGACTCTTTTCTGCACAGTAGAGAGAGAGATGTGATGAGATGAGTGAGTCCAAATGAGGAAAAGTCCTCCTATATTTATACACAATGTTGGTGTTTGAATAGATGCGACTGTTGGGCTTCTGAGCCTACATGAGTTGTAGGTTGGCTTGATAATAATTCCATAATCAAAATAAATTCATATCTCCATGAATACTTATCGGAATCAGATGTTATTTATATCAATCCTACACCTCTCGACGAGAGGAATCTAATAAAAATATTATCAGCCATGAATAAGCTGACCCACATGAAGTTTTGCCCTAATTGCCAATTTTAACAGAGCATGGTATACACGAATTGATAGTTATCTGACAAGACTTGGTTTCTCCAAGAGTAACGCTGATCCAAATCTGTACTTCAAGGTTGAGAAAAATGAACTTATTCTATTACTATATGTTGATGACTTATTTCTGAGAGGTGTGGAGCGTCTCATTATTTGGTGTAAGAGGGAGATGGCTTCTGAATTTGACATGAAGGATCTTGGATTAATGCACTACTATTTGGGGCTATAAGTATGGCAAAAGCTCGACAAAATCTTTCTTGGTCAAGGCAAATATATTATCAAGATCCTAAGGCAGATTTAGGTGCTAACATAGTGGCAACTCCACTGGGGAGAAAATGGTTTGCTTGAAGATTGTTTTTCCCCAGTACATCTATCAAGATCAAATCTGATGGTTGATGGTGAACAACGATCAGACATAAGAAGACGGCTCAAATCATTCACTTGGCGACTCCATTCATTGAAGAATCCAACAATCAGTGCTTCATGGTGACTCCATTGCAGAGAGGTCAGTAGCTTTGAGATTTTCAAGATGGATCGGGCTGCAAGAAGATACGCTCCCATGAGAAGAGATCGCATTCCAGGCTTTCCAAATAAGATTCCGAAAGTAGATTGGTCAAGGAATTTGCCTACGTTTAAAGATGATGGTAAGAAGGACACTTATTTACATCTAGTTCGATTTCACATGCATATTAGCAAGTTGAAGGTTGATTTTCCGAAAGATTGCTTGATGAAGATATTCCTGGCCACTCTGGAAGGTGAAGCCCAATCTTGGTATGAAAGTTTGCCGCCTGCTTGTATTTACTGTCGAAAGGATTTTCATGCCCTGTTCATTAAAAGATATAAAGACTCTTATCCATCATTAAATCTAGTTCATGACTATTGCAAACATGCTTCTACTTTTATTGAAAGCCTTGAAAAATACTATGAGGATGATAATTTTATGGATGATGAGATCATGGAAGCCCTGGATGAAAATCCCTTTCAGCAGCATAAAGACGATCATGAAAATTTGCAGCATGATCAAGATTGTAGTACGGTGGAAGAGGAAAGAATTTTGCATCTTGACAGTCAACAGGAATTACATGAAATGGATCAGTAGTATGAGGAATATTTATATACACCTTCACTTGAAATTAATGAAGACAATCACTGTTTGAGCGAAAGGAAACAAAATGTCTTATCTCCTTTGTCTGAAGACGAGATAGGTCAACTCTTGCACGGTTATGTTCCAGCTCAAGCTAAAGCGGATTTGCAGTGCACACATGGTCAAGAAATTGTTGGTGAAACTTCTTCCTCTTTTGAAAAGGATGACAATCCGACGAATAGCTTTATATATCAGCAGGTTGAAGAATTCCATATGGCTGAAAGTGATGAAAGAAAAAGTGTCATTTCGGATCTGTTCATAGAAGAAGACATAATTTTGGATCCAAATGTTCTCATGTCATCAGAACACAGTCTTCATGGAGAGGTAATCCAGTCAGCTCATGAACAGCAAGATGAGAATTTTTTCCAAGTAAGTGAAAAAGGTTCCTTGGATGAATCGTTGGTAGATGATAGAAATGTCATGCTTGGGTTTCAAAAATCATTCGAAGTTTCTTTTCTCATGATTGATGAATGCAAAGACAATCTGGCTGTCATATCATATGAAGGTGACCTACAATACATTCAGGCTACCGAAGAGCAGAACATTCAGGATTGTTTTTCAGACTCTTCCTCATATGTTTCATGTTTTGAAGTGTTCTTTGAAGAGGAAATCCGCTCATCTGCTTTTTCAGAATTTTTTGAGGACCAGGAACATACTTTTTCCGAAGTACATTATGAAGGAAGATCAGAATCAAAAGAAAAGGACATCTTGTTTCCTCAGCAGGAGGTAAACCTTCATGTTTTTCAGGATCCAATGACAGATTTGTTTCAGTCAGCAGTGAAAGTGTTTATTGCAGTATTCAGTGATGAAGCGGATCATGGTCAATTATGTTTTTGGAGGCCCAGTTACCAGTATCTGTTGTTGACCAGAAGATCTGATCCGAAGAATCAATCAAGGAGGCATCTACTTGATTGGTTACATTGGAAGACACATTACACATGATTGTACATATTGCATTAGTACGCGGGTGGTTGTCATCATGATTTGAAACCCTCAAATCTTGATGGACTGTTGCCATTGAATAAGTTTTTTCAATTCTTGTTTTAGTTAAGTCAGTCATGAGTCATTTCCTTTTGCATAGAGTCAAGTTTTCCAGTCATTTCAGTTCGCATTGAGTCAGTTTCAGTCAATAAATTGAGTCATGTTGGTTTGTCGGAATAATGGACTCCATGGCCCAATGGATGAAGGCACTGTCTGCTCACCCAAAGATCTGCAGTTCTTGGCACCTCCAAGGAGCTGCCATCCCTATTGGAGCCAATTTTAGTGTCAGTATTCGCAGCCTTCCTCTAGTGATCAAATATGCTCTTACAAAGTGATTTTAAGGTGTCAATGTCAAATTTCGTCATTCCAGGGAGTCTTCAAGCAAAATTTGGTCACTAGGCATTAGGTCTAGGGTTTGATTTTACCCTTGTCAAAGTTGTCCAAATGTCGGTCCATGTCACCATTCAGCTGAGTGTACCATCATTCAGAGAGTTTTCATTATCATGTCAAGTCCCACTGGGTCATTTTACACCTTGTTCATGCTTCAGTTGCGCCTAGGTAAGGTCATTTCCCTCTCCTAGGGTTTTGAGGGCAATTTCTCTTGGATGGCCAAATCATCCGAAAAACTTGTATCCTGATGTTCATACACCTTCTCCTATCCTTAAAGTACCTTATCAAACACTTCCCATCACTGAGATCCCCCAAATTCCTCATTTTCGCACAAACCCCAGTTTCTTGCTACAACCTGGCAATTTTCTAGGTTGGACCTATGTTTTGCCTTTTTGGACTCCTTCCCCTCACTCAATCTCTAAGATTTCACTTTCCCCTACTTCCAAACAACCCTCCCTACTTCCCAAAATTTCCTCAAGAAATTAGAAGCTCCATATCCCCTTCATTTCACTTCATTTCGACAAATCCCTTGTTCCACACATCGGGATAGGTTTCACTCAAATGATGTTTCTGAGAAATAAAAGATGAATTTGGAAAAATTGAGAGATTTTTTTGTCCAAAACATGCCAAGGAAGACAATCCTCCTTCACGTTTTACACAAGTGTCATGGTTTTGGAGAAATGTCAAAAATATAGTTGCCTTGGGAGAATTGATGCACCTCTGAAGTGACCTTGGGAAAACCAACTTTTCTCCTAGCTCAGTTGGAAAAATGACTTTCTTGATGAGTCAAATGATAACTAGACACAAATATATTTCCAATGAGCTATCACGAGCTTAATTTTGAGTTGAGGAAGGCATTCAAAAGTTGACTGTAACAACACTCTTCCTTTAGGTAGCCTCATTTGGCACATTTTGACTAGTCTTGGGAGATTTAATTTTTTATAGAACAAATGAACTCCAAATTGAACAATTCTAGTTGGGCTGGAAAATATACTCAAAGACCTTTCCAACAAGCTATCCTGTGCCCAATTTGGACACTGGGAAGGCCTCCAAAAGTCTCCTGCAAAAACCACTATGCACAGGCCATATGCGCCACGCCTCAAGCCCAGTGCACTGCACCACTTCCCTGTGCGCCGTGCACTGGCGCGACGCTAAAAATCTAGAACTCCAAATGGGTAATGGTTTGAATTTTTGGATTCAGCATGAAAAATCATGACTACTGGTGCCTGGACAAGAAGTTTGGAGCATTTTTGGGGCATTTTGGGTCACATGACAAATTTTTGGGCAAAATACAGGGTTTTTCTCCCTGTGCGGCGCGGCGCTAAAAATCTAGAGCTCCAAATGAGGAATGGTTTAAATTTTTAGATTCATCATGGAAAATCACAACTACTGGTGCCTGAACAATAATTTGGGCAAGATTTGAGTCTCCAGGAGGTCAAAAACACCCAAAAAATGGCCTCTCTGCCCCTTTTTTGACACACAGGAAGTAGTCTTGGGAGAATGAATATTTGGAGGGGAAAATGAGCACCAAATTTAGAAATTCTAGTTGGGTTAGAAATTAAACAGGACAGGCTTTCCAACAAGCCCACTTGGGCACATTTTGGACACCTACAAGTGCCCCAAAACAGGCCCCAAGTAGCGTGACGCACAAAGAAAATGGCATGACGCACAGAGCAAAAATTGCCAAATTTGCTTCCGTTTCACGAAATTTCGGTTCGCGACTTCTCCAAGTGAGCCCGCTCATCTACACTTCAGTTTTTTGGCACCAAAGGCAGAATTTTAAAGTATTTTTTCTCTAGATTGGCTTCTATCCAAGTGGCGAAGGAAGGCAAACGGTCACCCAAGCCAAATGTTATGTTTGTAGCGCTGCACCTGTAGCTAATGGTTGGCTCTTCATCTCCATTTTGTAATGATTCAAGTAACTCCCCAACCCTTGGGTGTTCTATCTCTTCCTTACACATTCTATATATTGTGTGCAAGCTATTTGCAAGGCGTTGGTTGGCTTGTAACTTCTAGGAGACTGTGGGAAAGAAACTCTGTTTCTTCACTATGTATTTTTGACAGAGAATTAATGAAAGGCAGCGGCTCTGTTTCATGAGATTCTTGTGGTTGTGAGTGTAGCAAATGTTTCTCTTATGTTTTCATATGTATTTCGTTATGTTTCATAATTCAATTCATATTCATTTCCAGTGAAATTTTCTGAGTGAGATTAGGTAGAATTCAATTTTATTGCTCTGCCTGTGGGAAAATTTCATGTTCAGTGTTTTTCTTCTGTTGAAAAGGATTCATGTAACTATGCCCTTTTCACTTTCTTCAACAATCTATTCATGCCATGTTACCTCAAACTAAATTGTTACATTTTCCGCCTACCTTGCCTCACGGAATAATCTGTGCCTTTGTATTAAATTCTCTGTTCTTTGCTGACCGTTGGTCCCATACCATCCCAGAAGCTCGGTCATTCATGAAAATGGTTTCTTGTATCCCTATTCACTTACTAGCCTAAGATAAATATTTCATTGTAAGTCATCTCAGACCGTTTTTGCTTATATATTCACTGAGCGTGACTTGGAGAGAGACCTCTCCTGTTCTGGTAGGGCTAGCTACCAGACTGAGCGTGGTTTATGGTTACCCTAATTTTTGCCTTCCTTCAGCCTAAGGTATATTTAGGTGCTAACAGGTTCCTGTAGTCTTTATGGCTTAGATCTACTTTCACGCACCCTTAGCCCTTCCAAACAGACAATTACTGTAAATGCACTTCAACAACATCCATATCTTCATGAGGGTTCTTAATTAGTCTTAACATGCATAAATATTACAAATCTACTATTTTTTCGTAGCAAATAAGCATTAATTCGGGTAAATCATGACACAGAGTGAAGATACATGAACTTGTAGAAGTAAGAAATAATACACAAATGCATCTGAATTGTCTCAAAATTGTGTTTATTAAGAATAATTATTCAAGTATAGAATTCTTTTCCTTGCAAACATATCCTGCGAACTTACCAATGTCTCCTTTGCACTCATCTCCAGGAGCCTTCCCCTTTCGCCTAAGTACATGAAACAGATCTTTCCTACCTTAGCTTACTTCCCCAAAACAATGATCTTCAATCTTCGTTCGATACTTAGACTTGCTATGAATCATCTATATATAACATTTCACTTACAATACCATGGTCCGCAGACCATGGGCGGGTCTCAAAACTCTTTATCACTTACCCACCTAAGGGACTAAATCCCCTTTGACTCATACTAGCTTTGCGCTCCACTTCCACATTTTGCGGAGACTTTACATGCTTACAAAATTTAACCAAAACTTGACTCAAATTGACCCTATCCCAATAGGCCCCCAACACAAATTGGGCAACTCGCCCTCAAGTCACTCGAATGGCGTAGAAACCTTGTATTGGAGTTCACAGAACTCCACCTTCAACACCTGCAAATTAGTAGTACCCTACACCGCGGCCTGTTGTATCTCTTTAACTAGCTTCTTTGTAGTAAGGCCTTCCATCGCGAGGCCCATCATCCTTTGTGTATGTTGGATGGTCTTCAACTTTTCTTGAATTGACAAAGTGAGCCGGAATGCTTCCTTTGTCCATGGTTGTGTCCTAGCCCTCAAGATGGCCTCTTTTTGTTGCAATTCTTCAATCATTGTTTGCAATTGTTTCCCTTCTTGTAGTTGAGCGAAGTGATGGACTAGTGCCAAACTGCATGCAATCGACCTGATTTCGTCAAATTGATGCTGCTTCTCCCTTATATCTGTACCAATCTTCTGTAGAGTGGGGTCCTCTTGTAGAGATGTCCGAATTTCCATGGCCTATTCAAAGAGATCTGTGCATTCCTTCACTGATGTGTCCAAAGTGGCCATTCTCTCTTTAATCGTTGCTCCACGCTACTTCCAGACTTCTAGCAAAGTGGTCAGTTGCAACTTTAACTACAATTCTGAGGTCTGCATTTGTAACTCAAATCAGACTCGGTCGATTTCCTCCTTTGATTCCCTAACTACTGTAGCCAATTTCTGAATCTTTTTTGTTGACTTTGTGTCTTTGGGAATGTTGATTTCTGGCACTGTCTGACATGGTTTTGTAATGGCAGCCTCCAAGGTTTAGTGGTGCGTGGCCATTTCTTCCTTCTCTTTTAGCACTTGCGCCTTTTCTGCAAATATTTTCTTGTTTTTGGTCTTTACTTCGATTATTACTAGCAATGCGCACTACTTCCTGACCCTCAATTCGTCGGATACTCCTTGATGTAATTCATGGAAGATCTGAATAGGAAGTGTCATGAGATTGACACCTAAGTCCTTGAGTTGTCCCAACTAAGTATTTCCTTCCTTTGACTGAGTGCCAAGGGACCCCTCTAGAAGTGGAATGACTCTGACATCCATATTTTGATCAGTATCCAACACCAGTCATGCTCACTTGTTGTAGGCTTGCTTGAATCCCGCTCGCCCACCAACCCTCACTTCCAGCAGTCCCATCTGAATCTGCAGGTCGCACAGATCCTTCTACAAATTCCCCAGCACCTACTGGTACTATTGTTAAAACTATGTCCATAGTTCTGTCATGGTGTCGCAGACCTTATCTCTGATTTCATCCAAGTCCCCCTCAGTGAGGACCATTAGATCAATGTGTGTTTGCTTGTTGGATTTATCCTTATTTTGAGGTCTAGATGTTGTCTCGTTGGTCTGCTTCTATAGTTTAAAGGAAGTGTTCTACTCCTCGCCCCCACCTCCTTCGACATCAGATTCCCATTTGTCTTCAGTGTGCTAAGAAGAAGACTCCTAAAAGTCAATAGTGGTCTCCTTAGCCACCCGGTCCTTTTCTTCAGCTCCCTTAGCAGCAATTTCTTTGGTAGCAACTTCCTTTGTCTACTGCGTAACCTTCTCTTGAGTTGCGTATTTCTCAGCCTCCTTCAGCTTCTGTGTTGTCGTGGTTGCGTGGAGGAAATTTCCCTGTCCTTCCTTTTACTCGCACCTGTATATGAAGGGTTTAGCCACTGCCCAAACCATTTTCCAAAGAACTTCTGTGCATTTTCCTCACTGACCAGGTAAGGTAACTTGTATGACATTTTCTTCAAATCCCATCATGTGCAGATAGAAACGTTGTGAAAATCCACCTTAAACTCTGCATAAGCCTCCAATTGTTCATATAAAGTTGGTGACAACGTCGACCTCACTAATCACCATCTGGAGATCCATCCCAACCAACACCCAAAACATCTTAGTTTCCATGACTCTTGAAGGGTACTTCGTCACCCAGAGCGAAGCGAACTTTGCGGCTTCTGGTAAGTCAAATTACTATGGAGGGAATTGACTATCTTCTGGAAGCCTCAACACGATGAGGTAAACCAATAAAAATAGTGAATCATAGTGAAATTCCTTTCTGTTGTCTTGGGCCTCCTAGCAAAATCCTTGTAGAGGTACTGCACCTAGTTGTACTGCACACCCTTAGCACATTGCACAGCTAGTGGAATTACCGGCGCTGGAACCTCGTCCATGCAACATTTTCACATGATCTTGTAGGCCAAGATCTGTGTGGCAAAATGTACCGCCTTGTCTATCATGGAGTGGATGGAATATCCACGCGACTTCTTCACCAAGCCAAACTCGCTCTTCATTTGGTCTGCGAGTCTTTTTCTTTGGTTTTTCCTCCAAACACCTCTGCTGGATCCACTCCTTGATGGGGAAACATAGTGATCCGATGGATCAACATATTTATAATAGGGATGGGTTCTCCCAACTAGAGACACCCATCATGCACCAGGGTAAGCAATTGTCTAACACAGACTATGTTGATGTTTGCTCTACTAAAATGCGGCACATACAACATATTTAGCAATCCTGCCTTTTTAACCCCCATGACCCATTTCATTGGATCCAGCCAAGTTACTCTGGTCTTCTCGTAGTAATTCTTCACCAAATACTTATTTAGTGCCAGCTGGGGGAATTTCTAATGATCCTCGAAATCCCAATATTCCATTTTGAGTGCGAGAATGCGCCCTAAGAGCGCACCTTCAAATGCCACTTTCTCTGGCAGAAGTGGTGTAGAAACCATAAATTTAGTGGTATCTGGGTCCTTCATCACCTTCGCTTTGCCTTTTTGCGGTGGGATATACTTCGAGAGCCGAGTCATAGGCTCACCCTCTTCAGCTTCCATCTCCTCAATTCCTCTGTGAAGCTCTTCTTCATCAAGATCCAGGGGCTCATGTGGTTGCTTTGACTTATCCATTTTCCCCTTTTGGAAAATCTCTTGGGGGGTTTTCCTCGATGATTTGTGCACCAAAAATGGTTGTGGCTTATTTTGTTTCGTCTCACTGGCATAGAGCTTATGCCTAGGCAACCTAGGCGTCGTTGGAACATAGTGTGTTGCTTCCATTGCATATACAAACTTTAGCAACTATAGCTTTAGAACTTGTAGCTTCTGTGGGGTTAGTGGCCGTCATTCTATCCAAGAAGGCCTTACGTAAAGTTTCAGACATGTTGGTTAGCCCTGGGTGCTTAAAACTTTCTTCCCAATCATACAAGTTCATCAACTTAAGGCAAGAAATATCACAAGTTATTTTCACAGAGAAATGTGTTATAACGCAAGGCATCATGCCAGATTTATAGGTGATTGTGAATTCAAATCCGACCATTCCCTCCAAATTTCCATCATAAATGTGTCTTTGGCATAATATTTGTAAATATTTGCTCCATAAATGCAGCCTACCTACTCCTTCTAATAGAAATTTTTCCATCCAATCATCTACAGTGCACTTAACAGCTATTTTTTGACCCTGATGCGTGACACCAATGTTCATTTCATAGCTCTCTTGGAACAACTCTTCTGGCACCCTTCTCACTTCCATCGCACAACCCCCATACTTCGTTGTTCCATTTTATGGGCAATGTAGTTTATAGTCCTATACTTCCTTACATCTACCTGGAGTAATAAGACTATCCCACCAACATATACTCATTGCACAGGGGAGGGATCACCTTTGTTCAACTTCAATTGACTGCCATTGAATTTTCCCAAACACAATTCCCCATTCATTTTCGCGAGCTGAACTGTGCCACTGTCTGTAATTTCCTTGACTACATAGGGACCTAGCCAATGCATTTGAAACGTTTGAGGAAATTTCATGAATTTTCTATCATATCACAAAACCAAATCGTTCACCTAAAAGGTGCGTTGCTTGATGTGTCAATTGTGCCATGCCTTCTCGCGCTCCTTTTTCACTTGTTGGTGAAATCCCGCTAAAAACCGGTCTTCTTCTAATTCCAAAAACTGCACGAGGCACTCCTCCATAGTCTTGCGATCTGCCATATTAGTCAATGCTGCAATCCTCAGACTCGGCACAATATACTCCATGGGCATCACAGCCTCGATTGCATAGACCAATCTAAACAGAGTATGGCCTATCAACCTTTTACACGTCGTCCTATGTGCCCATACGACCGCTGGTATTCGTACATCCCAATCGTTCCATTTCACTTTGCAAACCTTTGTCACCACGCTTTCCAGAATCTTATTTAACGCTTCAACCATACCTTTATCTTGAGGATGAAGCAACTACGTGAGGCACTCCTCCATAGTCTCGTGATCTGCCATATCGGTCAATGCTACAATCCTCAGACTCGGCACAACATACTCCATGGGCATCACAACCTCGATTCCATAGACCAATCTAAATGGAGTATGGCCTATCAACTTTTTACATGTCATCCTATATGCCCATAGGACTGTTGGTATCTATACATCCCAATCGTTATGTTTCACTTTGCAAACCTTTGTCACCACGCTTTCCAAAATCTTATTTAACACTTCAACCGTAGCTTTAGCTTGAGGATGATAGGGGATACTCTTTTGATGATAAACCTGAAATTCTTGAAGCATCACAGTAATTGTTTCATTTAAGAAGTGTGTACCCCTATCGCTCATCAATATCTTAGGACACCCAAACTAAGTTAAGACAAATTTGAAAAGGAACTTCGTAGCTGTAGTAACGCTACGGTCTTTAACCATCTGTGCTTCTGCCCATCTTGTCAAATACTCAATCGCAGTAATAATGTATTGTGCACCCATCTTTTTCCCTGGTGGTTATATCGGACCTACAAAGTCAATCACCCATTTGTCAAACACTTATAAATAAATATGCGGGTTTAAGGACAGTTCATCCCTTTGCACTGGATTTACCATCCTTTGACAAGCATCACAGACCCTACAATATGCTTTAGAATCCTTATGCATCATTGGCCACCATAATCCTGCATGCAGGATCTTTTGTGTGGTTTCTCTGTCTGCATAGTGTCCTCCTACCACTCCTCCATCTTCTTTAGCGAGGATGTTGGATTGTTCAAAATCCACAACATATCGACACAGTATTTCATCAGTGCCCATCTTATACAAGTCTCCTACTATTACAGAAAAATTTGTTGTGTGGACCACCAATTCCTTTTTCTCTTTTGTATAATATCCCTCTGGGGCTGTGTCAATAGTTAAGAACTGAATTTTATTTTCAAAGTGATCGCCTACAACACATATAACAAATAGCTATGCATCCGACAACCTGTCCTCCAAGATAGTGGGTTCTTCACCTGTCTCAATTTTGGACAAGTGATCCAGTCCCGCATTCAATCATCCGCCTTCATAATCATCTCAAAATCATATTCTTGAAAAAAAAAAACCACCTACAGATCTTCCCCCCCAACACAGGCTTGTTGACCAGGTACTTGAGATTTGAGTGATATGTGTACATTTTGAAGTGCACTCCGAATAGGTAATGCCAGAATTTTTGTAGCACTTACACCATCGCCAACCCTTCACACTCCTTAGTTGAGTAGTTCTTCTCTTCTTTTGATAGTTTCCTTCTCGTGAAGGCTATAGGATGATCAATCTAGCCTTCACCTGGGTGGGTCAATATCGCACCTAATGCAATACTGGAGGCATCCACATGAACATGAAATTATTTCTTCCAGTATAGGAACACTAAGATGGGTGCAGTCACCATCTTTTCCTTTAACACATCTAGACTCTGGTGACACCATTCATCCCAGTAGAAAGTCGCATCCTTCTTTAGTAATTTTTCCATTGGCGCAGTTATCTGTGCATAAGCTTTGATAAAATTTCTATAGTATCCAGCGTGGCACAGGGTTGTGTGTAGCTACTTTACAATCTTGGGAGCCTCTAAATTGACTATAACAACTATCTTCATAGGGTCGACCATTAATCCCTACTTTCATACCACATGGCCTATCAATATCCCATAGGTCACACAAAAGATACGTTTCTTCAAATTCAGGGCAATCTAGTATTTTTGACAAGTATCTAACATAATGTGAAAGATTGAAACATGGTGCTTTACAACCCAAGCAGAGTCTAGTCATCAAAATATACTTCTAAGAATTTATGGATGAACTCTTTAAGAGCTACAATTCTGACCCTGGAGAAGATCGCGGGCGCATTCTTTAGCCTGAATGGTATTAGTATGTACTGGAAGCATCCCCACTCTATCACGAAGGTATTCTTGATGCAATCCTCCAGTGTGATCGTAATCTGATGGTACCTTGAGAACCCATTAGTGAATGAATAGGCTTCCTGTCCTCCAGCATTCTCCAAAACTTCATCCGTAAATGGTGTTGGAAATGGGTCATGGGTGCACACATCATTGAGCTTTCTCAGATCTATGCATATCATGATTTCATCTTGTTGCTTCTTTTCATGGACAACCATAGGGCTTACCTAGCCAGACTCTTCCATTGGCTTAATGATTCTAGCCTCCAACATTATGTCCAGCTCTTTGTGCACCTTCTCCTTATATTTGGGATTTATATGATAGGGTCTCTATTTCACAAGCTTCACATCGAGCTTTAGAGTGACCTTCATTACACCCAAATCCCCTACTATTCCCTTCAGATCTGAGAAATTGGTAGGAAGCAAGTCCTGATATTCACGTAGTAGCTCCACAACCTTATCGACTATATCTTCATCTCAATAATCGCCTATCTTTGAAAACTTAGGTTGCGCATTGAATCCAATGTTAACTTGTCTGGTCTTCAAAGGTTCTGTTATATCAGGGTTCGCTGCTTTGGGTCCTTCGACCTTGCATTCTCCCTCAGACTCTAGAATGTCGATATTTCATGGATCCTCTTCTTCTTCTTCAGTTACGTTGTAGCATTCCAGTGCATGGTGCAGTTGAGTATTCTAGTCTGGTTGAACCCATTCTACTGGTTCCTCAAGTGTCCTGAAGATTGCGGCCTTGATTTCCTAGAGTGCTTCATCAATGCATGGAAATCCATCCTCAAAACTGAAAGTTAACAAGAAACTTTCCCTTATGATATCCCACTGTGTCGTCCCATGGCGTAGCTCCGTTTCCAAATACCAATTCATCGGAATAGTATCTAGGGTGTGAAAAAATATATGTACCCATTCTGGTTGAGGCTCTTCTACCCCAACTTTAGCCTATCGTGCCAAATTCTCGTGGAGATCATCCTTGCTTGAATATTTTTCTGTAAGGCAAGTATTCGTGTACCTGAACCTTAGCTTCATCATTCACTTGTACTCTTCCCAATCAGCAAAGCTATCCTTATGGGTACCCCACTAGTAGGTAGGTGTAGCACGCAGCACCAGATCAAGAGCCTACAACTGATGCTCTTCTGGCACCTCCCTTTGAAACTTATCTAGAAACAAACTAACGTCATCGAAGCCATCATAATGAGGAATATTTCTTACCTTCGTGGATACACACAAAAGTGATTTTGTCATCATATTGCAACGCAATGTTGAAACTTTGGGAAACTTATCCTACCAATGCTCGAGTTCTTTATCTGAATCCGAGGTACAAGAGCTATATTTATCCCATGTAATTCGCCCATCTACAATGGGATTGATCCAATCTTCATCACATGCAGTAATCTTGTATACTTGATCCAAATCGTCATCTTCTTCGTAGTCACAGAATGGTTCAGTGCAGCGCGCTTCCTCAGCAGGATCGAGTGGTACGATGACACGTAGCACCTTCCTCTCAAATGTCATCCTTTGCTTTTTCGGGCATGTAATCCCCCCACAGTAGGTTTTGGGACTCAGAGCCCAAGTTTTGGTCAAAGGTTTTCTAAGACTCCGCGAATTGTGGGCGCGGAGCATGAAGTAGAGGTTAAGTCATAGGGTTGTCTGCCCTAAAGTAACGTAATGTAATGTAAAGTCATGTCAGCCTAGCCATGGTCTGTAGACCATGGGATTGTATAAATAGAGCGAGGCTCTAAGTTGTAAAGATAGTTGACGATAGAGAAAGTAGAAAAGGAATGGATCAAGCTTAGAGTAGGATTCTACGTGTATTGGATCATAGTAGTAGGAAGAGGATCTGCAGCTGAGTGTGCAAAGGCCTAGTAGAGTTCGTAGCTGAGTTCGCATGACAGTGTCAAATTTGTAAACAAGATTGAAGAGTAATAAAAGAGAATTTGATTCCTATTTCTATGTATTTGTTGTGCACTATCTTCTTTATGGTTGTATTTGTTTGTGTATCACACGCATTGATATGATTGCTAGATATGTTGTAATAACCATAACTCTTACACACACAAGTTAAATAATTGGTTAAGTAGCAAGATACTTGGGTATTATATGGGTTACGCACCAAGTAGGGCTGTGAAAAATCTACACCGCGGGTTGTGAAGGGATCGCAAGTGCACGTAGTGACAGGTCAGACTGCGAACCTCCCTAAGCCCATCAGACATCCCAAGGCTGTGGAAACCTAGTTCTAGCACCCTCCCATACTACTTCAAGTGAGATCTCAGTCCGTGCTCCGTGGACTCTTTCCGGAAGGGCCAGTAGTATCGTGATTTGCTTGGCTAAATCACCTCTGAACCTAGGTCAGGCCCATACAAGCCAACAAATGGCTCCGTTGCTGGGACCAAGATTTGCATAAAGGATGTCTGATGTCGTGCCACTGCAATCCTACAAAGAAAGAAATTGAAGATTGGTTGGAAAGAAGATTCACGAGTTCGCGGTGCATAGAAATCTATGAGTATCTAAGGAACAGTGGTTGGATCACTACTTGTACACTAAAATCCACGAAATTTCCTTTGCATATTTTCCATCTAAGATGTATGAGTGGATCGAAAAGTTAACAGACAGCCAAGGAAGGTGTAGGCTTGACAAACCAATAGCATGGACTCCAGAACTAGTGCTCAGACTAGAAGCCTCAGAAGATATGATAGCGCAAGCTTTGGACCACTTCCTTGACCAAATAATAAGAGGATTTATCATTGAGTTTGTAGTAGACACGATCATCAGCTATAGTGAGGCAGAGCGACGTTTTCTTAAGGGACCGCGGGATAAGTATATTAAATCTTTGCACACTTGGATTAAGATGATATTGTGTGAAAAGCGGGTTATGCGAATAAATCAATGTTTGAGACTACGCGAAGCAGAAATATCTATATAAGCGGAAGTAGTGAGGAGTTGGAAAATAGTCCCTTAATTTCACCCTTGTGGGAAAGCGAGGAGGGGCTCGTGAAAGTCTTTCCGAGAAGCGTGGTTAGTTTGATAAGACAGAAAATTCCACGTTTACCACGCCCACCCACACCACCACCTGTTCCACCCCCCTCACCTCCATCTCCACCCACTCCACCTCCGCCACCACTGCAGCTCAGTATGGAAAGTGCAATCAAACTACCGGTGTTCAGAGGAGTAGGAAATGAAGATCCGAACCAATTCTAGTTCGTGGTAAGAGCAGTATGGGAAGCATAGGGCGTCATGGATGATAATATTAAAAGGCTACGCTAGTGAGCGTGCTACAGGATCACTCATTAACGTGGTATATCAAGCATTCTAATGACCACCCGAATGCAGGAATTGTAGAGATCTAGACCATGTTGAACAAGGAATTTAGTAGGCCAAAAACAGAGACACACTCAATCATCGGGTTTAAGGAGATCGCAATGCTCCCGGGCAAGACCCCCCGAGATCTGGACCAAAGTCTGAAGAGTACGATCCATGAAGCCAATATGACATTAATAGATGCAAAGAATCGTGCATGGTTTGTGGCCTCACTTATGCCACACTTAAGGACGGCGCTGTCACAACAAAAACTTTCCACCCAAGATGAAGCGTTGGAGATGGAAATGAGGTTGCATGAGACCCCTATACAAGACCCTAGGTTGGAGTCCAACAAATCCACATGAAACTGTATAATCTATGTCTAGAGATGCAAAATTTGAAACAGGACAGGACAACTCGGCCGAAGCTGCATGAGGAAGTATGGTGCATAAAATGCAAAGACCAAGGGCACGACAAGGACCACTATCCAGTGTTCGCGAACTACTTGGCAGGGGGAGGACCAATGCCATTAAGACCGAAGGCACAGGCAGGGTCGAGCGCGGTGTCTTTATTATGGTCCACGATCTGCCAGATAGGAGGAAAACATACCACGGATAATTGTCATCTATTGCAAAAGTATACCCAAATGTCCCAGCAATTGTTTTGTAATTTCTGTAGGTCGGTAGGCCATGACGAACGCACCTACCGAAAATATGAAATAATGATGGATCAGACTCCTACTTATAGGGTACAGATTGAAACACAAGCCCTCGACCCAAATGCAAGGATGGCGCACTGGGTTTCAAGGGCGCAGTCAGGGTCGAGGTGGAATGGGACCAGGAAGGGGTTACAGATTGATAATTTGTTACAATTGCAGAGGGCCAGGGAATTATGCCTATGATTGTACGAACCCGACTAGGATATCATGTTGGTACTGTAATCAGTTTGATCATGAGGCAGAAGATTTCCCTTCACTGATAGCAAAGATGCGTGAAAAGGGGGTACTCCAGCCCCCTCTGACCCAGAATTTACAAATGATGAGGTCTGAACCGCACGAAGAAGACCCAAATGTAAACATGATGCTCAGGAGCAGTATGGCCATGAGAGATGATAAAGGGAAGCAGCCAGAAGATAGTGCGTGGGTTCACAAGGCTCCTACAAAGGAACCCGAGTTTGACTTAGAACGTGTGAAGGAGACATTCATGGAAGCTAAGAAGAGCTTCATGGAGGCCTCCACTTCAGGTAGTAAGGATCAACTAGAACCAGGGATGGATCCTTCAATGCTCACTACCTTTTTGGAGACATGCATAAACGCTGCATGACAACAAGGCAGTCAAAGGGCTACAGGAATTTATCACTAGGTGCACATGATCAAGAGAACCGCGCGTGGTCCGAAAACTTGGAAAGCATGCATTGCGCACAAGAAGAGGGATGAGGTTGACTGCGCAAATAGGCGAGTACGAAATGGATCAGGTAATCTTGGATCTGGGTTCGGACATGAATGTACTACCAAATCAAACATGGGAACGCATGGGCAGACCCACGTTACAATAGTCCCCTATTCAATTACAAATGGCGAACCAACAGAAGATTTTTCCAATAGGAAGATTGCAAGGGGTGACTGTCGATATTGAAGGCGCGAGCATGGAGGTGGATTTTGAAGTGATAGAGATTGTCAATGACAGAAATCCCTATCCTGCACTACTAGGAAGATACTGGGCTACCGATATGAATGGGGTCATAAATCTGAAGAAGCACAAAACGGTCTTCGAGAAAAAGTCATGTAGTACCACTAGATCTAGCCGAAGGAGCACGATACACCGAACGGTGCGTAACGATGATAGTGATGACAACCTCATGTGTGTCTACAATATAACTACATAAGGAGAGGATTGGGTAAATCTGATTGCAGATGGAAGGATTTTGTGGGAGTGCGAAAGCTCCTACACTTTGGATTCAGAATAAGAGATAGAGCGATGGCAGAATCGGCTACACCAAGTAACAACACTGAAATGCAACATGATGATCAGGTCATTGCGTTGCATAACAACAGAGGCAAGGGAGCTACCAACATATGATGGATCGTTAGCAGTGGATGAATTTATGAGAAATTCGAGAGTGCAGCAGCAGAACAACAGTGGTTCAATGCACTGAAGTGGGCACTGTGCGCAACACTGGCACGATGGTGGGGTACGCATCAAGTAATTTTTGAAGACTAGCACAGATGCAGAAGGATGATGCACCTACATTTTGGAAAACCCGAGCTTCAAACGAAAACCAATCAGCCAGGGCGGAACAACTTGCATGCCTACCTATCCTGATGGGTACAGACATATGTTGTACAGTTTGCACAAGCACACACCACCCCCAGCCTATAGAAGGCGAACAAACCACAACAATAGGAAAGGCGACGCATGTTACTAATTCTCCATGATGAGGCATTCCATAGGGTGCATGGAGTACTGAACAAGGTTCACTAGGCGAGACGAAATGATTGGGACCTGCGCGTGCCAGCAATTCGATGGGCCTATAGGACCATGTGCAAAAACCTAACTGTGGAGATGATTCCCAAGGTGCGAAATAGAGTAGAAACTGAAATTTCTGAAAGGGATACGAAAAGGAATCCACACGTAATAGCTCCCGCAATTATGACAATGTGCGAAGACTAGGACGAAGGAATCACACAGCTATGTGAGGAAGACCATATAAGGATTCGGAAAGCCATTCGACGAGGGAACCTTAGACTTCGTAGACTCGAAGAAGATCGGGTGTGATTGAGGAGAAAAGCATGTCGAAGGATGCCGAGATCAAAAGATTGGAAAATGAGGTCACACAAGCATGTCTTGTCGATAAACCAAGGATGACAAGGCAAGATACAGAGGATAATACCACTACATTAGAAGATAATCACCGAGAATTTATGATTCTGCTACCATGGTTGAGACTGCCCAAATGCAGTAACAAGGGGAGTGCACCACATAAGATAAAACACGTGGCATTGGCTGTCATGAGGGAAATTGAGGAGTTTCCACAGACCATACCGGAAAATGAATTGAAGTCTCGCACAGATGGTTGGACCACCTGACTAGTCGTACGGAGCATAGTCTCAGCGCTCCAGACAATTGAAAGAGAGTGCGGGACTCTAAAAGAGTCTATTTGGGAACTGCGCAGTGAAGGAAGTGTGCACAGAATCAGCATGGTACAACATTCGTGCTCACTCACAGGGGGCTGCGCTGCCATGCAGGTAAACTGGGAAGTAACTGTTGGGGTCACTGTTCATGATAAGATGTCCAATTTAAGGCAAAAGGGAGCAGGCGGTGGACAATTAAGACACGAATTAAGAGCTAGATTTGGGACGATCTGCCACCAAGAGTGCATTAATGACTTAGAAGTGGGGGGAATGGTCAAATTCAAATTCAAAAGATGCTATAAAACTCCTAAGGCTAGCCATGAGACAACACTTGTTCGTTTGAGATTTGATCTATTACGAAGAGCACAGAGTGTTGAGTGCCAAGTGGTACTTGAGCCCCCACGTTCGTGAACAACCATAAACCATTCGAACAAGATGACAACTATCGGGAGAGGTGTGGGTTTTGTAGAGAGTACTGTTGAGGAAACTGTGCAGAGCCCTACGGTGTAGGTGGGGGATGCGCTGAAAATTGTGAAATCACCTCAGACGTCGAGGCCCAAGAAGGATAAACAAGTAGTGGGACCAGTCCACGTGTTATGAAACCAGCTCAAGAAAAGATAGAAAAGATAGATCAACGCCTTAGAATTTAGCCTCTTCGAGGGGGAAACCTCCTTTACATTACATAAATGACCAATTCTTGGATGACACAAATAACAAAACCTCCCTTCTATATATAGGAGTCTAAGGAGTCACATTATAATCCAGCCGACCTAACAATAATAATATAAAGCCAAAAAAATAACAATAGAGAGATTCTATGGGGCACAGAAATAACAATATGGGGGTAATAGGGGCACAACAATATAAATAAGGGGTATAACTACAATAGTAATGGGGTAATCACTAGTATTATAGGGACCCAACATGCCCCTCTCCTTCAAAAAAGTGTTGTCCTCAACGCTTGAGTAGTTCTGGATAGTTCCGCATAAAATTCTCATCGTCCCATGTGGAATCTTCAGCGGATAAGTTCTTCCACTTGATAAGATACTCTGAAATTGATCGAATTCGTAGCTGTCGAGTTCTTGTTTCTGTGACTGCTTCCGGTTCCAATATAATTTTTCCTTCCTCGTCAAGTTCTGGAAATATCATTTGAATTGGGAGCTTGTCACCTATAACCTTCTTTAAACATGAAACATGGAAAACTGGGTGCAATCGAGAAGCTGCAGGAAGCTCCAATTTGTATGCCATAGTACCAATCTTTTGCAACACCTTGTACGGACCATAATACTTTGGTGATAATTTATTATCCTTCTTAGCTTGCTTTAGGGAAATTTGCTTATATGGTTGTAGCCATAGGAATACCCAATCACCTACATCAAAACTTCTTTCACTGTGATGTTGATCTGCCTGTTGTTTCATTCTATTTTGTGCCAACACGAGGTTATCCTTTAAGAGTTGGAGGACTTGTTGTTGATGTTCGATGTGATGTTCCACTGCCTGAACCTTAGAATTTTCTCTTAAATATGATGTGATGGATGGTGGTTGATACCCATAAAGTGCCATAAATGGGGTCATTTTTGTTGCTGTATGGAAGGAAGTGTTATACCACCATTCAGCCAGAGGCAACCATTTGACCCATTGTGTTTGTTTATCAGATACAAAGCAACGAAGATATCCTTCCAAACATTTGTTTACTATCTCAGTTTGCCCATCAGATTGAGGATGATAAGATGAGCTATGAGCTAACTGAGTACCAAGACAAGAAAATAATTCTGTCCAAAAATTTCCAGTGAAAATGGGATCTCTGTCACTTACAATAATCTTTGGGTTTCCATGTAGCTTTTGAATTGTTTCCATAAATGCAGTAGAAACTGTACTGGCTTTAAATGGATGTGATAATGCACAAAAGTGTGCATACTTGGTAAGTCTGTCAACTACCACCATGATGACACTCTTTCCCTCAGACTTGGGTAAACCTGTGATAAAATCCATTGAAACCTCCTCCCAACGTTGGCTTGGAATGGATAAAGGTTGTAATAGACCCGGTGTCTTAATTGTTTCAACTTTATTTTGCTGGCAAACCAAACATTCCGCCACAAACTTTTGAATATCTGATTTAAGGCCATCCCAAAAAAATTCCTTCTTAACCCTGTGGTAAGTTTTTAAAAATCCTGAGTGCCCTCCTAAGGGAGAAGTGTGCAATTCCATAAGAATCTTTTGTTTTAGCTGGGAATTCTTACAGAGGTATAAGCGATCTTTGTACCATAACGAATCATTTTTCCAGCTAAATGTATCAGAAGTACTGGAATCTTGTTGTAGCTTTCGAATAAGTGCCCACACTTCTTCATCATTCTTCCATTCCTCCCTTGCTTCATTTATCCAATCTGGTTGGATAATAGAAATGGCACACAACAATGCTTCCACATCCTCATCCTTTCTTGAGAGTGCATCTGCCACCACATTTTGCTTCCCTTTTTTGTAGATGATTTCAAAGTCATAACCCAACATCTTTGTGACCCACTTTTGTTGCTCTTCAGAGGATAATCTTTGTTCTAAAAAGTATTTAAGGCTATCATGATCCGTTTTTACCTTGAAGTGTCTTCCCATTAGGTAGGGTCGCCATTTCTTAAGTGCATGGAGTATTGCCAACATTTCCTTCTCATAAATAGCTTTGCTTAAAAACTTTCCCTTGATTGGACGACTTTCAAAAGCAATGGGTCTTTCATCTTGCATTAGAACAGCACCAATTCCATTTCCTGAAGCATCACATTCCACAATAAAGGTTTTTGTGAAGTCCGGTGTAGCTAAGACCGGTGCTTGGCACATTGCCTCTTTAAGATGTTCAAAGGCCTTTGTTGCTTCCGGAGTCCATGAAAATGAACTTTCTTCAATAATGTTGTTAGAGGTGCTGCTATTCTCCCATAATTCTTAACAAACTTGCGATAATACCCTGTCAACCCAAGAAATCCTCGCAGATGCTTTATGGATGTGGGGATTTTCCATTCCTTAATGGCTTTAATTTTGCTAGGGTCTACCTTAACTCCTTCATGAGATACAATATGACCCAAATATTCCACCTCCTGGACTCCAAAGAAACATTTGGATCTTTTTGCATATAATTGTTTCTCCTCCAATAGTTGTAGCACCCTGTCAACATGTTCAACATGATCCTTCCAAGACTTGCTGTAGATTAGTATATCATCAAAAAATACTAACACAAATTTTCTAAGGAATGGTTTGAAAATTGAATTCATCAAACCTTGAAATGTTGAAGGTGCATTGGTAAGGCCAAAAGGCATGACCAAAAATTCATAATGACCCTCATGAGTTCTAAATGTCGTTTTCGGAATGTCTTCAATCTTCATTCTGATTTGATGATATCCCGAACGAAGATCCAACTTGGTGAAGTAAATTGATCCATGCAATTCATCCAGTAATTCATCAATAACAGGAATGGGGAACTTATCTTTAATAGTGAGCTTGTTGAGCTCCCTATAATCCGGACACATGCGCCATGATCCATCCTTCTTGTGCACCAATACTACTGGAGCTGAGAAAGAACTTTGACTTGGTTGAATTATACCAGCCTCTAGCATTTCTGCAACCATACGTTCAATTTCACTCTTTTGGGCATAGGGATATCTGTACGGCCTGATGTTTGGAGGAACACTTCCTGGAATCAGATGAATAGCATGATCATGATCACGCATAGGTGGGAGACCTTTTGGAGTCTCAAATACCTTGGAATGATTGTCCAAGACTTTTTGGAGATCTGGAGAAATAGATGATTCCAATGTGGAAACATCTAGCGAACATAATTGTGCAATTACACCTCTTTGCTCCTTTTTTAGAAGCTTTGTCATGCCATTAGAGCTGATTATCTTTCCTGGTTTCCCTGCAATACCCCTTAATTCAACTTCCTTTCCTTCCGTAAAAAATTTGATGAAAAGTTCTTGAAAATTAAAAGCTATTGTACCCAAGGATTGTAGCCATTGGACTCCTAGTACAACATCAGCACCTCCCATTGGAATGGAAAGCATTGGGCTAGTCAATACATATTCTCCCATGGATAGCTTGATATTATGGCACTTTCCAGAGCAATTTATTGTTCCTCCATTTGCAATCATCACTTGACACTCTGGTGCTGGATATAGGAAGCAATTCAATTCTTTTGCTACCCTACAATGAATAAAATTGTGGGTGCTTCCTGAATCAATCAACACTATTACCTTTTTCTTCTTGATTTGTCCTTCTATCTTGATGGTTTGAGGAGTGGTAATTCCCGCCAATGCATTACAAGATATGGTCGGATTTATTTGTTCTTCATCTAGGCTTTGTTCCTGGAGTATATCTTCTTCTTTTGACCTTTCTTGCTCCTTTTCTTCTTCCTCTTCACAATCTATGTAGAATAATTTCTTCTCAGCACACTTATGACCTTTAGTGTATTTGCTATCACAACTGTAACAAAGCCCTTTTTCTCTTTTTTCTTCCAATTGTTGTGGTGTCAACCTTATAGGTTGTGGAAGACTAGGGGCAACAACACTTCCGTCTTTATAGTTGTGAGTGGTATGCTTCCTAATTGCCATAATTTTGCTTTCCATTTTTCTTGCTAACCTGAATGCCTTCTCTAATGAATCAGGTTCCCAAAGGCGAACATCATGTTGGATATTATCCTTTAAAGACCCTATGAACACATCAATCCTATGCTCCTCTGGAATATCTTTTACCCTTATGTTCAATTTTTGGAACTCCTCAATGTGCTCCATTACTGAACCCTTTTGTTTGAGACTTATCAATTGGCTAAAAAAAGTGTTGCTTTTTGTATCTTCATAATGTGCTATCAATTCTTTTGTAAAAATTGCCCAAGTATTGTTTACGAGAGCAAAGCCATTGATACCATACAAACTGATTTGGTTCCAAATATACAGTTGCCATACGTACCTTTTGTGTGTTTTGCACATTATTGAGATCGAAGAATTGCTCCATCTGTAATATCCATGTGGCGGGATCCTTGCCATCAAACTTCCTCATATCGATTTTTGGAATATGGTGATTCTTCGATCCAACATTAGCGTCTATGGAATCATGATTAACATTTCTTTTGTTCTCATCATGAGTTTCCTTTACTACCTTTTCACCATTAGTGACCCTTTCTTGTAGCAACTTCTTCAATTCTTCCATGTCTGTCTTCAAATCTATCTTCAAATCTGCCATGTCTCTCTTCAAATCTGTCTTTGAATCATCCATCTTAGCTTCCATGCCCTTTATCTTAGATTCCACGCCATTTATCTTAGATTCCACGCCACTTATCTTAGCTTCTGTTAGCTTTTTTGAGCGTGACATTTGTTGCACTTGTTCTTGTAATTTTGATATATCATGTAGCATTTCTTCCTCTTCTTCATGAGTCATGCTAGAGCTTTCAGGTTCCTTACTAGGTGTTTGCATTTTCTTTCCTCTGGGCATCAGTTACCGATAATAATGCTTTACTATGCCCTTTGAATTCCGTTAAACCAAGCTTACACAAAAATTTAAAAAAAACTACACACCTTTTTTCACTTTATAGAAGCCTGATATTGAATCTGATGTATCTCTGTAATTTCAAATCATCCAGTTCTAAAATTACTACCTACAGTAGCCTTCTGCGTCCTCTTTCCAATGCCACAAGTCTGAGCCAAATTGGATTCTCAAAGGAAGAGTTATGTGAAATCTCCCACAGTGACTTGCTTTTAGACTGGTTCAGTAGAGCGAATTTGTACGACGTACCACGCATCACTGTTTCAACATTTGAATCTCAAACACACATACAGGAAACTACAGTCCGTCCTCTTTCTGTGCCTTCTTATGAAATTTCAATCCGATCCCCAGAGAGAAAGTTATGACGCTTTTCCTCAGGTCACCTGTTTTGAATGTAATTCAGGAGTCTGCAAAAAGACCAAATTCCTCAGATCATATCTCCACAAATATCGTGCAAAAAGCTCTGAAATTCGGACCCAAGGTTCAGCATGATTTCTTCTCAAATGGGTTTTTTTTGTGACTTCTGAAATGTCACAGAAAAAAGTTATAGCGAAAATTCCACGATGACCTGTTTGGAGCAGCGAAACCCTAGAATCCAAAGCTCTGATACCAAATGTTATGAAACCAACTCAAGAAAAGATAGAAAAGATAGATCAACGCCTTAGAATTCAGCCTCTTCGAGGGGGCAACCTCCTTTACATTACATAAATGAACAATTCTTGGATGATACAAATGACAAAACCTCCTTTCTATATATAGGAGTCTAAGGAGTCACAATATAATCCAGCCGACCTAACAATAATAATATAAAGCCACAAAAATAACAATAGAGGGATTCTATGGGGCACAGAAATAACAATATGGGGGTAATAGGGGCACAAAAATATAAATAAGGGGTATAACTACAATAGTAATGGGGTAATCACTAGTATTATAGGGACCCAACTGTCCCCACGAAACCCGCGGT
Organism: Pinus tabuliformis; assembly: GCA_031772625.1. Classification (NCBI taxonomy): domain Eukaryota; kingdom Viridiplantae; phylum Streptophyta; class Pinopsida; order Pinales; family Pinaceae; genus Pinus; species Pinus tabuliformis. The sequence goes on along the minus strand of CM062809.1, from coordinate 1,199,758,461 downwards.
TTGGTAAACTTTCCATGGAAGAAAAGGGAAAGGCTTTCAACATTGAGACAGATGAGGAGGAGGAGGACCTCCAAGCTCTCGTAGATGAGATAGAGGTGGATTAAGAAATGGAAGAAGACATCCAGCCAGTGGGCGCTGCAGCAAAACTGCCCGAGTACATTCCTCCGTGGAAAGGGAAAACTAAATTACCCAAGGATTTAGATGCCGCTAAGAGCGCACTCCAAACCCCGCTCTTCCCAGCTGGAATTTTGTTTGAGGGCTCGGCCCTAGGCTCTGATACCAATTGTTGTAGATCTAACCCAGAATATTATAGATCTGATATGATAATACAAGAGAATACAAATAAACCCAGAAATGATATGAAATGATTCTTTATTATCAAACCCTTAAGGTATGGCAACACCATACATTCACTCCTTAAGGAAGGAGAATACTCCACAAGCCATATGCCTGTTCATACAAGAATACTTCTCTTCATCTTCCATGTGGAGTCTCTAGCCTCTATATAGGCCTCATACATACAATACCATGCATCATTACCATGGTTTCCTCATACCATCAACTAATACCATGGGCCCATTACATTATTATTAACTACTTGTGGTCCCTTACATGACATGAGTTAACCACCTTATTTATTACTATGGCCCATCCCATTATTACATTATTACCTTGGGTACCTCCCTTGGTACCCCATATTATCCCCCCTAGGTATATAACATTCCACCCCCCTAAGCATGTTTCGTCCCCGAAACATGGGAAGAACATAAATAATAAGATCTACTCAAAAGAGTAGTCCACTGGTACCATGCACGTGCATCTAGCCATCCAAGAGAAAGGTGAACCCTCGATCTCGCTGGTGCCTCGCTCGCTTGAGATGGAAGTTGACCGTGGCAGCTCTTCTGTGTGTAGTAGGTGGATCTTCTCTCCTCGCTATCCTTCATGGGACTACTTGGTTTCCATCTTGATGGTTGTCTTGCGGGGTGATGTGGGTGCTGATATGTTGAAGTTTTAACCCACGATGGCTTTTGCTTGACTTCACCCTGCTGTGGTGCCTGTTGTGGTGTCTTCTTTTTCAATATGACTTCAACCACTGAGCCCTCCTCTGATGTATCATCACCTGTAGCCTTTTCTTCTGCAGCCTCTGTTTGTGTTTGATTGTCGATCATCAAAGGCTCATCATCTGATGTGTCAGTCCCTTGAACATCTTCTGCTTCAGCCTCCTTGGACTCTACCTGCTTATTAATGGAAATATCCTGTAATGTAATTTTCTTCTTTTTATACCAGAGCTTCAGGAATTTCTTCTGCACATTAATATTGATAGTACCCACGGATTCCATCCAAGGATATCCCAAAACAACATCCATATTATCCATCTCTGAAGCATAAAAATCACCATGCAACACATATTTATCCAAAGAAAGCTTCAAATCCTTATAAATTTGAACATCCTTATCATCAACCTGTGTATGTTCAATTTGTTTTGCTGGGACTTGCAATTTTTTTGCCAAATTAACACTGATAAAATTATGTTTACAACTAGGATTGATAGAAACAATGATCTTCTCTTTCTGAATCAATCCATGAATCTGCAATAAGGATATACTAGTAGGAAATAACCCTTTAGGTTCCATGGTTTCCTTCTTTTCTGTAAAAATAAAATCTTTGCTAGGCAATGTGACCTGACGAGCTACCTGGCAAGCCTCCTTCCACGTGGGAGGGTGGTGAAGTAGAACTTGAGCTTTGATGGCTTCTTTAAGATTGCTGATAAAAACTTCCTTGAAGAATGTATCTGTGAGACCCTTAGTGCGGAAGGCTAAGGCTTCAAAAGCAGTAATATATTCCTCCACTGTACCAGTCTGTCAGAGCTTAGTGAGACGACCCAAAAAAAAGACTTCCTGTTCAAAGCGATCTAGGCCCGCCATCACAAAAATATTGGCAAAAAATTGAAATGGTCACAGATCCGTCAATATTGCTCAGAATCCCTATTATAACCTGTTTTTTGAAATGGAACAACCATTCTGCATCTGCCCATGTGATATAAATCCTGATTCAGACACTAGAATTTCAGATCTGCGCTGCTACTCTCCCGGCGTCACCCAAAATTTCTGCAAAAAGAGCTGATTTTAAATCAGCGATATCTCCCTCATCCGGACTCCGATTCGACTGATTTTTTTTTTGAAATCATGTGTTTTTTCACAAAGATTTCATATCTACAATTAGATCTTGCAGATATTGCACCAGGAATTCTAGATCTGCGCCGCAAAACTCGCTGCCCTGAAAATTGTCTACAACCCCACTGATTTTTAGATCAGCGATATCTCCTTCATCCGGACTCCAATTCAACTGATTTTTTTTTTGAATTTGGGTATTTTTTCACAAGGAATACAGATATGCAATTAGATTCTACATATCTGGTGCCAAAACGTATAGATATGATCTGAAAATTCGCCACCCAAAAAATCTGTGCAAAAATAAAAAAAAAATTCCACGGTTTGCCCAAGAAAGTGCTCTGATACCAATTCTTGAACCTGGCTCTGATACCAATTCTATAACCTGGCTCTGATACCAATTGTTGTAGATCTAACCCAGAATATTATAGATCTGATATGATAATACAAGAGAATACAAATAAACCCAGAAATGATATGAAATGATTCTTTATTATCAAACCCTTAAGGTAGGGCAACACCATACATTCACTCCTTAAGGAAGGAGAATACTCCACAAACCATATGCCTGTTCATACAAGAATACTTCTCTTCATCTTCCATGTGGAGTCTCTAGCCTCTATATAGGCCTCATACATACAATACCATGCATCATTACCATGGTTTCCTCATACCATCAACTAATACCATGGGCCCATTACATTATTATTAACTACTTGTGGTCCCTTACATGACATGGGTTAACCACTTTATTTATTACTATGGCCCATCCCATTATTACATTATTACCTTGGGTACCTCCCTTGGTACCCCATATTATCCCCCCTAGGTATATAACATCCAGCCAGTGGGCGCTGCAGCAAAACTGCCCGAGTACGTTCCTCCGTGGAAAGGGAAAACTAAAGTACCCAAGGATTTAGATGCCGCTAAGAGCGCACTCCAAACCCCGCTCCTCCCAGCTGGAATTTTGTTTGAGGGCTTGGCCCTAGGCTCCGTGCCCACAATGAAATTTCAAGACTAGGACCTCACGGAGAGTGAAAATTTCCCACATTTAGAAACTGAGAACCTCGTGAAATAGAGCAAGGAGGGGTCAGTTACAGTGCTAGAGCCACAGAAATGGTTTCACGGTGTGGAGAAGGCCGGACTACTCCACCTACTTTGGATTCCACACCTTCACCGTTCATCTATCATGATCTTTTTCATTAGGCAACTGATTTTCCATGTGCACGATGGGTACTTATAGAGGAGCCTATTCCCATCACAGCGAAGCTTATCCATAGGATTTCCCAGCTTCCCTATAAGGGAAACGACCCCGCGGAGATAGCTGGCAAAAGCGGAGATTTGGTGTTCGCAGAGGCCATGAAGAAGAAGTACAAATTGGAAAAGAATAAGAGAGGCTATGCAATCAGTAGCATTAAAGATAAAGGGGTGTGCATAACCACCCAACTGCTGGCTGGGAAGGTGATGAGAAAATGCCACGGAGACAAGGTACCAGCGCCGGTCGTTGTGCTGGCAGAACAATGCACAGAGGGGGTCCAATTCAACTGGGCTGAATTCCTCTGCGAAGAATTCCTAACCAACTGCAAGGAAGCTCAGGAGCAGGGCAAGACCTTCCACTACACATGGTTTCTCTTGTCTATTTTATTGGGGACAAGGGAACTGCCTGAGGATAGTCAGTTCCCTCGTATTGAACAGGACTTTCCAGAGGCTACAAAATACACATCGCTTTGGGCTACAAAGGACGCCACACGAATCCACAAAACTAAGATCTTTTGGGTGCTCATGGAGGTGAGCATCTAGATGTGGATTAACAAGAGGCTGCACCTATCCCCCACAGTGCACAACAGTCTGCAGAGCTTTGCAGACTTCAAGGTGGATATGCACAATGTGTATATCAAGGCATGTAAGGATCCGACACAGAACTAGACCAAGCTTCCTTTCATCGCAATTAATGATGCCATCTTCTCTATGCTCGAATCATGGCCTCCCATGTGGCGCACCCTGAATTTGGTGAAGCAGGATAGAAGCACAAAAACAGAAGGATGCCACCAAGCTGTGTACCAACCAGTTGGCCCAACAGAAGTGCAATGAACCGTTGGCTACAAAGGTAAGATCTGCCCACAAGGCTGCAAAGGCAGCCATAGAGCAGGCCAAGGTCGCCAACAAAGCAGCAACAACACAGGTAACAAGGGCCACCATGACGCAGGGGGAAGAGGGCCCAAACTTATCCACAAGACAAGGAGTAGAGGACACAGTAGAAGGTGCGGACCCAAGCACAACATCTACACAGCTGAAATGACCATGTGTTATGGAAAGATCAGGCCCATGAAAGAAGACCAAGGCTTCCAAACTAGACATCGAGCCAATGACATTGACAGAGGGTGACCTCTATGAAATCGGCAACACAGTTCGCGAGGTCACCTGGGAAGCGCTCTAGGAAGCTATAATGGAGCAACAAAATGTGTTGGGGGCTCTAAGGGCACAACAACAGGAACTTTAGGTGCAAGCCTCACAGGAAGGAATAATAGCCATCTACGGCGCTGCAAGTACATCAGCAGCAGAGCAGCTACTATGCGCGAAAATGGCCAACACCATAGTGCTTCCGGAAGGAGTGCTCACAGCAGAGAGCAAGGAGGACAGAGCCGCGATGGGCCGATCAAGGTACTTGGCCTAAATTTGGCTGCCCTTCCACAGGACACATTGTACTAGCTGCAGGACAGCATAACAACAAAGCTATGCACATGGGAAGGTCACGCAATCCAGGTATTAAGTGAGAAAAAGATCAACATCGAATAGCTTAGCCTACAGCATGATGAGCTAGTGTCACAGAATCGGTAGGTCATGCAAACAGTGGGTGAAGCATGCCGGCACATTCCATAATTATCCATCGCCACATGCCTACCAACTGAGATGCAGATCCATTGTCTAGCAAGTGGAGTCTAAAGCGCGCGCGAGGAAACAACACGAGTGCAGCTGGAGCTGAACCTCCAGATTACTGAGCTGCGAATGAATGCATAGCCTTCCACTCCTCCGGAAGTCAAAGAATAGTGTGTTAGCGCGATTCAGACACGATAGGTAGAAATTGGAAGGGCGGTGCAGGACTACACCGCTATGTTGGACCAAGTGTTTGATGTCCTCACATCCTTATAGGAGGACCCCAACAAACAGTGCCTGAAAATAGAGGCACATGAACTACAGCAGTAGTATGACAGTATCAAGGGAACGATGCAAATAGTCATCCTCAGTCAATGGCTGGCTAAGATGCAACAGGCCAGGGCGCTGAAGGAGAAGGTGGATGCTGCAAGACAAAATGAGGCCCTTCTCAAAGCACGTGTCCAACCTTGGATTGATGAGGCCTTCACCATTACTGTCGAGATTGAGGGCAAGCTCACGTAGATGCAGGGACTATATGCACTATGATAGACAGCAGAGCCTCACAAGGAACCAACAGAAGAGCGCATGCAGCAGGTCCAACAAATAGCAGAACAGTGCGTCGTGGACCTCTAGGCAGTACAGGAACAGTTGGAGGGGCTCCATGACAAGATCGCCGCACCATCTGAGTGACTTGGGATGAGTCACGATGATTGTGTTGGGGGCCTGTTGGGCATGGAATCCCCCCACAGCAGGTTTTGGGGCTCAAAGCCCAAGTTTTGGTCAAAGTTTTTGTAAGACTTCATGAATTGCAGGCGTGGAGCACGAAGTAGTTAAGTCATAGGGTTGTCCACCCTAAAGTAATGTAATGTAATGTAAAGTCATGTCGGCCTACCCATGGTCCGCAGACCATGGGATTGTATAAATAGAGCGAGGCTCTAAGTTGTAAAGATAGTTGATGATAGAGAAAGTAGAAAAGGAATGGGTTGAGCTTAGAGTAGGATTCTACGTGTATTGGGTCGTAGTAGTAGGAAGAGGTTCTGTAACTGAGTGCGCAGAGGCCTAGTAGAGTCCACAGCTGAGTGAGCGGACCCCTGCAGCTGAGTGCGCAGGGCGGTGTCGAATTTGTAAGAAAGATTGAAGATTACTAAAAGAGAATTTGATCCCTATTTCTGTGTATTTGTTGTGCATTATCTTCTTTATGGTTGTATCTGTTTATGTATCACACACACTGATATGATTGCTGGATATGCTGTAATAACCATAACTCTTACACACACAAGTTAAATAATTGGTTAAGTAGTGAGAGACTTGGGTATTATATGGTCACACCCTGAGTAAGGCCACGCGAAAGCCGCATCGCAAGTTACGAAGGGATCACAAGTGTGCGTAGCGACAGGTCAGACTGCGGACCTCCCTAAGCACATCAGACATCCCAAGGGTGCAGAAACTTGGTTCTAGCACCCTCCCATAATACGTCAGGTGAGACCTTAGTCTGTGCTCTGTGGACTGTTGCCGAAAGGGCCAGTAGTACCGGGATTTTCTTGGCTAAATCACCTCTGAACTTGCGTTAGGCCAATACAAGCCAACACGCTTCTTCAAGTTAATTACGACATCAATGTCAAAGGCCCAATGGATTCCCAATAGTGCAGGGTAATGATTGTTGTCATCCACTATTTCAATTACTTCAAAGTCAACGAGAGAGCGTGCTTCTTCAATGTCTACTGTTAACCCATACATGCACCGCATAGGAATGATATTCTCTTAATTGGCCATGCGTAGCTGTATAGGATACCATTGTAGCAAAGGTCTCCCCATACTATCTTTTGTTTTCTTTGGTAGCATGTTTGCATCAAATCCCATATCCAGGATGACTTGATCCATTTTGTATTCTCCAATCTCCACAATCAGCCTCATTTCACGCCCTGTCCACTTCTTATGATTACCTAATTTCTTTACTGTGCATTGTTTGGGAGGAGTCTTAATTTTACCCGTACAATTATCAATTATCTCTTGGATCCCTTCCATCAAGTTCCTATCCTGTAACAACTTCATACAAGTTTTTAGAAAAGTATCCAATAGCGAGGGATCCATGTCTTGTGCTTTGTTGTTTCTATTCAATTTCACCTGACTTCCCGACGTAGAAGCCTCAACAAAGTTATTCTTGGCCTCCATAAAAGTTTCTTTAGCCTTGTTGAGATCAAATCTGACCTATTTTTTAGCAACCTTACGCACCCAGCCTTCGGTTTCCGGCTTCTTTCCTTTATCTTCTCCCCTCGTAATACTTCTTTGCTTCACGATATTGATGCTACGGTCCTCTTTGCGAGGCTCCACCCTCATCATCTATATGTTTTGCGTGGGCTGTTGTGTCTTTTTCTCCTACATTTTGGATATCAGCATCGACAATCCTCTATCACATGGTCAAACTATCTACAGTATTGACAAGATGGATGTATTGGGTTCTGACAGTCGCGCACAAAATGAAATACTTCTCCAAAATTGTAGCAAATAACTTTTCCATAACCTCTTCCAGCCCCTCCTCCTCTTCCTCTTCCATGACCCTAGAATCCTCCACGCGCAAAACTTGCGCCCTGGTCTTGAGATCGATTTTCTACCTGCATCCGATACATAGGGGTCCACTCCATCATTAATTCGTAGCTTCGGCAGTGTCACTCATCATGTTTAAGTAATTTATAGAAGGTACAAAACAACTATTGCGGAGTCTGTACAAACTTTTGCAAGAGGTAGCAATGGTTAGTTGTATGGTTCCCATCTATTTGGAAAATAGCAAACCATAAGGGTACTCCTATGCTCGATCCTGCAATGTTCTTAGGCTTTAAAGGAATAGGACCTCATCCAATCAGGTAATTATGATAGATAGGGCAATGGTCCTTATCATGTCCCTTGTCTTTACATTTTATGCACCAGAATTTTGCACGCACCTCAGACTGAGCTTTCTTCCTTATCTTAAACCTCTGCAGTTCCATGTGTAGGCTTTCTAACTATGACTAAATCTATTGTACTCCAACATTCGTGTCCTGCGCTAGTGAGGCTTCCAACCTCATCATGATCTCCAGAAGCTCTGCTTCTATTCCTATCTTTTGTTGTGATAATCACAATATCAAATGAGGCAATAGTGAAGAGATGTACCAATATCTATATTGATCATTTGTTATCTTCATATTAGCCTGTCGAATCAGGCATTTTAGCCTCTAATCAAATACCCATGCAGACTCATTCACCCTTTGTTGTATTTTTGTAAACTCTGTTATAGACTACGCCTTAGAATTAGGCTTCTTAAACTCATTGTTCAGCTTGATCTGTACAGAAATTGATATACCACGTCAACACCCTATCCTGCAGTGCTTTTACCAACTGTACTTTCTTCATATTATTGTCATTAATCTACTATGCCTTCCACACAGCATCAGCAATGAACCAAACTTGCTCAGGGTCTTCGTTCCTAGCCCTTTAAAGATCAGCATCTTCGTCGTGTTCGCCATGTTGAATGGTTTATGGGGAGGTGGAGATGGAGGTGGAGGTGTAGGCGTATGTGGTGGATGTGGAGGTGGTGGTGGAGTGGATGGATGGGGTATCCCCAGGATACCCTGGCTTATTATCTACAACGTGCTTCTTAGTGTTCTTAGAATAGTTCCTTCGTCATTGCTATCAAAATATCCTAATAGAGGATTGTATTCAAAGCCTGATTATTTGTTCCTTCTGAAGGGTTTTCCGCTTCACATAGTCCCAAACATCAATGTAATGGCATAACCCATTTCTCACACAACAACATCTTAATCCATGTCTTCAGAGATTTTAAATACTCACCTCTTGGTCCTTTGAAGAATCTGAGCTCTACTTCACTATAACTGACGGTCATATCGATCACGAGCTCAGTGATGAATCCTCCTAGGATATGGTCAATCCAGTGATCAACAGCGAGCGCGATGATATTTTCTGAAGCTTCCAAGTGCTTCACCATTTCTGGGGTCTACACAATAGGGTTGTCAAGCCTCCACGTACCCTAACTATCCGCTAATCTGGATAGCCACTCATGCAATTTGCAAGGGAAGAAACAGAAGAAAGCTTCAGTCTCTTCTATGTACAAGTATCTATTCAACCATTCTTCCTTGGATAACCATGGGTTTCTATTCTCCTGATCTGCGAATGTGTGCAACTTCTGACCGATGCACTTTTCAATTTCTTTCTTAGTAATGAACCACTTATTCAAAATCACACATTCCTCAGACAGATCCCGGCCCCAGCAATGGAACCATTTGTTGGCTTGAGGGGGCATGACCCAGGTTCAGCATTATCCGTGCTAACCAACAAAACCCTAACTATTGGCCCTTTCGACAACAACCTGCATAACGCAGGATGTAGTCTCACCCAAAGCAGTATTGGGGGATGAAAAAACCAGGTTTCTCCATCCAGAGGCCTGTGTGATAGGTTCCTGCAGTCTTTATGGCTTAGATCTACTTTCGCACACCCTTAACCCTTCCTAATAGACAATTTCTTTAAATGCAATTCAACAACTTGCAGATCTTCGTGAAGGTTCTTAATTAGTATTGGCATGCATAAATATTACAAATCTACTATTTTCATGTAGCAAATAAGCATTAATTCAGGTAAATCATAACATGGAGCGAAGATTCATGAACTTGCATAATTAAGAAATAATACACAAATGCATCTGAATTGTCTCAAAACTATCTTTATTAAGAATAATCGTTCAAGTACAAACTTCTTTTCCATGTGCACTCAGTTGAAGGAGCCTTCCCCTTTTGCCTAAGTACAATAAATAGACCTTTCCTACCTTAGATTACTTCCCAAAAAAAATGGCCTTCAATTTTCATTTGATACTTAGACTCACTATGACTCATCTATATATAGTATTTTGCTTATAATACCATGGTCCGCGGACCATGGCAGGTCTCAAAACTCTCTATCACTTACCCACCTAAGGGACTAAATCCCCTTTGACTCATACTAGCTTCGTGCTCCTCTTCCAAATTTCACAAAGACTTTACATGCTTACAAAAGAAGATTACAAAATTTAACCAAAATTTGACTCAGCTTGACCCCAAGGACCTTATCCCAACAATTTTCCACATATCATATGTACAGGGACTGCTCATTGCACTAGTACTATTATTACTGCTACTATTACTGATACTACTACTACTACTAATTGTAAAAAGTTCATTATCACTAGCTAGACATGGAAGGAGATCCAACTGTGTATCTGGTGGAACTGGGGATGGCTCTGCAAGATAGCACCCCAACTGTGTTTCCATAAAATATGCCAAATAGAAGTTTTGTGAAATCCATTGGTTCATTATGCCCATTCGAGGGAGTCAATGTGTGCTTCATGTATCTCTCTTACTGTACCCATATTTGATTGTTCCTACCTCTGTACAAAAGCCATAAGTGCGACCAGTCTGTGGCAAAGTATCCTTGAAGATTGCTTGACCAATCTCTGCTTAGTAACACTCCATATGCTTCCAAAATGTCCACAATCACTATGTTGATACATTGTTGAACTAATCCATCAGATGATAGCCGAATGATGACATACCTGATTTAACCAATTGTCTGGACATGAGTTTTTTCTAGCTAAATGATCAATACATTTTTCTTGTCACATTTAGCATTGATCTTCTTAGCCACATATAGCCGCATGACATTCAACGATGCACTGGAATAAACCAAGAAATTGTGTACATTGAAGTTGAAGATTTCGAATGTTAATAAGAACAGTGGGTAGATTTTGTTTGCATCCATTATGAGTGCATTAACTACAAATGTGAGAGTGTAAGGAGGCTTACTAGATCCCTTGTTTGAAGAGGTAGAATTACTGGTAGAAGTGTGTCCAAGTGCCCGTAGAAGGATGTTTTGCTGGCTCGTGATATTTATAAGTTTAAATAGGTAGATGTTTGCATGAAACTTCTTCATATCGTCTACAATGTTATAATATACAGCGGGAATATTGGCCGAGGTGTCTAGGGATGGAATTGGGTTTGTGGTTTCCCAAGGGATGATTATGTCTTTACTAGTGTTGGAAACACTTTTCATTGAAACTACTTTCCCAAACTTGTTCTGAGTGTTTTGTACTCAGTTAGATGAAGGATTGAATTTTCTTAACAAGTTTTCTTTGAATTTTGGTTTCGGGACCTCAGTCACAGTGGTCTGCCCTTGAATTATCAAGTTGTATTGGTTTCTTTGCTTCTAGTCTGTACCATCACTCAGAGGTTGCTTATCGGTAGTACTTTTATGGGTTGTGAGAATGAAATGATACATGTTTACTGCATGCCTAGTGCTTGGAGCTTCATCAACTGCAACAACTTCTTCCTTCTCTTCATCAAGCTTAGCCTTCTCCTCAACAATGATTGAGTCAACAAACTATGTCATCATTCTTCTCATGAGATGGTTCCATTGTGGGCACTTCTTATCTGAATGATTCTCATTATGAAACATGAAATACAAATCCGTTCCAATTTTTTCAATGTTCAACACTACATTGGAACTATGGACATATTTTGCTGGTTGATTGTTGTTGCTACCAGATGTTGAATTCCTTCTAAGCATGAACTTGGCGGGTCTGCTGCTCAAGGTAGTCTTGATTTTCCTTTGTTTGAGTTCATCCATTTTATAGGTCAAGGAATTCACGAGATGAGTCAGACTTTCAATATTATTTGGTTCCTTTTCCTTATCCTTGCTCATGAAGGCCTGAGACCTCTTGCCCATGTCCTTGGAGTCTTTTGTGAGTTCATCATCTGTGATGACTCCAATAACATGCAAGTCCTTCTCAACGATAATAGCCTCTTCGTAGTTTTCTATAAATGGCTATCTCACAGTTATCTTTACAAACTAGGTAATACTTGTCAAAAAGGAAGAAGTGTAGTAGTCTATGGTGATGGAGTCATGGGGTTTTGTGTTGTCTGAAAACTTGTTCAAGATGCGATTGAACCTCTGATTGAAATATTTAACTTTTTCCTTCTACTCCATCTTAAGACTACCCAACTCCTTTAATAACATGGTAGGGGTCTTATCTTTAGAAAATTTCTCAAGAAATATTTTCTTGAATCACCTCCAATTCTGGATGGAGTTTGGAGGAAGGTTGTGATACTATACAACTACTCTACCATCCAAGGTACATGGAAAAATTCTGAATGAAACATCATCATAACGTAACTCAAGTGTTTGCAGATGTAGGTAAAAGTTGTCAAAGTGGTCTTTAGCCTTCATTGTCTTGTCAGGGTCATATTCCATCAAAAGCTCAATAGCTTCTCTGTGTGCCTTGACATCTTGTGCAAGACACTCGGAAGTGCTAATGGACCCTGAGTCATCCAATCTAGAGTTGTCTCTACCATGAATTCTTATTTGTTTTCCTCCTCTTCCTCTTTGAAATCTGATGGTTCCTCCTCCTCTTCTTCCTTTTCTTCCTCTCTTCTTGTCATGCTAGAAGTTGAACCCGAGAGTAAGGAGTTACCTTCTTCTCCTCTGTGAAAGAGTGGAGGCTCTTTTTACCTTTTAATAGTGTCTGCTAGTTCTTCAAGAGTGACTAGGACCACTTTTTTAATAGACGAGACCACTACTCATGTGGGGGTGGTCTTATTCTTCTTTTGAGAATATGGAAGAGTGATTACTCCCATAATCAATCAAATAGTTGATGGGGCAGATGGCCCAAAGTTGATGATATGAGATTTAATGTTCAAGACTGGGCAGTGAAGAGTTACCAAATTCTGAATTATGAATAGGGGAGATGGAGTGAATGTTTCCTCCTTGACCATAAGATGGATGAGGAGGTCGGTGGGACAATCATCCATAAAATACTAGCAACCCTCCTTCTAGCAACAAAATTGTTGACATTGTTGCACTTGTCAACATTGAAGGGATCTCCCTGATATGAAGTCCCAATCAGACCTCACACCATTTGGTGTAGGATTCGCATCAAGTATAAAGGCCCAGTTATCGAATCCTTAAATATTTTCCTTGTCTCTAACTATCAGTAGAAGAGAGTGATGCAATGGTATTTTCAAAAATCAAGGTGAGCGTGCAACACAATTGTGTCTGGGTTCTCTTACTGCAAAAAGGGGGGAGAAATGTGAGCCTCTAAGTGAGAGGTAATAGTACCACCCAGGAAGAGACACACATGAACCAGAAGAACCTATCTAGCATCCAATAGAATAGTCCAAAATGGATGTGATAGTCATTACAACCAACAAACAAGGGAAGATTCATCTAACATCCAGCTGAATAGTCCACAGCAGATGTGACAGTTGTGATAACCAATCAGAAAGGAAACATCTATCTAGTATCCTACAGAATAGTCCACAAGGATGAGATAACAATAACCACCATTACAGCACATTCTCAACAAGATAAGCACTAAAATAACTGAAATAGTTCAACGATCTTAGTACATGTGAAAGCAAACATGAAATACAAACGTCCATAGAATAGTCTTAAAAACATTCATAATCCATGCATGAAGAACATGTTGGCCTTAAAAGGCTTCTGTTATTAAGAAAAATTTCTAAGAAAGATATATGCATTGTACATCACTAGCCCTAGTAGTGGGAAATTGGAGCCACTCCTTGGTCCTCAAAGAGCTAGTTGGTCTCTCTAATGCCTTGCGAGAGGAGCCAAGGTGAAAATTATTTTTCTCATATAATGAGGGGGTATGTATAACAAAGGGGTGTTGCTTACCCCTTGTGACTCTTTGACTACCCTCATGACTGCTCAACTTCCTATGACTTTTCAGCTTACATGACTCTTCATATTCATGTGTGTCCATTGGACTTCCACTTTACAATACATTTGATTTACAATATACATGGCACATAATAGTGATGTTACATATGAAAAATCATGACATGACTCAACATGACACTGCTGACATGGATTGGCTTGATGATGTGGCAATGTCAAGTCGTTGTTGCTGGTGAGTGTTAGATGTGTTATTGGATATGCTTTCTCTTCTCCTCCGCATAGCTTGGTACTGCGGGGTCTTCAATGATCGTTGGTCTTGGAAGGTGGTTGCACACTTTTGTTCCTTTGCTTGCTCTTGGTAGGTCCACTTGTATGTTCAGCTACAAGTGAATCTTTAGGCATGCTTCCCCCCTTCTTCTCCTTCTTCATCATCTCGCCATGACTTGATAGTGTACCTGTTCCTGTAATTCACTCAAGATGGGGAGTCATCAATCTGAAAACTACCTAGTCTAAAATGATGCATTATTATCCATGAACTGAGCCCGAGACAACTGATAGGATGGTAGATAGGGCCTATTAAATGCGCATTACATAGTTCCAGGTGACAGGGAGAGAGGTTCATCACTGAGACTATGCAGAGCACAACTCGGGCTTGACTGAGGAACGTTTCAGCACAGTCCCCTTGAGGGATAGATTTTGCGCAGTGGCCATTGGGAGTCAGGTTTTCGTAGTTCAAGCCAACAGGGGTTGATGCAGGATGAGGCCCTGAGAGGTTAGTCCTATGCATTTTTCAGAGGCAATGGGGGGCTGGTAAACAGAGAGGCCTAGAGGACCAATCTACGCAGTTCTAAAGGTTATTGAGCTCCAGCTAAGGGAAGGACATTGGATGACACATCTACACAGTTTTGGAGGCAAAGGGAGGTTTGGCTCTCTGTGCATTACGGATTTGCAGCAGGCAAGGTAAAAGCTTGAGGAGTGAAAGTGCGAAGTGCACAATTCAAGGCAAACTGGGAGGCACAACTATGCAATTTTGGGGGTTAAAGAAGGTTGTTGGGATCTAGAATGGTGCAGTACAACCACCTGTTGAGGGCCCCGAAATCAGGTCAACAACAAGGGGGATACCCACCTGGTTGGCGGCTCCTTTCCCTTTTGGTGTAGCGGGTCCGACTGGGGATGATGGGACCAGCTTCCCAATCTAAAAGATGTGTGTCTGTGTGTGGATTTTGAAGATAATAATCTAAAGGTAATTTTAAACTAATTTAATTCTAGACTCTAAACTGACCCAATGCTACTGTAATCTAACAAAAAAAACACATCTAATCTATACTAACTCGGGGTAAAATTCTTTCATTATGCGATCTAAAAAGATTTCATACAACAACTGGAAATAAAGATCATTCACCTATCATAAGAATATAAATCAATTAAGATGAACCATTCTGCATAAGAAGTTAGGCAAAACAGTTGTGAACAGCATATCGCATAGTCAGTTATACATATGTTAAGCACAAACAAATGATTCCACCATACAAAAGTGCCAAATGGTAATCCAGACATTCATACATCAACATATAAACAACTCAGCTGTATATCACTCTAAGAATATGAGCAGAAATTAATCAAGAGATAAAAGTACCATTTATGACTAATTTTCACTCACAAACTTCAAGCAATAACGATTTATCTCTACTTACTTCTAACATCTACTAAGAGTACAGAAGTGCAACATCAGTAGCAGACATTAAAATGTAAACATAAATAAATCTCGATCCATCCATTCATCAAAAACCCCCTCCGAGGGTGCAAAAGTGCATGTTCTGAGGACAAGTTTTTTGACAAATTTCCGGACCCTTCTCTAAATTCCATGAGAAGGGTTAAATACTACTAACTAACTAATCTTAATTACACAAATTTAGGGAACGGCTTCAAATGACCGCCCTTTTACTAAAGCAAATTTATTTCTAAAAATTGAATCTAATTTCTAACCGTTTCTGTATCTGCTCCTTAGTGTTGTAAGCAATGTGAGGTTCGCCTGGAAAGAGTCAGCTGGTTGTATTTTCCTTTTGCTCGGGCGATAAAAGTAGAAATAACAAAATCTGGCACCTCTTTCTGGCAAACTAGAAGATATTTTTGAAAATATTCCTCTGGCTGGGTGTTTTTTGTTGTGTGTATACTTATTATAACCCAGATTTCTTTCAAACTGATTGTGCTGTTGCTATTTCGGTTTCCGGCCGTGTGAATGACTCAATGAGTTCGGGATTTCGTTGCCTGAACAATCTTACGCATTGAAAATTGCTTCCATTCTTTGTTCCAGGCTTTTCTGAAGCATCATCCCTTTTCAGCATTTTTCTTTTTGCTTTATCCAATCTGAGCTTCAGGATCTTTTGCAAACATGTTGCTTTTGTGCGCCTTTGACTCTGAGTCTTGGATAGTCTATTTTCATCAGTGTCTGTGGAGTGATACTCTGGAATCCGCGGCTCTGCTGCATGCGGAATTCATCTGCGAAGGCATCTCCTCTCTGTTCTTCTAGTATTGGCGCTTTCCCCTTTTCCTTGGATGTTTCCTGCATATAGATTTATATTAGTCGCTGCCTTGCAGTTCACGCAAAGGAAAAGAGACATGACGAAAAGATTGACATGAAAACTTTAAACTCTAATGAATGCATAATCATGACACTCATAATGACTTGACTCTTCGAAAAACGCAACACGATCATCTTTGGATACTCAGGCGTGAAATCATTAATTTCCCTTAAGGTGCGCGCTCAATTTTGGGTTTACAGATCATGTCGAAGAAACTTTGCGATGAGTGGTTTCTGCGATTCGCATCACAGCAATTAATAGTCTCATTCGTCGCAGATTGCAAATCACAAAATTGCAGTTTGTAGGATCGCAGATCGCAAATCGCAATATCACAATTTTCATTTTCTCATTGTGTGCTGCTTATGCGACGTTTGCGATATGCGACGTCGCATATCGACCATCGGTGATTCCTTAGGTTTTTCTTTTTAAGGGCGCTTTCAGAATATGCGATGCGATGAATGTCCCATCGCTTCATCGCAGCTTACTTACGCGCATAGGAAAACTCTTCACTCTCTCTTTGCGATGCGATATAGCTTTTAGGGAGTTAAATACAAAAACTTTGATAAAAATATTTTTGAGATTTTTTGTTAAGGGTCCCCCTTTGCTTGATATTATTGCTAATACTAAACAAAGATGGGGGTTGTTGGTGACCACAACAATGGCGATTCACTGTGAAGAACCAGTTATCTCTGCTTTTCTATTGACATTTCCACTTCCGAAACAGAAAAAATTTTCATATGTCTAAATTTTGTTATGGACAGATAGAGTAGATTACCCCTTATCCTATCAATGATACTTTGTCTCAACCCTTCTTTTTGTCCAATTGTCTGCTTCCCTAGGCTTAGTTCTTGCATTCATACCATACATTGCTCGGTCCTTTTTTAAAAAGATAAAATAAGGTCTTCTCTGCTTGCTGGCTTTAAAATATGCTCATTTGTCGTAGGTAGAGCCTCTACTGCCCGCAAGCGTCCATAGCCTCGACAGGGTTACCATGTTATCCAGCAATGATCCTTTTTCCTGCTTGAGGTTATTTACAACATTTCAGAGAAAAATCCTTTTTGGCACTTTTTCCTTTTTTACTCTCTAAAGAATAATGTCTTGGTTTGGTGGCCAAATTATGACACAGTCATTCACTTGATTTACACTTTTGCTGAACAAGCTGGCTCGTGATGAGACCCCTTGTCTTTTGATTGAAAAAATCTTGAGTCGTTGCCCTGTTTTGATAGACAGTATTGGCAAAGTCAGCAAGTTATAATATTTGTGATCATGATAAGCCGGCTCGTGATGAGACCTCTTATTCTTTGAGATATAGTGCTTTCTTGGATTGTTTCTCTGAATGCTGCGGTTTCCTTTAGCAGGGAGGAAGTCATTGTTTTTCCTTAAGAAAGCTCTAGACGACAATAATAGAGTTTTGAAAATAACAACTTTGCAGAGAATATTTATTTTATTATTGATGATACCTTTCATTATGCTGGGATAAAACAATTTTTAACCAAAGGTTGATTTCATCAAAGTCTTTTGAAAGGTTGAAACTAATATCATTATTCAGGCTAACATTAACTCTATTTGTCAATAATAAAAATCATATTTTTCGAAAAGTTTTGTTATTTGTACAAGTGAAATCAAAATCTGATAGAGAGTTAGTGTGCTCTTTCATGAATCTTATTCAATGATCATTAACAACCGGTTTTATTTTTAAGAAAGAGAAAAACAAAATAAAAGAAACTAAAACTATCCTACAAAAATAGAAGAGTGATCTTCTATGGAAAATACATTTTAAGAATTTGTCCATTCACAGGCAAAGAATCTCTTCTACCTGCCAAATCCTGCAACACAAACGTCGATGGGCCTATGACTTCTACAATCTGAAAAGGACCAAGCCACAGCTTCTGAAATTTCGTATGTTTGCCCTTTTCTTCATGAGCCTTATCCCATTTCAAAACTAAATCTCCCATCTGAAAGTTCTTTCTGGTTATGATGGCTGAGTCAAAAGAGGATTTTATTAGCGCTTGGTGGTGAGCATGGGTTTTCTTAGCTTGTTCTCAGCGATCTTCTAGTTTGATTATTTCCATTTGTCTTAATTGCAAAGAGGAAGTAGATACTTCATCGATGTGTTGTACTAAAGACAAAGAGGGAATGACTAAGTGAGTTGGAAGAACCACTTCTTTCCCATAAACTAAATTGAAGGGAGAAGTGCCAATTGAAGCTTTCTTCGCGATTCTATCTGCTCATAAAGCATTTACCAGCGCTTTGTGCCAATTCTTTTGGTTTTGGTTGACTGTTCTTTTGATAATCCTGATTAGGTTTTTGTTTGTTGATTCAGCCAACCCATTACCTTGCAGATAGTAATTAGCAGAATATTTCAATTTGAATCCTCTTTTTAATGCAAACTCAGTCATTGCATTTCCAGAAAAGTATGATGCATTATCAAACATTAAGGCCGTTGGCAATCCAAACCTAGTGATGATAAATTGATCTATGAATTCAATAATGTTTTCAGAATTAACTGTCTTGAGAGGAACTGCTTCTACCCATTTAGTAAAATAATCTGTTGCCGTGAGGATATACCTATGCTGCTTAGAAGAGTGAGGAACAATCTCACCTATTATGTCCAAGCCCCATTGGCTGAATGGTTGCTCGATGTTGACCGGCTGTAGTGGCATGGACGATTTCCTTTGTTTCCCTGCAGCAGTCTGGCAGATATGGCATTTCCTTACGTAATTGTATGAGTCTTTGAACAGCGTGGGCCAATAATATCCTGCACGTAAGATCTTATGCGCAGTAGTCTCTCCAACATAGTGTCCACCTGCTGGTCCATCGTGGAGTTCCTGCAAAACCTTTTCGGCTTCAGTTTTCTCAAGACACCTAAGAAGTACAGAATCGTAATTCCTTTTAAACAGAACATCATTTATGAGCTGGTATTGTTTAGCTTTCAATCTTAGAGCTCTTTTCTTGGTGTGATCCAGGTGTGATGGAGCATACCCGTTCTTAAGATAATAAATGGTGTCCGCATATAATGATTCTGCGTCATTTAGGCTTACCTCATACGTGTGTACCTCTTCAGATGAGTTCTCAGGAATTTGTGATGCTCCAGCTAACATCTTGCAGAAGCCTTGACCCCTTACGATGTTTGCTGGTTTGATCTCAAGATCATATTCTTGTAGAGCGGTAATCCAATTTTCTCTCTTTTCGCCCACATCCTTCTGTACCAAAAGGTTTCTTACCGCTGGAAACGGTACGATGACTTTGGTATGGGCTTTAAGTAAGAAGGTCTGAAATATTTGATCGCTTTGAAAACAGCATAAGCCTGTTTCTCCACGTCTGAGTAATTGAGTTCATCACCTTGTAAGTTCGAGCTAAAGAATGCGATTGGAGCTTCCGCCTTCTCTTGATTTACTTGAGTCAAAATCGCGGCATAAGATTTCTCTGAGGCAAAAGTGTATAAGATAAAAGATTCTGAAAAATTTGGGGTAGCTAAAGATGGAGCATTGATGATAGCTTGTTTGATCAAGTTGAATGCTTCGTGCTCATCTATGCCCCATTTAAAATTTGAATTCTTTTTTATCATATTTTGTAAAGGAGAAATAATACGTGAAAAATCGGGGACAAACCTTTTTACAAAATTGATTTGTCCAAGGAAAGATTGCATGGCCTTTTTGTTATGGGGTATGGATATTTCGGAAATTTCTTTGATTCTGTCAGGTTCAATGTGAATACCAGATTTCGACACTATGAATCCGAGCAATTTCCCTTCACTTAATGCGAAAAAAGATTTCTTTGGGTTAAGTGAAATTCCATACCTTAAGCATCTTTGAAAGATCTGTTTCAAATCTTTGAGATGGTCGCTTCACTTCTTGGAGTACACTGTTATATCATCCAGGTAAATCACTACCGATTTATTGACTAAACCTTTAAATGCGATGTCCATGACTCTCTGAAAGGTAGCGTCGGCATTAATCAGACCAAATGGCATCTTCCGATATGCGTATGTGCCCCACTTGGTTCGGAATGTGGTTTTCAACTGATCATCGGGATGTACCAGCACTTGATTGTATCCTGAAAATCCATCCAGGAAAGACATTAATTCTGAGCCCGCTACTACCTGTAGTATTTGCTCCATAGGTGGGAGGGGAAAATTATCTTTCTGACAGGCTTTGTTGAGATTCCGGAAATCAATACAGATTCTAGTATCTCAGTTTTTCTTCCTAACAGGCACCATATTGGATACCCATTTGGAGTGTCTGACTGGGAAAATCATTCTGGCTCTCAACAATTTATTTAGCTCAGTCTTTATCTGATTTTCTAAGTTGGGGTGGATTTTTCTGAGCTTCTGCTGGACAGGTTTTTCATTGTCAATCATAGGGATAGTGTGTTGAATGATAGAAGTGTTGTATGTTTTCAGCTCGTCGTAATTCCATGCAAAAACGTTTTTTTATTGTCTCAGAAGACGGATATACGTTGATTTTTCTTCAGGGGCTAGGCCGTGGCCCATATTAACATTTTGCGGCTTCTGATCGGTTCCTAGGTTCACTAATTCATAATTCAGAGTTGAACTGTAGAGTTTAGAATTGGCAAACCTTTTAAACCGACTTTTCAAATCATATAAATCTTCTAACTTAACCACCGATTTAGCTATAGCGTTATCAGTGCTATTTTGCTGAATTTGGTGATCATGATGGTCTTCGTCAATTATTTGATTTGAGTAGGATCCTTCAGAAGTGAGGAAATTTACAATGTCTGGATCGTCATTGAATACTCTCCAGTTGGTGATGTTGTCAGGGATGGATGGTTTAAAGATTAATTCTATTGAAAACCTATCGGGACTAAAATCTTCGGAGGAAATCAGTCTAGAGGCTACATTAGCTAACAGGTCTGCGCTCGCATTTTGGAGTCTTGGGATTGACGAAATATTGAATGCTATGAAATGTGAAGTCAGATCTTGTACTAAAGATTGATAGTGCTTTAAATGACTTGACAGGCAATGTATGGTGTTACGTACCTGTTTGACGACAATTTCGGAATCTCCAAAGACTTGAAGATACTTAACATTCAAGCCGATTGCTTTGTATAGGCCTTGCACCAAGGCTTTGTATTCCGCTGTATTGTTTGTGCAATCGAACTCAAGTCTTCATGTGAGCATGGTCTTGTTTCCGTCTGGGCTAATCAGAATGCATCCTGCTCCTGCTCCCTCGTTAGATTTAGAGCCATCAAAATATAATTTCCAAAATAAAGATGTATTTACAGAATTATCTAAAAAATTAAAACACTTTGAATCATCAGTTTGGGAAAAATTTTCAACTTGGGACACAACTGAATTTTCTAAGTAAGGTGAAGTGTGAGCATTGAAATTGCCGAGGAAAGAATCTACCGAGTAATTGCCTATGATACTGCTATTGTATTCTATTGCTTCGTTCTCTCCTTCCAATTCTGTCACTATGTACTTTTGGTGCAACTCTCGTTCAACCTTTATTTGATTGGGTCTGCCGTTGTAGGGTAACCACATGTGCGACGAGTCAGTTGAGAAATATCCATGGAGTTTCTCGGACCAATCCCTGCTAAGAATTAAACCATAGAATTCAGGGATATCAGCTACTAGAATGTCGATAACCTGACATACTTTCGGGTTAGACGACAATCTGATGGTCACCTGGTTAAGTTCACCAATCACTTCGACTTGAGATCGATCAAGTTGAACTATGCGCACTGCAGATTTCTGAGGCTGAACATTCAATTTGGCACATATTGATCTGGGTAGAATATTCGTTGAAGCACCAGAATCAATCAGGCAATTGTGCACGTTTTTATTGAAAATTTCATAAGTGAGGAGAAAAGGAGGAGTATGGGATCTTGACCTTCCTCCAATCAAGGCAATGTCATTCGGATCAATCTTATTTATCATGTTGGTTGGAGGTCTTCCCATGTTGTGGGAAGCTACAGCTATAGGTAAAGATGTAGTAGGCACGGCATGTAATTCTTTCATCATTATTTTCTGTTGATGTTTCAATTTGCTCAATTCGTATAGAGTGATATTAACCCTAGTCGTTTTCATGTCATAGATAATGTTATACTCCATTTCATCCGACACTATCAGTGTTCTTGATGGAGGTACTTGATCTGATTGGACTGGGCTAAATTGGGTCGCTCTAGCGGTTGTTTTCTTTGTTGCGACCTTATCTTTTGTTGCATGGCTTGCGCCCTTCTGTTTAGGGGTAGTTTGGGGAGGATCAAGTTGATTTTTGCTTCGTGTGCTAACCGGAAATGCTTCTTGATCCTCTTCTTGTGGGAGGATGAAATCCCACATTCCTTGTAGTTCCACAACTTCTTCATCATCGTTCTACCCTTCAGTGGTATTCTCTTCTTCTTCTTCTTCTTCAGATTCGAAGTTTGAGATAGCATTGGGTGGTTTCACCTCCATGGGAAGGTTTCTTTTAAAAGATCTGTAGGGCTTTTTTGAAGAAGTTTCTGCTACTTGTTTTCTTATATCAATCATCTCGTTGGACATGGCCTTTAACACCTTTTGTAATCCTTCCATATCGAAAGGATCTTTCGTTTGCTTCTTCTTGGTGTCTTCTTAGATTTGCGTTCTTCTATTGCAGATCTCTTTTCTAGGGCAACTACGCGTTTTTCTACTGCTAACGCCTCAGTTAAGTTTTCAACTAAGGTCGTCTTGTTTACCCTATCTACGAAGATAGCCAAGTTAGATGGTAAGGCCGTGATGTACCATTCACATCTTACTTCTTCGCTGGGTTGAGAAGCAGCGAGAATCTTGTTGAGGATCTTGTTGAACCGTAAATTGAAATCTTTAATGGGTTCTCTAGCCTCAGCTTTAAGATTAGATAGGTCATTGATCAATGTCGCTGTTGATCTGTCATCGCCAAACTTGGCGAGGAATTGACTTTGAAAAATGTCCCAACTTGTGATGGACCCGGAAGGTAACGAAAAGTACCATGACCTGGCTGTTCCTTGCATTGTGTAAGGAAAAAGCCGGACGACAGCATCTTCGTTGGTAACTCCGTTGAGATTAACAGAAAGCATGAAATTATTGATATGCTCTTCAGCTAGCATTCCTGTTTCTGGATTGAATTTAGGTAGCCACTTCTCAGGATGGGCCGGTATTGGGCTCAGGGGTGGAGGCATTAAAACTGCCCCAGGATTGTTCCATGGAGACTGGGCCATCGTTGAGCCGCTAGTTAATGAGAGTGCAGAAGACGGTCCCTGATGCTGAGAAGATGAAGGTATTATGATCTTTGATGATTGAAGAGGAAGTTTTGTGGAAGATGGATGAGTGATTTGGGATGAGGATGTGGGTGGTTGACTTCGCGGTGAGGGTGTTGAAATGGACGAAGTGGATGAAAGAGTCTCACGGTCAGACTCTGGTGGTGCTTTCCTTGCTCTTTTCCTAGTAGGGAGACGGAGTTCACTTGGTTGAATACCAAATTTTTCACTCTTCAATCTGGTCAGAGGATGAGCAGGATTGTACTGCGAAGTCACGCTGTTGTTAGATTTATCAGACCTATGAGAAAAAATAGAGAATCCCTGGAGTTTACGAATCAAAGTTTGAATTTCAGGGGGTTAAATAATGAGTTGGTCTGATATATTGGAGTGGGTAGCAGCGGTGGATACTCGAAAGACTTCTAACTCCGGGTTTAACAGTAGTGGAGAAGTTGGAGGAGTTGATGAGGGTGATTTACTCTCAGAATGGCATTTAGATTTTGACTTAGTTGCCATTCATAGTTCGGCCCTCCTTCTAGCGCCAAATATGTTGAGGGCCCCGAAATCGGGTCAACAACAAGGGGGATACCCACCCGGTCGGGAACCTGGTTGGTGGCTCCTTGCCCGTTTGGTGTAGTGGGTCCGACTGGGGATGATGGGACCAGCTTCCCAATCTAAAAGATGTGTGTGTGTGTGTGGATTTTGAAGATAATAATCTAAAGGTAATTTTAAACTAATTTAATTCTAGACTCTAAACTAACTCAATGCTACTGTAATCTAACAAAAACAACACATCTAATCTATACTAACCCGGGGTAAAATTCTTTCATTATGCGATCTAAAAAGATTTCATACAACAACTGGTAATAAAGATCATTCAGCTATCATAAGAATATAAATCAATTAAGATGAACCATTCTGCATAAGAAGTTAGGCAAAACAGTTGTGAACAGCATATCGCATAGTCAGTTATACATATGTTAATCACAAACAAATGATTCCACCGTACAACAGTGCCAAATGGTAATCCATACATTCATACATCAACATATAAACAACTTAGCTGTATATCACTCTAAGAATATGAGCAGAAATTAATCAAGAGATAAAAGTACCATTTATGACTGATTTTCACTCACAAACTTCAAGCAATAACGATTTATCTCTACTTACTTCTAACATCTACTAAGAGTACAGAAGTGCAACATCAGTAGCAGACATTAAAATGTAAACATAAATAAATCTCGATCCATCCATTCATCAAAAACCCCCTCCGAGGGTGCAAAAGTGCATGTTCTGAGGACAAGTTTTTTGACAAATTTCCAGACCCTTCTCCAAATGCCATGAGAAGGGTTAAATATTACTAACTAACTAATCTTAATTACACAAATTTAGGGAACGGCTTCAAATGACCACCCTTTTACTAAAGCAAATTTATTTCTAAAAATTGAATCTAATTTCTAACCGTTTTTGTATCTGCTCCTTAGTGCTGTAAGCAATGTGAGGTTCGCCTGGAAAGAGTCGGCTGGTTGTATTTTCCTTTTGCTCGGGCGATAAAAGTAGAAATAACAAAAGCTGGCACCTCTTTCTGGCAAACTAGAAGATATTTTTGAAAATATTCCTCTGGCTGGGTGTTTTTTTGCTGTGTGTATACTTAGTATAACCCAGATTTCTTTCAAACTGATTGTGTTGTTGCTATTTCGGTTTCCGGCCGTGTGAATGACTCAATGAGTTCGGGATTTCGTTGCCTGAAAAATCTTACGCATTGAAAATTGCTTCCATTCTTTGTTCCAGGCTTTTCTGAAGCATCATCGCTTTTCAGCGTTTTTCTTTTTGATTTATCCTATCTGAGCTTCAGGATCTTTTGCAAACATGTTGCTTTTGTGCGCCTTTGACTCTGAGTCTTGGATAGTCTATTTTCATCAGTGTCTGTGGAGTGATACTCTGGAATCCGTGGCTCTGCTGCATGCGGCATTCATCTGCGAAGGCATCTCCTCTCTGTTCTTCTAGTATTGGCGCTTTCCCCTTTTCCTTGGATGTTTCCTGCATATAGATTTATATTAGTCGCTGCCTTGCAGTTCACGCAAAGGAAAAGAGACATGACGAAAAGATTGACATGAAAGCTTTAAACTCTAATGAATGCATAATCATGACACTCATAATGACTTGACTCTTCGAAAAATGCAACACGATCATCTTTGGATACTCAGGCGTGCAATCATTAATTTCCCTTAAGGTGCGCGCTCAATTTTGGGTTTACAGATCATGCCGAAGAAACTTTGCGATGAGTGGTTTCTGCAATTCGCATCGCAGCAATTAATAGTCTCATTCGTCACAGATCGCAAATCGCAAAATCGCAGTTTGTAGGATCGCAGATCGCAAATCGCAATATCATAATTTTCATTTGCTCATTGTGTGCTGCTTATGCGACGTTTGCGATATGCGATGTCGCATATCAGCCATCGGCGATTCCTTAGGTTTTTCTTTTTAAGGGCGCTTTCAGAATATGTGATGCGATGAATGTCGCATCGCTTCATCGCAGCTTACTTACGCGCATAGGAAAACTCTTCACTCTCTCTTTGCGATGCGATATAGCTTTTAGGGAGTTAAATACAAAAACTTTGATAAAAATATTTTTGAGATTTTTTGTTAAGGGTCCCCCCTTGCTTGATATTATTGCTAATACTAAACAAAGAGGGGGGTTGTTGGTGATCACAACACCACCCTAGAGGATAGTGACTGTGCACTGCACATTTCCATGCAACAAGGTCACATCAATGAGGGTTGAGATTGTGCAGTGTGCAGCTCAATTGGGGCATGGTGAAGCTGAGTTTCCCAGTCAGGAAGATTTTTTGAAAATGGATAAGTGCACTGGGTAGATAGATTCGTGATGGACTTGAACTTGTGATCACGCAGTTAGCATACTTCAACGACATGAAAGCATAGACCATCGAAGAAACAAACAAAGCATTACCCTCTGTGTGATAGTGTCATGACAAGAAGCGATAAGGAGCGACAAGCGCGA
Organism: Pinus tabuliformis; assembly: GCA_031772625.1. NCBI lineage: Eukaryota > Viridiplantae > Streptophyta > Pinopsida > Pinales > Pinaceae > Pinus > Pinus tabuliformis. Next base: position 1,199,731,885 of record CM062809.1, on the reverse strand, counting down.
TACTTGTGATAAACTTTAGGATGACCGTGACAATACTTGTAGTATAGTGATAAAAATTTTGTGTATGAGTGTGATAGATGCTTATATGGCTAGGACAACTCATATACACAAAAACCAACCTCCAAAACCACTAGAAAGGTTCGTAAACATGATATAATAGACAAACATGCCAAAATATGACAATTAATCTAGCAATCAAAAGGATTCAAAGAACTTGGAGAATGCCATTTAAATGAGCTTAAGTGTTTGCAACAATCAAGGGAAGGACCAAGGAATGCTCTTAAATTTGAATGCAATCCAAAAAAATTTAGGATGTTGCAGCAGCTACAACAAGCTCATAAAATTAATTGGCCTTACTGTCGTAGTACCTTTATGACAAGTACTTCTTCCTAAAAATCATCTTTAAACTCATTCCAACTGAAGTCCTCTGTCATGATGTCTCTCACCCGCTTCACATCTTCCCACCAGATATTTACTTTACCTCTCAGGTTGAAGATAACTACTCTAGCCTTCATATTATCTGTGTAATTATGTAACTCAAAGAACTTCTTCATCCCCAATATCCAAGCCTCTACATATTCAAACTTATTCAAATCTCCATGAAAAGTAGGTGGATTTGCTTTCTTAAATTCATCTAGAAAGTATCCCCTATCACTCCTCTTGTAAGGATGATAACGATGACGATCATAATGCCTATCAGAACTAGAACTAGAGTAGTAACTGTGTCCATCACCTTTCCTATCCAGAGTATCCAACAACATTCCATCTCTGACCGTTTCATATTTATCTAACCTATGACCACCATGAGACCTCCTGCTATATGCCCCATTAGTTTTGTCCTCCTACCCATGGCTGATCTGAAGTGGCCCCTATCGTTGTAATTCTAACAAACTTTGAAGGAGTATTGCATTAACCTCTGCTTGTTTCTCTTGTGCCTGCATGATTTTTTCATTGTCCACCTTACAACTCCTTATCTCTTCCTTCAAGATTCACAATGTGTCTACTAAATCAGAAGAGTTCCCGACACCACGCTACCCATCTGACTCATAGGGAGAATATTTATAGTCTACCACATTTCTAGTCATTTTTATCTCTTTCCTACAAGGCATACTATGTCATCTAAACCAAATCACAATAAACCAACATACCTTAGAAAAATTCAAGGAGGATATCTCATCCACAAGATCAACCAATCAGTGTAATACATGTACAAACATAATCATAACAACATATATACATATAATACATAAGCATATAAGCATATAACCATCATTCTATCTAGGCTTCATTCATCAATGCATGACCATATCAACTACACATACCATGACCTCATGCATGATAACAATAACCTTACCAATGTACAATAACAATATGCAAGCATAAACAACATGTAATCAAACATACACTCATGACAACGCACTTCACAAAATAAACATCCTCTTTCACATGGTGACATCACTACAACCATGACTGAAACCATGCATACGAAACAAGCATATATACCACAAGGATGATTAACACACGTGCAACTGACATGAATGCATGACCATCACACATTTCCCATTCAGTCCAAGGGGAGAACCATGCTCTGACACCACTCTATGGTATCATATATAACCCAAAGAGACCGTAACCCACTTGATACCACTCGGTAATACCCTCGCCCCACATCTATCCAAGTAACCATCTAACCGGGGTAAATATGCAACAAGATGCCATTATAATGGGATTCAACCTCCTAGGTGACCTTAAGTAAGTGGGATCAACGGAAACACATCACATAAACCTTCCACATCAACAACAAACTCCCAGGAACCAACCAAACCACTCAGCTAAACAACCCCTGAGACCAACAAAATTTTTAGACCATTAAACCCCTAAATACTCCATTGATATGGACAATGATGCTTCTAGGAGGCTCAAGACGCTCCCACAACATGGGTATGCATGCCTTTAGGGACTTTTTTCCTTAGACTTGTGCCTATGACTCCAAGATTTGTGCCACTTTTTCAGGCCTAAAGCCCAAGTCACTACCCAGAACTCAATGACACTTTTGGAAATGAATTTTCACAAGATAAAAGTGATGCATTTTCAAAAACATTGACAATGTCTAGAATGGACCACTACTAGCCATGACAGGAATTTCGTCAAACATGTCAAAAATATGTAATATACATGTTCAAACAATAGATTTTAGCATAGGGGTCACTTATCTGAGAATCATTGTTCCCTTATATCATTAGTTTCATTATCATCTATTACATCATAGATACATTATCCATTCATTCACAAATTAAAACATGAGGAGAGTCATACATCCACATGTCATAATGAATATTCATCACGAACATAATGAAAACTGAAATACCAAGGATACATCAACCATATAATCCACATATAAACTAGTACATTTATACATAAGTTGTCAAGGAAATAATCTCTCATTAATGAATGCAAATTACAACCTGGGATGGGACTACCGCGTTCCACCCAGCCATAGAATTGTTGATCCAATTCTTGCTTCATCCATTCACCTCCATGCCATATTCCAAGAATGAATTTGGGACTCAAACTAAAAGAACCAACTAGGGCATTCCAAGGCTAAACTACCTCACCCTCATAATTAGAAACCAGGCTTTACCTCAATCCACACTAGATCACTAGGCCAACATAATAAACATGTAATAACAGGCTTTACCATGATCTCCACCAGATCACTAGGCCAAAACAAGCATGGATGCCACCGGATTTCTCCACCTACACATGAGGAATTTTCCAATATCCTAGTCGCTCATGCTTTACACAATCCACACCAAATCACTAGGCCCTAAACGGAGACCCACTCTCCAGGATTTACCGCATATCCCATCCTAGGATTACTAGGCCTGATGGAGAGAACCCACCTCTAGGCTTTACCGTATATCTCGCCATTCATTGGTTGAGGATTCCTAGGCCCAGCAAGGAAAAACAAAATCTAGCTTTATCACAACCCACAGTCTGGATGAGGGGTTACTAGGCCATGTGTTCTATTATTCGGATATCTACCTCACTCAACTTTGAATCCATCTCAACCAAAACATGAGAACCCCATCACACCATGGCTATCCAAAAATGAAAATCCTAGGTTGAAAACACTGTCACACCTGGAAAAACCCATGCCATAATAGCAAAGAACCACATCTTGCAATACCATGCATGCCAAATCTAGGAAGGAAAACACACATGTAAATTGCTACCGGCAAAGAATCCTTTCATAGCTTCTTGATCCTCCTCTTCCTTGCTTTCTCCTTCCTTCCTCTTTCCTTATTTTCCTTTCTTGATCCAATGCCAAAGTGTTCTAAGAAAATTCTAAGTGTCCAAGAGTGAGAGAGAGAAAAGGTACCAACTAATCGTCAGAAGCCTTTTTATCAATTAGGCCTCTATTTTCTTCATTTTCCATTATTTTCCTTCATTTTCCTTCTCACATGAAACCTGTGACTTTTCACCTTCCTTTTCTCCTAATTTCCATTATTTTCATAAATAAATGTGCCAAAAATGCCATTTTTCCTTTCCAAAGCCTTTGCCATTGCCTTTGCCAATTGCCTTAGCCATAATAAACCAAATTGAACACCCTCACTGGGATGTCTTGCCCAAAATTTAGCTTGGAATAAGTGTCCCATCAACCATGGTTATTATTTTTCCTTTATTAACTTTTATTACATAGAATTTCCACCACGGTTGTTACCAAACATTCAAAATTTCTTAAAAAAAAAATTCCCCAACTTTACTATGTGACCATCCCATCACATTAGTAAGATCTTGTCCCGTCTTCATCAAATTTCGTGCTCAGACTATGCACTTGCATCAAAATCCCAAGGTGAAAAAGATTCATGGTCTCCTGACCATGTGTTGAGAGTTTTAATTAGCGATTAAACCTCCTAATATTTGATTGTCAACCAGGACTCATAAACATGACTTGTACTTCGTTTTTGGCTCAAGGTTAAGTACAAAGTATGTAATTTTCCTTGATAATGATCATTAAGTATAGAATGATAAAAAAACTATTCTATCAATTAAGTAAACTACAACTCATCTCACTCTCACAAAAGAATTATTTACTTTAACATAAGAAATCTAAAGGAAATAAATTTAACACAACACATTTCTATTTCTTATTCTAAATTTATGCAATCAAAAGACAAATCCAATGAATCAAAAGGCTTAATGAAATTCAATCTAAGAACAATTCTTGAAATAAAACCTTTTCAAAGCAAGAAGTTCAAACTCTATTTATTCAAAAGGGTAGAGGCAAGAAAAAATCAAAAGCTAATTTCTGAGAAATCAAAATGTAATGCTACAACTTGAAAAAGTAAACCAGAATCAAATCCTGAACTATCAAGCTAGGTTATTCTTTGTCAAAAATAAAATGCATTCAAACCACACTTAAGCTACTACAAAGACTTATTTTGAAATCAATTTGAACTAATCTATTGGTGCTTAAAGGAAAATGAAATCTTAACAAAATTATCTGAGTTTATAAACGAAATTGAATTCTTGTCACACTGCTATGAAATCAATATCTATGCTATTGTACTTGGAATGGAAATCAAACTTATTCTATCATGTGAAAATAAATCTAAATAATCCTGTGATATATTAATGACTCAAATCGATGCTCTGAATGAAATGCTTTGAACTAAATCACGCTTCTTGAATTAAATCATAATGCTTGAAATAAATCACACAATTCAAATTGAAAAAATGAAGAACACAACACCAATCGCTACCAAGCATGAATTCGTTTGAAATTACAATCAAAACCTTTCAAACCATAAATCGTTCACTCGAATGCACACAAAAGATTCATATTCACACCCATGCCATACACCAAACCTCATAAATCATTATATTACTATATTGTGAATGCTCCAATTATGAATATAAATATGCTCGACTCTAATACAATAAATAGAGTATGACTCTGCATTAAAAGATGAGCACGGACTATGTAATGGATCAACAATTTGCAACTCAGGGAAAATGATTCTTCGATTGTTTGATTTGTAATGCAATGATAGCTAAGGAATGGGAAATCGAACCACACTTATTACAAAATAACACAAGGCATGTCTACCACTGTTAACTCAATGAAATCTTACACTATGAAATTGCACACCTACTTATCCTATCGATTAATCAATCTTATTTCCAGAGGTGGTGGGCCCTCCCACACTTGGAGTAAGCTAACAACTGCAATGGAAAAGAGATTTAAAGCATTAAAAACATGACTCATAATCAACCATGCTGGAAAACGTTATGGTTCACAACTTGGAAATAGCCATATGCATAAAACTTCGTAACGAAGTCTTGAAAACAAATTACATAGATCGTTGTATCTTTCTAGCATTGTATTCTATTACACCGACCTTTATAGGAAACTTATCAAATGTAAAACTAACAACGAATCTAACTATGACAATCTTCAGCAACTAGAACTAATCTAATCATGTTTGATTTTCTCCAAATCAACTTTGCCTTGCTTGGACAAACTGTTTCCCTTTGAGATAACTAGCTGCTAACATTAGAGTATTCTGTTTCAATTCTGATATGGAAGATCTTCAAATTTTAAAGCATTGAGCTCAGTGTACAAAAATATTCTTAAGTTGTGTACATCGATCTTCAAGAAGTCAAAAAGGAATGTAGAAGAAGTCCACCTGGACACTATAGTCTTGAGTACAGATCAAGGACCTGTTGTTTGAGTACGAAATCAAGAATGATGCTCATGACAAGGAATCCTTTCCATCCTTGTGTTGACCGGACAATCCTGCCACTAATATTCATAGCTAAACTTGTAAATAGATAATTACCATATTAAGAATATGACTCAAAATCCACTTAAACTTAGTCATAAATAGCAAAACAATGTCAGTTAGATGCATTTACCTCTTGTCATACATGAGCAAGGTTTAGGTAGTAATGTAGGTGGTAGGGTAGGTGGAAGGAGTACTTTTCAGACAAAATATGGTGAAAATAGGGGTTAAAAGCAGAAAAATTGGGGGCAAAAATGGGCACCAACATCCCCCCCATGCGGATTCAAATGCATGTCCTCATGCATATTCCCATAGTATGCCAAAATTGTGATGATGCTACAGCGATAGGAACCCTGGTCAAAGATCAGCGGCCTTAACCAAGACTTCTAACCCAAGAACATAACACTTTTTGAACTACAAAGCCAGTTCTTGAGCACCTATTTTCTTGGTGGATTTAAGTCTCGAGGCTTTTTAGTGCATCAACTACTTGTTCTTTCACTTCAGCTCATCGTTTTGAGAAAACAAGTGGAGATTAGTATCCTTGATTTGATTGCTGACTTCCCTGACATAATGAAACAAGACTTTGTATTTATTTTCTTGTTTGTGGAGCTTACCAATCTTTTTCTACAACTTTACTAATCGAATCTTCAGATTTTCATGGGTGTCATGGATTGTTGAGATGCACTACCTCCTGGTGCTTTTCTATTACCTTTCCTCCATGAGGAATATTTTTGGACCTCTCTAATGAATTTGCTACTAAGATCCTTGTTTGAAAAGGGCTAATCAAGGGAAAATGTCTCTAAGTCTTGTGCAATATCAAAAGGAACGTTTGTTGCAGATGCTAATTTGTGTGTTTCTTCATGGGGTGAATGTAACTCTTTATCATCTGAATAAGGAGAAGAAAGAACAACGATGTGCTTAGAATTCACAACTTTAGGTGCAGGATGCTTAAATTTGTTCATGCTTCAAGTTCTGCAACGACCCTGGGATGATTTCTTTGCCATAGGAATTGATGGTTCTTGGGCTTGAAAGAGGGGGTTGGCAAGAGGGCTCTCTTTCGCTTAAGATTTGATTCTGCCTCGGTATGACCTTCAGGGGTGTTAGACATAGGCTCTTCACCTTTTGTCTCCACAGTGTCACCTGGCTCAGTTTGGTCTTCACCATCCTTGCTCCACTTGTTTTTTTGCTTCTTCTTTTTCCATTCCTTCAAACACATCCCTTCCTCCACAGCATTAGAACAAGGCATTGATTCTTGAGGGGTTTTGGGGATAGGAGAGGTAGGGTTAACTCTAGGATTAGGTTTCATCTGGGAATTTTTCGAGAGAACCTTCTCTTTATGTTTGAGTATCCAACCCACCAAGCGTTGCCAACCCTTAAATTGGGTTTCTTCTACAGGAAATTTCTCAACCAGGAAGTCTTCTCACAACTTCTGGCACTTCTTAAGCTCAACGATGACCATCATTTTAATGAGGCTATGGTGATATAGGGATGTTTCAGGATTTTTTCTCTCTAACTGCAACCCTCAAGACATCTTCTGCAAAATAAATCTCAAAAAATGTGTGATATTAACTTGACGATCGTCAAAAAAATATGATAGCAAACCAATGTGATAGATAAATACTATGACATACCTCCCTTCGCAAGTGATAAACCGTTGCAACATAGTAATCAAAGGATGCCACTTCTCCTCTACACAGCTCTGTAGAACACCTTTCACCCAACTAATCGATTGATTAGCCGACTTGAGAAAAGTGGCATAGTTTGGAATGTTCAGTTGTCCTCCCTTGAAAAATGCTTCACCTAAGGAGGGAAACCCTATAGCCCAGCTAAGCGACTCTTCTATGACTTTAAAAATCAAATTTCCTATCTTGAAATGTTCTCCATCAAAGTTCTGTTTGAACACCAGGGCCACCTTGTCATTGTGTCCTTGGAATTTTTGTAAGAACGACAACCATCCTTGTTCTTCCAAAATCCCCTTACATTGCTGATATTCAGGACTATGAAAGAATTGGCTGAATGTAGGTTCATGGTGGTCGGCCCCCATGTCTGTATGAAACCACAATCCTCAAATTCAACTAAAAAATTCAACGCTCGGCTTGCAGCAATGAATAAGAGTATGACTTCCCTGTAATTGATAGCCAAAAAAGGTCACCCTGATCCTTATGAGCATTGCCCCAATGTTTCAATGATTCAGCCCAAATCATGCCTTCAGGGGAATGATCATCACAGTGGTGGGGAAGTGCGAAGCTTAAGGTACGATGATAGCCTTAACTTAGATGTGATTTGAGTGGAGTGCTTAATAATTATTTAGGATATAGGGGAGGTTTACATGAACCAAATAGGATTAGTAGGGGTCTTTAGGAAATGATGATAGGGAGGGAGTCATAATGATAGGAAGAGGAGTATAAGGACTAAGGTTATGAATCAGAGGAAAGGAATAGTTAGGAAAACATAGAGGGTGCATGTCACTTAGCATATATTTTAACCATTCATAATCAAATCTAAGTAAATCATAAGAACATACCTTTACTAACTTATAATGATATAGGGTGCTAGGCTTGAAATATTATCTAGTCTGTCCGATAATAGCAGCAGGATATTGATCATAAAATAATTCTTGTGGGAATGAATCTTAGACACCAAGTATGCTCTTCAAATATTGTTATAGAAATACACTTGCAATGGAAGAACTTGCTTTTACATAGTACAATATAGAAATTTGTTAGTTACAGAAAATTTAGAGTACAGAATCTAGAAAATTTTCTTTGCATAATCTCATGTAGTTTGCTGAATGTTGCCTCCAAATCATAAGTAAACATGCTCACCACCCCATGGATTTTTAACCAGGACAGGGATGATAACTTCTTGAGGCATTTCATATTTAGAGAGTTTGAAATGGATAGAAGGAAAGCTCTAAAATGATTTGTTTTCTGTACATATTCTACTGAGCTTGGAAAAGAATAATTTTATGCTCAGCAAATCCCTAACTACTACTACTCTATAGTTTTAACGAGACTAAAGTAGCCATTGCTCAGGGTATTCATATTTAGAGAGTCTGAACCACCCAAAGGAGACTCCAAGGGGATTCTTTTTTGTAAGTATTTCCTTGCACCCAAAAAAGAATAAATTTGTACTCAAGAAATCCCTAGGTTACCATTGTTCCATGTAGTTTTTATGAGCCTAGATCAGTTACTACTCAGGAGTTTCAATTTTTGACAATCTGAAATCATCCAAAGAAGATTCTAAAAGGCTCGTTTTCCATCATTAATCTATCAAGTCTTGCTAAAGGAATAAACCTACCCAATATGTATTTCTCCTTTATTCTACATGGGTTGTTGGGAGAAACACCTAAAGATATGAAAAATGATAGCCCACTGATAAACCAACAGGAGGCTAGTCATTTTCATGGAGCAACTCCATCTTTGGATCTCTTCTTATCTCTTGTAGAAATTGTTGTCGAGAGAGAGGTTGGTGATAAATCTTGAGTTGGTGGACATTTACTACAAAAGAGTTTTGATTGTCATCAATAGTTTTAGTGTGTACTGAGCAATTGTCGAAAACTTCATCCACCTCATAGGGACCTAACCATCTAGTGGAGGATTTACCTTCATACTGTTTGAACTTACTGTCATAAAGAAAGGAACAATCTCCTGGATGGAAAATCTTCTTTTTAATAAACTTATCCTGCCAACGAGCTCTCTGATCTCTCGCCAACATGGTTCGATGGAATGAATCAAGTCTAATATCACCAAGCTCATTCAATTGCATTAAAATTTGTTCTTAGGCTTCATTATGATTCATCCTGAGTTGAATGGCAGTCCTAAATATTTTCACTTGGAATTCAATAGGCAGCAACACCTATTTACCATAAACTAGCTCATACGGGGTGTGCCCTGTCACATTCCTCCAAGTTATGCAGTAAGCCCATAATGCCTCCAACAACTTGTCAGCCCAATCCCTATGATGTAACTAAATGGTCTTGGTTAAGATGGATTCTAATACTTTGTTTGTGGATTCCACCTGCCCATTGGCTTGGGGGTGGTAAGGAGTAGATTTCCAATGTTTGATTCGATACTGTTCAGTGAGAGCCTTGACCAATTTTGATGTGAACTGTGTACCCTGGTCAATAAAAATCTCTTGGGGTACTCCAAATCTAGTGAAAATGTCTTCAAAAAGGAATTCCACTATTGCCTTTTCAGTTGCAGCATACAAAGCCTTAGCTTCCACCCACTTTGTAACATAGTCGGTGCAAACTAAAATGTACTTTTTCTTCTTTAACATGGGGGAGATAGGTCCCACGAAATCTAATGCCCACTTCTCAAAAGGTTCTATCAATATTTGTGTCTGAAGGGGCATCTCATTAGAAGGAACTGGCCTCCCCATCCTTTGACAAGCATCACAACTGGGTATAAACTTTTTGGCATCTTTGAAAAGCGAGGGTCAATAATACTCGATATGGAGGACTTTATGTTGGCTTGAGGGGGCCTGACCCAGGTTCAACATTAGTTAGCCAAACAAATCCCAACACTACTGGCCCTTTCAGCATCAACTCGCAGAGCGCGGACTAAAGTCTCACTCGAAGCAGTATGGGGGGATGCTGGAACCAAGTTTCTACACCCTTGAGATGGTTGTGATCTCGGTTTATTCCAACTATACCTTCCTTCACAAAAGTTGCTTCACTCTATGCTCTATCCATCAGTACCTTCACAAAGTGTTACCATTAGCTTTCGCATAGCCCTAACCAAGGGTTGAAGTCCTTTCGTGCTGCTAGGGCAGTGAACTGCGATATTTCCCAAACTAAGCTAAGTATCTTACTTATCTTATTATCAGATCTTAGTTAGCTTCGCGTAAATAGATGTTATTACTTGCGTTCACTTAACCAATACAATTATACACATTCGCGCATCATATAATCATTAGAAGTGAAATTCATACCCAATATAACAGATGCATAAACAGGAAATAAGATGCAAAATTTATAGGAAACTTCTCTTTATTAATACTTCCATATGATTACAGACTCAACTCGCCCTACGCACTCAGCTGCAGGGGTCCGCGCACTCAGCTGCAGACTACTAGGCCTCTGTGCACTCCATTGCAGAGCCTTTACCTATGCTACGACCCAAAACTTAGACTTACAATTCAGAACTATCTATCATACATCTTCATTGCTCTTCCATATTGTATGTCCCTATCTACTTAGAGCTTCACTCTATTTCTAAAATCCCATGGTTCGTGGACCATGGGTAGATCTTTTACAACCGACATTACATTATCAAAATAAGGGTGGACAACCCTATGACTCTTTAACAACTATGTGCTCCGCGCCCACAAAATGCAGAGTCTTTACATTGGAATTACAAAATTGGACCAAAATCTGGGCTCTAAGCCCCAAAACTACCCTTGGGGCATCCCGCACCCAATAGGCCCCAAACACAAACATCGTGACTCACCTTGAAGTCACTCTGTAGGTGGGGAGATGCTAGCATGAAGACCTCCTAGATCTAGTTGGATCGTTGCAACTTCGGTAGCGCACTGAATGGCTGCCTGCTGAACTTCCTCCACGCGTTGTTTGATGACCGTTGTTGCTAAACTGCTACACTAAATCCTCTACTAAGTTTCTTGCAGTTGCGTGAGCTTTGCTTCAATGGAGGTTGTAATTGTATAAACCTCATCGATCCATGGTTGTAGGCATGCTTTTAAGACTGATTCCTTATGCCAAGTGGCTTCCACCTGTTCATTGAGCGCCATTGCCTACTGCATCTTTGCAAGACTCTGTGTAAGGCAAAATGTCTGCGTGGTCCCTTTTACTTCGTCATACTTCTATTGTAGCTCGCGCACATCTGTTTCTAGGCACTCTACATTCAGGTCCTCTTGCAGGGTGGTTAGGACCTTGAATGGCTGCTGAACAACTGCATGCAGTGTGCCACTGCACTATCAACCGCTATTGTTGTTGCTGTAACATCAGTGGTTCGTTGTTCCTTGATTTTCGGCGGAGTTGAAAGCTGAGCCTTCAACTATAGTTATGTGATATGTAGGTTCAACTCCAGCCAAACCCTGGCCATCTCTTCTCTAGCATCACACACCCAAGTGGCCAATTTGTAGACGCACGCCTCCACTAGTTCTTCTGCCTGAATGTCCAACTCCGGGACCATTCGGCAGGATTCCTCTATCACCTGCATAATATGCTGACACTGCTCGACTGCCTCATTACACTGCAGGCCCAACTATTCAATGTTGATGCACTCCTGGCTCATCATCTGCAGTGCATGACTCTCCCTGGCTCGAAGTTCCGTGGTGACTCCATCCTGCAAGAGATAGAGCATCTCCCGAGGGAGCACAGCCATATTTAATCTGACCCCTTTCAAACTACTGACCATGGCCTTGTTGGCCTCCTTCTCTGTAGTAAGTGCCCCATCTAGTAGCACTATTATGTTGGTCACCCTTGTGTGCAACATTTCCTCGGCAACCAAAGTGTCGATCGCGAGGCTAGTGGACATTGTGCCAGCCTGTGGAGTGCGAACCTGTAACTCTTGTAACTCTATCCGAAGAACACCCAATACCAACTGTTGTTGTTCCTCAAACTATTGGAGGGCCTTTGTGGTGACATCCCTCGCCGTTTTGCCACTATCATGTAAATCCCCCTTAATGAGGGTGATTGGGTTGAAAGAAGTCTTTGATGCCTTTCTCTTATTTCGTGGAGCTGTTTGCTCTCATGATCGCGGATGCTTGAGTTGGGTGGATGTTTTCTACAGGTCCACACCACCTTATTCTGTGTCTATCTCTGGTTCAGGGGAAGGTGACTTCTGTCCTTCGCGCTCTTCTTCTATTGTTTTCTTTTGCTCCGCCAACTTTGCAACATCATGCACTGCCTAGGCCTTACCCATTGCTTCTTCTTTCATGCACTTTTACGCCACCTATACCATCCGAAGTTTTGTCTCTTCCTTCTTGCACTGTGCAGTGGACTTCTCTGTTTCCACTGTGGAGCCAGCTCGAGCATGCCACTCCGACGGCCAAGACTCAATGACTGCGAATATCACTTCGTCAGTCTCCAAATATGGTAAATCATGCCACGCCTTCGTAGGGTCCTTCCGCACCCTGATGAAGGCATAGTGGAAATCTACTTTGAACTCTACAAAGATCTACAAACTATTGTAAACTGTCGACGATAACCACGGCTTGCGATTTATCCCCATCTAGATATTCATCTCCATTAGTACCCAAAATATCTTTCTCTCCTTTATCCTCTACGCATCCCTCGTCACCCACAACAAAGCATACTTCCCTACCTCTAGAAGGCCTGGCACGATTGAAGGGAATTGGCTATCTTTGGGCAGCTCCATGCCACCAGTACAATCAAAAACACAATCCATTCGTAATGAAATGTTTTTTCCTACTCTTGTTTCTTGTGATAGTTTGTAAGGAACTCGTCGCATAGGTAGTTCGCCCAGTTGAACTGGACTCCTTCTGCACATTGCACCACTAGTGCAACCACTAGCGCGAGCACCTCATCTGCGCAGCACTTCCACATCACCTTCCCTAGCAATATTTTTGTTGTGACCTTGACTGCAGGGTTGTTCATGCTGGAGATGGCATACCCTCGCTTCTTCTTCTCCAACTTAAACTCATTTTTCATTGCCTCCATGAGGGCTAACTCGCCACCTTTTCCCTCTGAAATTTTTGTTAGATCCTTCCCTGAGAAAGGTAGCCATGTAATCCAGTGAATTAGATGGTCTGTGATGGGGATGGGCTCCTCCAACCACAAGCACCCATCATTCACCTAGCAGACCAGCTACCTGATGACAAAAACGGTCACTGGGGCATGGTGGTAATGCGGTACCCAAAGCAGGTTTAGCAACCTGACTTTCTCTACACCTCTAAGCCATTTGAGCAGCTCCAATTCAATCATTCTAGTCATCACATCTATCTTTTGATGCATTAACTTCATAGCTGCTAAATGCAAGAACTTCTCGTGGTCTGCGAGGTCCCAATATTCAAATTTCAACATGGGAACACATCCCAAGTGTGCTCCCTCAAAAATAATATCATCTGGGAGTAGCAGAGTTTGCAAAGAGCTCTTTCTCTCATCTATATGCTTCGGCACTTTGGCTTTACCCTTGTGTGGAGGCACATATTTAGGGAACCAGGTAATAGGGTCCGCACCCTCAGTTTCAACGTCCATCTTTACATCCTCGCCCTCCTCATCCACCAGGATTTCTTTAGACTCCTCTTCTTCAGCCTCCAGATTAATATCCTTCCACTTTTCCTACAAGGTGAGCTTGGTCCTCAGTGGATTTTGGGGTGAGATGCACACTGGGATGATGATCTACTTATCCTTCTTGGGTCTCAGTGTTTGCGGTGATTTAGGGACCTCAACGATTATTTCGGTGCTCTCTCGGGTTTCCACTTCCACAATTTCCTGCATGGCTTCCTCGGTTATCACTACTCCTATGTCCATGGCTTCTTCGGGTGCTGACATAGTGCTACTCCACAGTTCTTTCAGTGTCCAGGGTAGTTGCTCAAATGACAAATTTGCTTTCAGAGTCTCGAATAAGTCTCGGTTCATGAATAATCGAGCGCGCAACAACTCAGTTCTCAAATTGCCAAGTGTTTTTTGCTGGATAGCCACTTGTAATTTATAGCGCCTTTTGAATTTGAATTCGACCGTTCCCCCCACATTCGGTCCATTAATGCTAGATTGGCGGCATATTTTCAAGAATCTAGCCCATAAAGTTCACCTTAAATTTCTTCCACCCGCTCCATTTGGCCTCAAACCAAGCATCAAATCGTGAATAGTGACTTTAACGGTCACTTTCTGGCAGACCTGTGCTCCAGCGCAGCTATGTTCGCATTGTCATGGACCCTGTGACACTTCGCTATTGCACTTAGTCCTAACATTTTGCAACTCCCAGATAGTGTATTTTATAGTCCCATGCCTCCTTTCAGCTCCCTGGAGTGCTAAGACTATGCTACTTCCATATATTCACATCGTCGAATTGCTGGTGTATGGCTTCAAGCAACTGCCATTCACCTTTCCTGGGAAGGGTTCTCCATTTAACTTGACCAGTTGTGTCGCACCTCTGTTGGTAATATCCTTAATAATATACGGCCCTAACCAGTGCATCCTGAACTTACCTAGGAATTTATCAAACTTACTATCATACAACAAAGCTAGATCATTTACCTTGAATGTGCAACTTGATGTGTCGGTTGTGCCATGCCTTTTCACGCTATTTTTGGACCTGTTGGTAAAATCAAGCCAAAAATCGTTCTTCTTCAAGTTCATCCAGCTGCACTAGCCTCCCCTCCAGGGCTCTGTGATCTTTCATACCTATGAGCGCTGCTATGCGCAGACTAGGCACGATGTATTCCATAGGAACTACGGCTTCCACTCCATAAACAAGCCTAAAAGGTGTCTTTCCTGTCAGTTTCTTGCTTGTCGTTCAATAAGCCCATAACGCTGCAGGTATGCATAGGTCCCAATCACTTCGTTGTGCATTGCATACCTTGCTCGGCGCATTTTCAAGCACATTTTTGAACGCCTCCACTGTCCCGTTAGCCTGTGGGTGATAAGGTGTGCTCTTTTGATGATACACCTAAAATTTCTCCGTTAGTGCATTGATCGTCTCATTCAGGAAGTGTGTACCGCGATCGCTCATCAAGATATTCGGACATCCAAATCACATCAGTACATGTTCAAATAGAAACTTCACAGAATTCGTGCCTGTGCAATCCTTCACTGGTTGCGCTTCTGCCCAATGAGCCAGATCCTCAGTCGCAGTGATAATATACCTTGCGCCTGTCTTTCCTTGAGGATTAATGGGTTCTACAAAAGCTAATGCCCACTTTTTGAAAGGTTGCAATGTCATTTGTGGATTCAAAGGCATTTCATCCCTCCGTAATGGCCTTCCTGTTTGTTGACATACAACACATGCCTTGCAATATGCTTTTGAATCCCGATGAAGGGTTGGCCACCACAACCCGATGCATAGAATCTTCTGCGTGGTTTCTCTTCCTACATAATGTCCTCCCGCGGCACCCCCATGAGCATCCGCGAGGATGATGCTTCGTTCAAACTTAGGTACATACCTTTGCAGTATTTCATCATTCACCATCTTGTATAGATGCCCAGAAATGAGAGAGAAATCTGTCGTGCGTACCACTAATTCGTTCTTCTGCTGGATAGAGTATCCTTCTGATGAAGTTCCAATTGTTAGAAAGTGTATTATATCTTCAAAATGTCCATCCGTTATGCGCACAGTAAAGAGTTGCGCGTCAGGTAATCATTCCTCCAAACTAGTAGGTTCCTCCCCTATCTCGATGCACGATAGGTGATCTGATCCCGCGTTCAATCATCCAGGATTCACGACAACTTCAAAATCGTACTCTTGGAACAATAAATCCATCTGTAAATCCCCCCCCCCCCCCCAACATAGGATTATTGACCAGGTACTTTAGTGCGGAGTGATCTATATACATCTTAAAGTGGCCTCTTATCCAGTAGTGTCGGTACTTCTAGAGCACATACACCATATCTAGCCCCTCATACTCAGTGGTGGAATAATTCTTCTCTGCTATGGATAACCTGCAGCTTGTAAACACGATAGGGTGGTCCAAGCCTTCTCCGCCATCTTGTGTTAGTACTACCCCTAGCACTATACATGATGCGTCAACATGTACATGGAACTCTTTCTTCCAGTTCGAGAAGACTAGAATTGGCACAGTAACCATATCTTCTTTCAATATATCTAGGCTTTTCTTATAGTCATCGTTCTAGCAGAACATGACATCCTTCTTCAACAATGTTTCCATCAATGCAGTGTTCTAGGCATAGCCTTTGATAAACTTTCTGTAATACTCCGTATATCCTAGAGTAGCGCGCAACTATTTCACACTTC